>CM053622.1:670681957-670759666 GCA_028646595.1 Phalanger gymnotis
GGAGTTCTGTTCGGGACAGACCTTACCCCGAGACCATCCAGGCAGACCTGGGCTGGAGTCCTGCTTCCCTCTGCCCCTTTGTGGGTTCTGTAGTTCTAGAATTGGTTCAGAGCCATTTTTTCATAGGTTTTTGGAGGGACTTGGTGGGGAGCTCACGCCAGTTACTGCTTTCCAGTCGCCATCTTGGCTCCGCCCCCGGAGATTTCATTTTTTTAAAGAACTCCAGTATTTTGCACTGTATCTTGAATACAGTAGGTGGTTCATAAATGTTTGTTAAGTCGAATTAAATTCTTTTACAGGTAGATAATTCATCTCTTACTGGGGAATCAAAGCCTCAGTCTTGCACTTGTCATATTACACATGAGAATCCCTTGGAGACTAGGAATATTAGTTTTTATTCTACAACCTGCCTGGAAGGTAAGTCTGGGGGAATATATTGAGCAAACATTCCATAAAAATAAGGGTTCCTCTACTCATTCTCTATCTTTTGGTCTTCTTTTCTCTACTTCATACAAGAATTTTTCCTAAGGAAAACTAAAAGGACATAGTTGTACTCAGTATGCCAATACTTAATCTAATATCATGCAGGTCTTTAGATCAGGGCAATGCCTACCTGGTGGTCACATCAAGTCAGAAGATGAAGACAGATACCCAAGCAGTCTTTACCCCTTATAGGCAAGACCTCCTGGAATATCATCCATATACTTTCCTTCCAGGAACAGCAACTGGCATGGTCATCAACACAGGTGACCGTACCATCATTGGAAGAATTGCCTCACTGGCTTCATCTGTTGGGCATGAGAAGACACCAATTGCCATTGAAATTGAGCACTTTGTCCATATTGTAGCAGGGGTAGCTGTTTCTATTGGTATCGTGTTCTTCATCGTTGCAATATGCATGAAATACCGTGTCCTAGATGCTGTCATCTTCCTCATTGGCATCATTTTGGCCAATGTACCAGAGGGTCTGGTGGCTGCTGTCACTGTAAGTCCATGATGTGATTTATGCTCTCTGACTGGATCCTTACATTCATAACATAGAATATTCAAGCCCCCACGTGAGCTTGTTTATTACAAGTTATTTCAGTGTTTTAGAGTAGAATACTTTCCCCACTGGGAGGCAATACCTGGATGTCTTAAATAGGTTGGGTGTTGGAGGAAGAAATAGGATCATTTAGGATAGTTTCAAAATTAAAATCCAAGATCATAAGGTACAAAACTTCCTTTTCAGAAGATCTGTAAGTAAGCTTATGCAGACATTTGTGTGCTCTAGTTTTGCCTGGAAGCAAAGTGAGAGAGCCAAAGAATGAACTTCAGTTGATAAAGCAGTCTCTGTGTTGATCTCTTATCCGACCCTGACCTGTAAACTGAGGTATGGGAGATATTGAATCCTAGAGTACATTTAAGAAGGAACACAGTAGCTCCTCTAAGACCCAGAATATGAGATGAGTGCTTTAGGATGTCCACTTGGGCAAAGCAGCCTTACAATCTTTCTGGAGAGAGTCATAGTTACTCAAGTTTACCCAAGGTCAAATGGTGGTTTTCATCTATATGGCACAGACTTGTTGACTTTTCCTTTGCACCTCAAGTCATCGTGGATCACTTTATTCAAAAGAGGATATAACCACAGTTAGGGTTTTGTTTCTTTAAAATAAAAGCTTCTTGACATCATTTAACCAATAAAAACCTAGTATTTCTATAAAAACACCATGACTGTTAGTTACCCCCGTATTCATCTAGCCACAGATAATTGAGCCATGGTTATTCACAAAAGATAGGGCAAAGTTTGGTCTGTACTGGAATGGTTAAGCAAAAGTCTTCTATCATTTTGACTCACTGGGGTTGATATCTCTTTCCTTCTTTCTTTTCTAGGTGAGTCTGTCCCTGACAGCAAAACGAATGGCCAAGAAGAACTGTCTGGTGAAGAACCTGGAAGCAGTGGAAACTCTGGGCTCCACCTCCATCATCTGCTCTGACAAGACTGGGACCTTAACACAAAGCAGAATGACTGTGGCCCATCTGTGGTTTGACAACCAAGTCTATCAGGCTGATACAAGTGAAGATCAGAAAGGTGAGGCTTTGGAAGCAATCTCAAGGCTTTGGGACTGAGCAGGGGAAGTTAATGCTAACCCTGATAGGGTGAGCAAGCTGTTTCTGAGATCTGTTTGGACCTGTGGATATACAAACTCACTCTCCTCACTACATCATTCTTTCTCTTGTTTTCCAGGCCATGTCTTTGACCAAAGTTCTGCAACCTGGGCCTCCTTATCTAAGATTGTAACACTGTGCAACCTAGCTGAGTTTAAACCAGGACAGGAAAGTGTCCCCATCATGAAGGTACATCTGCTCATCTAGGTGTGACCCTCCTAGTCACTCAGTCTCTCAACCCAGGGGTCATCCTGGACTCCTCATTGTCTCTCACCTACCATATCTAATCTGTTGCCAAAGCCTGTCAGTTTCACCTTTGCAACATGTCTCAAATATACCCCCTTCTCTTCTGACACTGCAACCACTCTAGTGCAAGGCTCCCCTCACCCCATCACCACACTCCTGGATTACTGCAATAACCTGCTGGTGGGTCTGCCTGCTTCAAGTCCTCCAGTCCAGTCCATCCTCCATTCAGCCACTAAAATGATTTTCCTAAAACACAGGTCTGATCCTGTCATGCCCCTATCTAATAAACTCCTTGTTGACTCAAGGAGCCAATGTAAAATGCTCTGGCATTCAAAGTCCTTTATAACTTAGCCCCTCCCACTTTTCCAGTCATCTTAGGTCTTACTCTCTTACAGTAGGACACACTGTACGCTTTTACCCCAATGTATTGATGTCATTTTGGTTCCCCTTGATCGTGAAGGACAACAGCAACACCTTACTCTCCACCCCATACTCTTTGATCCAGGGACACTGGCATTATGGATATTTCATTTAAAACATAGTCCATGTCTCAGCTCTGAATGTTTTCTCTGGCTCTCCCCCAGGCTCGTAACCTTCTCCTTGTGCTCCAACCACTGACCTCCCTGGCTTCCTTTACATCTCAACTAAAATTCCACCTTCTACAAGAAGTCTTCCCCAACCCCTCTTAATTCCAGTTTTTTTCATTTTAAAATTATTTCAGGGGCCGCTAGGTGGTGCAGTGAGTAGAGCACCAGCCCTGGAATCTGGAGGACCTGAATTCAAATCTGGCCTCAGATACTTGACACACTTACTAGCTGTGTAACCCTGGCAAGTCACTTAACCTCAATTGCCCCGACTTCCCCTCCCAAAAAAAGAAAAGAAAAAAAAATTATTTCCTATTTATCCCATATATAGCTTGATATGTATATGTTTATTTGCAGGTTGTTTCCCCTGTTAGATTTGATAAGATTTGAAGGCAGGCACTGTTTTTTGCTGCTTTTTGTATCCCCAGCACTTACCATGATGCCTGCTACATAGCATGCACTTAATAAAGCTTTAGTGAACTGAATTTGCTGAATTGAGCCTTATACAGCTATAATAAAGGAAATATTTCTTTGTTTATCATTCGGGAATCAGATCAATTGTATGACAATTCTTCTCATCCAAGGTAGAGTTGTTGGAGATGTGAACACTTACATGCTTCAGTGTATTTCATTCTCTTTTTACTTCTTGCCACATTGAAACTGCCATGGTTTCTCTTCTTCCTTTCCCATTCTGCTCTGTTTTCTTCTGTTGTACATCCCTTCTCTGCCCCTGTTTTACCAAAGCTTGTTCATTGGGACTTTGTGCCTTTTTCTCCCTCACTAAATTCATCCATTGTTTTAGCTACAACTCTCAACTCCATGCTGGTACCATCCAAATCCAGATATCCCATCTTATCTATCCAGTCCTATCTCTATCATTCAAATAAATGATTACCAGACATTGCAACCTGGCTACTCACTGGCACCTACCCTGAAAACCACATGTCTAAAACCAAACTCAATTTTTTCAATTTCTCAGAGTTTTAAGAACCTTAGGAGTCACTTAGTTCAATCTGCTCATGTAATGAAAGTGGAAATTGAGCTCAGAAAGGTTAAAACTTGCCCAGAGACACAGAACTAGTCACAAGGCAAGAAAAAACTCAGGTTTTTTGGGCTAATACCTAGTTTAGTACTCTTTCTATATTTGTACAAGGCTTGGCTTACCTTAAAGTGCTACATAAATTCTAGCTACTGTTATTATTGCTATGCTATCTTGCTCTTCCCAAACTCCCCAAGTCAGTGTCTTCTCCCAATTTCCCTGTCTGTCGATGCCATGTTTGGAATTTCCTTTGACTCTCTCCTTCATTTCCTATATCCACAGGGTGACCATAAATGCCTCCCCCCTTTCTATCTCCCCTCTTTAAAGTGTCATTTACTTCTAAGTTCTTGGGTTCTGCCCTCATCACTCTTTTCCTAGGCCTCTAGAGCAATCACCTGACTGGGCTGCTGGATCTTAGTTTCATGCTGTTCTAATCCTTCCTACATCCCACTGCCAGACTTCCATGACTTATTTTTTCATTCTGCTCTTCTGTTCACTCTTCACTGGCTCATTAGTGTACTACATTATTAAAATAACAGTATTAAAAATCAAGCCCCTCTTTTACTTGGCCCCACCCTACCCTATCCAAACTTGTTTCTCCACACTTTCCTCTCTTTAATCAGGACTGTTTCAGTACTTTCTTATTGACCAATGCCATCCTTGTTTTTTTCTTTTTGCCTTTAAAAAAAATTCCCCATTTATCCTTCCTGTTGTTTCTAGGCCTTGCTCAAATGATCCATGAAAGAAAACCTCCCTACTATAACTGCTCTGGCCCTTAGTGATCTCATCTTTCTGTAAACTTACTTATTGTCTAGACAATGTCTTATCTTCTGTCTTCAATTAGATTATAAACTCTTTGAGGGCAAGCATCTTTCCCCCTCTCTCTTCTCCCTATTACCTATAGCACTTAAGCACATAGCAGGTATTCAAAAATACATATTAATCTAAAAGTCATGGAAGATCTGGACTACGATAATAATTTGATTTGTTTTATTCTGTTTTTGAAAAAAAAATTCCCAGAAAATAGTGATGGGAGATGCCTCAGAAGCTGCCCTCCTGAAGTTCTCGGAAGTCACCATGGGTGATGTGATTGAAAGAAGGAAAAGAAACAGAAAAATGGCTGAAATCCCTTTTAACTCCTTCAACAAATTCCAGGTGGGTTTTTCCTCATGACCAGGGATCTTATTTTATTAGCCCAGTGGTATTCTTACCTGAAATTATGAAAATCTCAACAGGTCTAGAGACTGGGCTGTTTTTTTTTTTCCCCAGAAGCATAGTAGGGAAAAGATGGATGTATCTAGAGAAGCTAGGATATGGGTCTTCCTGCAAAAATCCCTCCATTTCTACTATCTTAGTTTCCTGTGCTGAAGGATTTGGGTGTAGATTTTTGTTGCCTAGTTACTATCAGAGGCACTAAGGGAGTTATTTTCTTTCATTCTTCATTCCCCACCTCCCCACATTTTTAACATTTTTATTTAAAAATTTGAGTTCCAAATTCTATCCTTCATTTCCTCCTCTTCTCTCCCTGAGATGGTAAGCAATCGGATATGGTAAGGACAGATATACATGTGCAATTATGTAAAACATTTCCATATATTAGTCATTTTGTACAAGAGGACTCAAGGAAAAAAAAATGAAAGTAAGAAAGAAAGAAAGTGAAAAATAGCATGCTTTAGTCTGTATTCAATCAATATCAGTTCTTTCTCTGGAGGTGGATGGTATGCTTTACCATTAGTCCTTTGGGATTGTCTTGGATCATTATATTGCTGAGTATAGCTAAGTCATTCATAATTCTTCATAGCATAATATTGCCATTACTGTGTAGAACATTCTCCTGATTCTGTTCTCTTCACTATGTATTAGTTCATGTAAGTCTTCACATTTTTAAAAAATCTTCCTGCTTGTCATTTTTTACAGCACAATAATATTCCATTATAATCATATACCAAATCTTGTTTAGCCATTCCCCAATTGATGGCCATCCTTTGATATCCAATTCTTAGCCACCATAAAAAGAGCTGCTATAAATACTCCTGTAAAGACAGGTTCTTCCCTCCCACCCATTTTTTCGAATGTCTTTGGGATATAAACCTAGCAGTGCTATTGCTAGATCAAAGGGTATGTCCAGTTATGCAGCCCTTTACACATAGTTCCAAATTGCTCTCTAGAATGGTTGGATCAGTTAACCATTCCAACAGTGCATTAGTGTCCCAGTCTTCCCATATACTTTCCAACATCCAAGATTTTCCTTTTTTTTTGTCCTATTTACTACTTTGATAGGTCTGAGGTAGTATTGCATTTCTCTGATTCACAGTGATTTAAAGCATTTTTTTTCATATGACTACAGATAGCACAGCTATCTTTGTCTGAAAACTGCCTGTTCATATCCTTTGACCATTTATTAATTGGGAATGACTTGTATCTTTATACATTTGAATCACTTCTCTATATATTTGAGAAATGAGGCCTTTATCAGAGATACTTGTTGCAATCCTCCCCTACCCCCCCAGTTTTTTGCTTTCTTTATAATTTTGGTTGCATGGTTTCGTTTGTACAAACTTTTTAATTTTATATAATCAAAATGATCTATTTTACATTTTATAATGTTCTCTGTATCTTCTTTGGTACTAAATTCTTCTCTTGTCCATAAATCTGACAGATAAAGTATTTCATACTCTCTTAATTTGCTTATGGTATCACCCTTTATGTGAAATAATATGCTCATGTTATTCTTATTTTGCTAAACAGTGTGAGATGTTGGCCTATACAGTTTCTGCCATACTGTTCCAGTTTTCCTGGTAGTTTTTGTCAAATAATGAATTTGTTTTTAAAAAGCTTAGATCTTTGGATTTATTATATACTAGACTTCTATGGTCATTTACTGTTATATAATACGTACTTTATCTATTCTACTGATCCACCACTCTCTTTCTTAGCCAGTACCAGATTATTTTGATAATTACCACTTTATAATACAATTTGAGATCTGGTTTGGCTACACTACCTTCTTTCGCATTTTTTTTTCCTATTGATTCCCTTGATATCCTTGAACTTTTGTTTTTCCAGATGAATTTTGTTTTGTTTTAAGCTCTATCAAATAATGTTTTGATGGAATGGTATGGCACTAAATAAATAGATCAATTTAGATAGAATTGTCATTATCCTACCCATGAGCAATTAATATTTTTCCAGTTGTTTAGGTCTGACTTTCTTTGCGTGAAAAGTGTTGTGTTTACATAATTCTTGGGTTTTTCTTGGTAGGTAGACTCCCAAGTATTTTACATTGTCTGCAGTTATTTTAAATGGAATTTCTCTATCTCTTGCAGCTAGACTTTGTTGGTAATATATAGAAATATTGATTTATGTGGCTTTATTTTGTATCCTGCAACTTTTGCCGAAGTTGTTAATAATTTCAAGAGTTTATTTTAGTTGATTCTCTGGATTTTCTAAGTATAACATCATATCATCTACAAAGAGTGATAGTTTTGTTTTCTCTTTGCCTATTCTAATTCCTTCTCTTATTGCTGTAGCTAACATTTCTAGTACAATATTAAATAATAGAGGTGATAATGGGCATCTTTCCTTTACCTCTGATTGTACTGGGAAGGCTTCTAGCTTATCCCCATTACAGATAATGCTTGCTGATGGTTTTAGAGAAATATTACTTAATATTTTGAAGTAAGCACCATTTATTCCTATGCTCTTTACTATTTTTTAATAGGAATGGTGCTGTGTTTTGTCAAAGGCTCTTTCTGCATCTATTGAGATAATCATATGATTTCTATTGGTTTTGTTATTGATATGGCCAATTATGCTGATAGTTTTCCTAATATTGAACCAGCCCCGTATTCCTGGTATAAGTCCCACCTGGTTATAGTGTATGATCCTTATGGTATATTACACTAATCTCTTTGCTAGTATTTTATTTAAAATTTTTGCATCGATATTCATTAAGTAAATTGGTCTATAATTCTCTTTCTCTGTTTTGGCTCTTCCTGGCTTGGGTATCAGTACCATATTTGTATCATAAAAGGAATTTGTTAGGTCCCCTTCTTTGCATATTTTTCCAAATAGTTTATTATATAGTATTGGGATTAATTGTTCTTTAAATGTTTGGTAGAATTCACTTATGTATCTGTCTGGTCCTGGGGACTTTTTTCTTAGGAAGTTCATTGATGGCTTGTTCAATGTCTTTTTCTAAGATTGGGTTATTTAAGTATTTTATTTCTTCTGTTTATTTGGGTAATTTATATTTTTGTAGGCATTCATCCGTTTCATTTAGATTGTCAAATTTATTGGAATGTAATTGGACAAAATATCTCCTAACAATTGTCTTAATTTTTTTTCTTCATTGGTAGTGAATTCGCCTCTTTCATTTTTGATGCTAGTAATTTGGTTTTCTTCTTTCCTTTTTTTGAAAATGAAATTAACCAATGGATTATCAATTTTATTTTTTTTCATAAAACCAACTTCTAGTTTCATTTATTAGTTCAATAGTCTTTTGATCTCTTCTTTGATTTTCTGGATTTCCAATTTTATGTTTAATTTGATCTTTTTCTAGGTTTTTAAGTTGCATGTCCAGATTCATTGACCTGCTTTTTCTCTATTTTATTGAAGTAAGAGATTAGAGATATAAAATTTCCCCTAAGTACTGCTTTGGCTGCATCCCATAAATTTTGTTGTCATTTTCTTTAATTAAATTATTGTTTCTATTCTTTCTCCCACTTTTTTTAGGATTAGATTATTTGATTTCCAATTAATTTTTATTCTCTCTTTCCATTGTCAATTATTGAATGCAATTTTTATTGCATTATGATCTGAAAAGCAAGCATTTGCTATTTCTGCTTTTCTTTATTTGGTTGTGAAAATTTATGTCTCAATACATGGTCAGTTTTTGTGTAGGTTTTTGGTTAGATTTATCTAGTTCTGAGAGGGGAAAGCTGAGTTCTCCTACTAGTATTGTTTTATTTTCTATTTCCTTCTGTAACTCATTCAATTTCTCTTTCAAAAATTTAGATGATATGCTATTTTGTGCATATATATTTAGTGTTGATATGACTTGACTGTCTATGGTACCTTTCAGCATGATATAGTTTCCTTCTTTATCTCTTTTAATTAGATTTATTTTTGCTTTTGCTTTGTCTGAGATCATGATTGCTATCCCTACTGTCTTTGCTTCAACCAAAGCATAATAGATTCTACTTCAGCCCCTTACCTTTACTCTGTGTTTATCTCTCTGCTTCATATGTATTTCTTGTAAATAACATATTGTATGGTTCTGGTTTTTAATCCATTCTGCCAACTGCTTCTGTTTTACAGACGAGTTCATCCCATTCACATTTATAGTTATGATAACTAACGGCATTTCCCTCCATGCTATTTTTTCTTACGTATCCCCTCCTTTACTCCCCACCCTTTCCCTTCTTACAAGTGTTTTATTTCTGATCACCACCTTCTCCAATATACCTTCCCTTTTATCAGTCTCCCCTCCCCTTTCTATTATCCCTGTCCCTTTTTACTTCCTTAGAGTAATATAGGTTTCTGAGTGTGTATTTTGTTCCCTTTTTGAATCCATTTTGATGAGAGTAAGGTTTAAGCTTTGGCCACCAATCCCCCCCTACCCCCGCTTCCTCTCTATTATAATGGCTCTTTCATGCCTCTTTTATGTGGGTTAATTTACCACACTCAATCTCCCCCCCCACCGCCCCGCTTTTTCTTGCAGTACAATTTTCTTTCTCATTCCTTTATTTTTTTTGGGGGGGGGTATCATTCCATCGAAGTCACCTTATATCCACACCCTATATCTACATATACTCCTGATTGCTCTTATAGGAATGAAGTTGTTAAGCTAGAAATATTATCTTGCCATATAGAAATACATACAGTTTAATTTTATTGAATTTCTTATGTTTTCTCTTTCTTGCTTCTTTAGAATTTTTTTTTTTTATATTTCCTTTGAATCTTGCATCTGGAGGCCAAATTTTTTATTCAAGTCTGGTCTTTTAATTAGAAATGCTTGAAAGTCCTCTTTTTCATTAAGTGTTCATTTTCCTCTCCTGAAATATTATATTAAATTTTGCTGGGTAGGTGATTCTTGGTTGTAATCCTAATTCCTTTGCCTTCTGGTATATCATAATCCAAGAAAGTTGCCAAATCCTGTGTAGCGCCATGATATTTGAATTGTTTCTTTTTGGCTGCTTGCAATACTTTCTCCTTGATCTGTGAGCTCTGGAATTTGGCTGTGATATTCCTGGGAGTTTTCATTTTGGGATTTCTTTCAGTCAGTGATCAGATTCTTTCAATTTTTATTTTGCCCTCTGATTCTGATATATTGGGGCAGTTTTCTTTGATAATTTCTTGAAAGATGTTGTCCAGGTTTAAAAAAAAAATTTTTTTTAGTCATGGCTTTTAGGCAGTCCAATAATTCTCATATTATCTCTCTTTGGTCTATTTTCTAGGTCAGTTGTTTTTCCAACAAGAAATTTTACTTCTTCTCCTTCTTCTCTTAATTAGATCTATTTTTGCTTTTGCTTTGTCTGAGATCACAGATCAAGGAGAAAGGATTATAACCAAGAATCACCTACCCAGCAAAATTTAATATATTTCAGGAGAGGAAAATGAACATTTAATGAAAAAGAAGATTGTCCCAAGCTTTTTGTGCTAGGGCTCTGGGTCTTACTACAGGCCTTCATTGGGCTTCAGGCCTCAGCTGCTTGCTTTCCCTAGACAGTAGACTTGCCTTCTGGCTTGTACTGGGGAGTGGGGGTGTGGGGCTTCCCTGTAGGACTCCCCTAAGTGTAGGGTTTAGCTGCTGGTCTGCCCAAGGGGTAGGGCTGTGCTGCTGGGTTGCTATGGAAACAGGGTCTCTCTGCTGGTAGGCCCCAGGGGCAGGGCTTCACTATTAGTTAGCAATGGGGTCAAAGCCTGGCTGGTGGCTTATACTGGGTGTGGGGTTGCTCAGGTGGGGCCTTGCTACACTGCACAGACTACTGATTTGCCTAGGGGGCTTCTGGCTTGCAGGAGGGCAGGGCCTTGGTGGTGGGTTGCCCCAAGCTTGAAGCATTGCTGCAGGCCCCTTGTTGTGAGACTGCTGCTGCTCTTGGACCTTGCTCCCCTCCCACCCCAGTGAAACAGACTTTTCCTGCTGGGCTGGTGAGCTACTTCCCTGTTCCTAGACCAATTCTGAGGTAGTTTTCTAGTTGTTTGGAGGGGAATTTGGGAGGGCTTCAAAGGGGTCCTTCCTCACTCCACTGTCTTGGCACCAGAAGATATCTTTCATTTTTGAAGAGAACCAGTGACATCACAGGTGATGTCTTCACTTGCGCATGAATTGGATTTAAGTGAGGCAGAGTTGCACAAAGTCATCAACCTCACTCTCTCTTCCTGAGTGAAATCTGGTAACAGGACAAAAGTCAAGATGACTGGTGATGGACAGTTCGCTCCCAAAGGGACTGCTTCATTCCAAAAATCAGTAAAGTAGGCAAGCCTCTGTCACATTAGGTGGAGACAAATAAATGCCCTTTCTGACAATAGGTGGACAAACCAAGAAGATTCTAGATTTCATTCTATCCATGCAGTTGAGGTTCTGGGGTCCTGTGGGGTCTTTTTGCCAATATCTCAGGAAATCAGCCTAGAAGCAATTGTGCTATCACTTCAGGAATGTAGGCATGTCCAAGGGCTGACTGCTTCTATCTCCTTTTATGGACATAGGAATGAATTAGGATGGGAATGAAAATTACTCTTCAGAGTGATTGGGGGAACTGGTAGTATGACAGAAAAGTCTATTTAGTGTTAGAAATTTCCCTGCTGGCTATTTTGCTCAGTCTGGAGTAAAGAGGATTTGCCATAAAGTAAAAATTCCTTTCCCACCATTCCCTGCCCCCCAACCCCCAGCCATCCCCTCACACAAACATACACATCCTCTTTGACTTCCCAAAATATACTTAATTAAATGAGGTTTGATGGTTATTATGGTAGTACAATTTTCCCAGTTCCTATCAGAAAGAAAATCTATATCTATGTCTATTTATCTATCCATCTATCTATATCTATATTAATGCACACCAAGGACATCAATATACCTCCTGCTTCCACTGCAAGGAGATCAAATGCACAAAGAGTAAGAGAAGATTTTCGTTCTCTTGGCATGTGTCTAGGTGTGGAGGAGCTCTTCAGGCCTCTTAGAAGTGACGGTAACAGTGACGTGACCCATTTAAAACATTCCCTTAATTCCTTCCTCCCAGCTCTCCATCCATGAGACAGATGACCCCAATGACAAACGCTTCCTCTTGGTGATGAAAGGAGCCCCTGAGAGGATCCTGGAGAAATGCAGCACCATCATGATCAATGGCCAGGAGCAACCCTTGGATAAGAGCACTGCAGAGGCCTTCCAAACTGCTTACATGGAGCTGGGAGGCTTAGGGGAGAGAGTGCTGGGTGAGTAGGCCTGGGAAAATGACAGAGAAGGGCCCACTGGCCACTACTACATAAAGGATTTAAGTTGAGAAAGAGGACAAGTTTATTAAAAACAGTGGACAGTGATACCAAGGGAAGGAAATGAATTGATGGAGTGTGTGTTTCTAAATGACATTGGAATTTGTGTTTGGGAAAGAAAGGCATGTTTGGTGCTTAAACATACTCATAAAAATGCTTCAGGGATCCATGATTTTATTAATGGTCCTCCATTCTCTAGTGCAGAAGCCATCAATGAAATCATAGATCCTTGAATGAATGGTCTATGCTTTTTTTTTTAATGCTTGAGAACTGATTTTTATCAGTGGGGAGATTCCCAGCATAGAAACTTTTTTGCCTGGCAAAATTTCTTCATCGTAAAACCTCTTTTAAACAACAGATCTGTTTAACCCAGCTAGGATGACTTTTAGGAGCTTTCCTACCTGAATTTTCAAGTGCAGGCCTTATCTTCCTTGTGGGTAAAACTGAGGAGGTTAGACTAATTGACCTGTACTGTATCTTTCAGCTTAAAAATCTGTGATTGTATGATATAATTTTTCACCTGATTGACTTTTACAATATCCTAGAGATAGATAGATGCTTCTTGTGATAAGCAGAGGATTCCAAATTGTCCCTAATGAAATTACTTTCCCACAAATATGTATTGCCCTTTCCTGAGGAAGGTGCAGAGGAGGGACCTAAGGTTCCATCCAAGAAAAAGAACTTTGATGCTTTAATGTGCTTGTGTGGTATGGAAGCACAGTCTCTTATTTCTCATCTTCCTCCTGTTTACATCGATGCCTTCTTTGCTTGCTCCCCACGCATATCTGTTCCAGGTTTCTGCCATCTCTACCTGCCAGAAGATGAATTTCCAGATACCTATTCCTTTGATGTAGAGACCATGAACTTTCCCACCTCTGACCTCTGCTTCGTGGGGCTGATATCACTGATTGATCCCCCTCGATCCACTGTCCCTGACGCAATCGTCAAATGCCGCAGTGCTGGCATCAAGGTAGAGTTCTTTTTTCCTATCTCTTGGAGTCCTTCACAGGTAAGAAAGATCCTTTGAGGAAGTTTCATTTTACAGTAAAGTCCTCTCTACCAATCCCATGTATTTCTATTTCCATTTTACATTTGAGAGACATCATAAGTCAATGGATAGAGAGCTGGCCTCAAAGCTAGGAAGACCTAAGTTCGAGTCCCTCAGACATGACAGACTCAAGTGTTTTCCTGACACATGCTGGCTAAGTGACCCCGGGGGGGCACTGATAACCTCCTAGTGCTCTACACAAATTTCTGGGACTCTAAGTTACCAAAAAGGTGCCAATCTGCAATGAAAGGGCATTTCCTCATCAATGAAATTACTGAGGGGCAGCTAGGTGGCACAGTGAGTAGAGCACCGGCCCTAGAGTCAGAAGGACCTGAGTTTAAATCCAGCCTCAGACACTTGACACACTTACTAGCTATGTGACCTTGGGCAAGTCACTTAACCGCAATTGCCCTGCCTTCCCCACTCTGGAAAAAAAAAAAAAAAGAGGAATTACTGGTCCAGTCTCAATCTCTATTCCTTTTATGTTTACATTAGTTTTTAGCTGATTATTGGAATATGGTTTATTAGAATTCCATGGAGAAGCTTCTTCTCAGTATCATTATTGTTTAGTCTAACACCTTAATACTTGGGTCTGGTGCAGTGAAGGGAGCCAAAGGTGTGGCTGAATAAAGCAGTTGTATGGTTTGCAAAGTGCTTTTTACATATATTATCATATTTAATCCCTTTATGTTTGCCCTATCAACCATGACAGGCAATGAAAAGGCAAAAAAAGGTCTATTTTTTCAAAAATCAATGGTTACTTTCAGCAGTATGGCATAGGATTCTCTTCCCAGCACTTCCATTTACAAGCTCTGTAATTTTGGGCAAATTGCTTAACCTTTCTGAGCTTCTGTTTCCTCATATGTAGAAAAGAGAGTACTTTGCAAACTTTGAAGTGCTATATAAATGTAAACTGTCGTTACTGTTGTGTAGAACTGATGGCCTTTTAAGCTATAAGGTACCGTATAAAGGTAAGGCTGTATCTTTAAGCATTTTTCTAACCACTTTTATCTTTATGATCTTTTGAAGTAGATTATGTAATTCCACTTTACATACTTTTTTTTTTTTTAAATATCTGAGGCTGTCCCACAAATCCTGTTGCCCCAGAAGGTCAAGTTAAGAACTACACCAAAAAATAAGATGCCCTCCTTCAGAATCAAGGAATGTTGGCAAGCAGATATGTGGAAAATGTACTGGTGCTGGACTTTTATGGGGAGAGGCAAGATACACATCACAACCAAAGGTCCCTCAAAGAGCAATTCTGTTATCAACACTGATTCTACCCTACTAGCTCTTGCCTCAACCAAGAGCAGTTATGCTCACTTGTCCCTTGCTTTTGCTAGGCCTGCTTCTCATTGAGTACATCTGTTTCTCCTCATTTTAGGTTATCATGGTGACAGGTGATCATCCCATCACAGCCAAAGCTATTGCCAAAAGTGTGGGCATCATTTCAGCTAATAGTGAGACCGTGGAAGACATAGCAAAACGTCTTAACATTCCTATAGAACAGGTTAACAAAAGGTAAGAGCAGTGGTAATGCAATTGTTATCCACCTCCTTGTTTCCAAATAGCTGCAGTGTTAGGGGCTCATATTCTTTGGCCCACAGCCTCTTAGACTGCTGCTGCTGTATCATTTCTTTAAATATACATATACATCCACATCCACACACAATTGCCTTTCCACTAAAGAGTTTAAGGAAGCCACTAAAAATGGCATTCTTAAAATATATTACACACACACACACACAATTACATATTAAAACCATTTTTTAACATTTGTTTTTTTTTTAAATTTTGAGTTGCAAATTCCATCCCTCCTTCCTTCCTTCTCCTCCCCCCTTCCCAAGATGGTAAGCAATCAGATATAGGTTATACATGTGTAATCATGTGAAACATATCCATAATAGTCATTTTGTACAAGAAGACTCGAATAAAAATAAAAATGCTTCAGTTGGTATTCACACAATATCAGTTCTTTCTCTGGAGGTGGATAGTATGATTCATCATTAGTTCTTTGGGATTGTCTTGGATCATTGTATTACTGAGAACAGCTAATTTATTCATAGTTCTTCATCATACAATATTGCTGTTACTGATTCTGTTCACTTTACTTTTCATCTAAGTCTTTCCAGGTTTTTCTGAAATCATCCCCCTTGTCATTTTTTATAGTACAATAATATTCACAATATGTAAAAATAGTGTTCACAATAATATCCATTACTATCATATACCACATAGCTTGTTTAGCCATTCCCCAATTGATGGGCATCCCTTTGATTTCTAGTTCTTAGCCACCACAAAAAAAGCTGCTATAAATAAAAAGTTATGCTTGATCCAATTTTACTTCCACATTGGAATTGAAAAAGTTAGAACTAGAAGAGCTATTAGAGAAAGATCATCTAGTCCAGGGGTTCTTAATCTTGTGTCCGTAAATTAAAAAAAAGTATTTTTATAGCTAAATTTCAATATATTTGGTTTCCTTTGTGATCTTATGCATTTTGTTTTATATTTAAAATCATTATTCTGAGAAGAGATTCATAGTTTTTACCAAAGAGGTCGATGACAAAGTAAGGGTGAAGAATCCCTTGTGTAATCCACACACCACTATTTTATTGATAAGGTAACTGAATTAATGCCTAGGTGGGGAGGAATGATCCCAAGGTCATGAAGGAAGGACTTAGAACTAGTTCCTTTCTGAGCCATTCCAATATGAATTAGTGGTACTTTTTATAATATTAAAAATTTATCTAATATTTGTCAAATATTTGTTAAATCGGTGGTTAGTTGTATGTAGTCCCCAAACAAAAGTTTCAAAGCCTTCTGCCCTCTTTTTGATGACAACATGAAAATCTCTCCACACAGTTGCTAACTTAATCTCTCTAAGACACAGGAATGACCCATGTCAATGGCTACTTAGAACTCTTCAGTGGCCTCTAGGATAAAATGCATGCATTTAAGGTTCTGCTCAATCTGTCTCCCACTCCCACCTTCATGCATGCTACATTCCAGTCAGACTAGCCTGTCAGTTGCTCCTGAACTCATCTCTCTGCCTTCCTATAGGTTGTTTTCCATACCTAAAAAGTCTTCCCTTCTCACCTGTGCTTCTTAGAATTCTTGACTTTTTTTTGAAGATTCAGCTCAAGTGCCTCCTGAGAATCCTTTCCTGGTCTCCCGAGTTGCTTCTGCACTCTCACATCCCCCTGAAATGATCATGTGCATCTCCATTGCCTCCCTGCCTAGAATGCAAACTCTTTGAGGTCAGGGTCTATTTTGCCTCCCTTACATGCAATAGGCACTGAATAAACATTTATTTGTTGAATTGAATACAAAAATAATATGCATGTAAGGGAGAAGCCAGCAAAATGTTAGATAGTCCAAAAAGAAAATAATTGTTAGGGGAAGGCTACATTGAAGAGGTGAAATGTTGAGTTGGGCTTTCAGGGACAAGCAGGAATTCAACAGTCAGAGGATGATGCTAAGGGAGGGCATTCCAGACACAGGGAGCAGCCAGCCATTGTTTCTTACTACCAGCTCTTTAGGGGTCCGCTCTTTAAGGGGAGGGGATTTAGTAGAATTCATTCCAATTGCTCTCCTGCTGCCTCTGCTTCCCCATCTTCAATGCCTATTAGTGAGTGAGGCTTCTCTATTTTGCAACAGTGTTGGGAGCATTACTGAAGAAGTGAGGGGCCAGTCCCCTTCAGAGGGTTGTCATGTACTGGGCAAGGAGGGTCCTTCAGCATTAGAGCTGTCCTTTTTCCTTAACTGAGTTTTTCTTTGGCCCTTCTAGAGAGGCAAAGGCAGCTGTGGTCAGTGGAATGGAGCTGAGGGAGATGAGCCCAGAGCAGCTGGATGAGATCCTGACCTACCACAATGAAATTGTCTTCGCAAGAACATCGCCCCAGCAGAAGCTGATAATTGTGGAGGGCTGTCAGAGACAGGTGAGTCATTGGGGAGGTAGAGCTCAACACTGTGCTTGGCATATAGTAGGTGTTTTATAAATGTTTATTGACTGATTCACTGACAGGAACCCTGGCGAGTCTGTGTCAGATACCTTCAGACTGTCATTGAGCCTGGGGGAAGCCTAATTATAGCAGAAGGCTCTTTCCCAGGACACAGTGATAGTTCCTTCACAAGGCTCAGGAAAAGAAATGGCTAGGTCTTTTAAGGAAATTCAATTCAATTTCACAAGCATTCATTAAGCATTTATTTTGTTCTGGGTACTGTGCCAGGTATTAGAAATACAATGACAAAACAACTCCTTAAGGAGCTTACATTCAAGTTTTTTCTCAACTAACAAAAACTGATTTCTCTTTCATTGGGACAAAATAAAAAAAACAAAACCTTTATAAATATGTATCACTAGACAAAATAGTTTCCCTCCCTTACCACGTCCAAAAAATGTCTCATTATAGCCCTTGACTCTATCACTTCTCTGTCAGGAGGTGGTTGGCATGCTCCATCATCAGCCCACTGAAATAGTGGTTGATCATGGTGTGAATGACATTGTCTAATGTTGTTTGTCTTTAGGATGTTATTGATACTTAAATTATTCTGGTTTCACTCTGCATCAGCTCATAAAAATCTTTCCAAGGTTCTCTGAAATGGTTCCTTTCCTATTTCTTACAGCACAGTAGTACTTGCCATTATATTCATATGCCATGGCCTTGGCTTGACTGAATTATTGAGTGAATTAGTTTAGCTGGCTCTAGCTGTGCAAAGAATGTGATCTTGTGGTCAATATTTTATCAAGAGATCTATAGATACACATCTCTGTCCTGCCATTTTATCATTCATCTCCATTCATTTAAAAAGCTTGGAGACTTATTATTCTTGTTTTTTATATCACAAGACACTATAACACTTTCCCTTCCCAAATGAGCTTTTGTAGAACACGGAGTCTTCCTAACTTCCAGAGCAGATGGAGGCTATTATTTTTATCAATTCTCCAAATGTGGCTACTCCTTGAAGTTCCTAGATTGAAAGTTAAAAGTTTGAGTCCTGCTTTGTTCTTCTAGGATGCTATTGTTGCAGTGACAGGGGATGGTGTTAATGATTCCCCAGCCCTGAAGAAGGCCGATATTGGGATTGCTATGGGTTGTGCAGGCTCTGATGCAGCAAAAAATGCAGCAGACATGATCTTACTAGATGACAACTTTTCCTCTATAGTGACAGGTATAGAGGAAGGTAAGTAAGGTCCCTTCCATACAAAGGACATCTTAGATGTGCCCTTACAGAGTGTTGATTTAACCTGGTGGTTCGAGGGCTACTTCTGACAAGAACATTCTCCTCCTAGGTCGCCTAATCTTTGACAATCTGAAGAAAATCATTGCGTTCACCTTGACCAAAAATATTGCAGAGCTTATCCCCTTCCTGATCTTCATTATTGCTGGGATCCCTCTGCCTATTGGTACCATGGCCATCTTGTTCATCGACTTGGGCACTGATGTTGTAAGTAGATTCCTGAAGAACTAGGAAATAGGATAAATATTGTACCAGGTGCTATTAACTTTGGGGACCATATTTTTTCCTTCTGGTTTTTCTATCCCCTGAAGAGACTTCATTAACTTGTCAAAAGATTGATAATAAAATCAATGCTCTCCTGAAGTAGGCTTTCCAAATCATTCCATTTACCTTACCCTCCAAAAATGTATACAGCCTGTTTTTCAGGTTCCTTATCCCTGAACTGGGGACAATGATTAAGGATCATGGGTATAGCTACCACCAAAACAGTCTGCCCAATCTTTAGAGGCCTAGACAGGTTTAAGAGGTCCAAGAAACATTGTAGGATACAGCTCCCAACTAATCCAAGGCTCTATTAATTCAATAAAGGATAGTTATAGTGTTCTCCAAGATACCTTAATCCTAAAGTTAAAATATTGCCTTTACATGTGGCAGTTTAACTAAATCTTCCCCACTCAAGGAGGGGGCCACTTGCTAAAGGAAATATAATGGAGACTAGAGAATAGAGTATATAAGTAGAAAACAGGAAAGATGACATTTTTCACTTCTTCAGGAATCTTCAGGTCTAGTGACAAAATGTTGAGCACAGGTTACTGTAATTTCCTTAATTGTCTCCAAATTAATTTATAGGATCAAATACCTAGAGCAAGGAGATTAGAGGGCATCCAGTTCAAATTCTTCATTTTATAGATAAGGAAACTGGGGCCCAATGATTTGTGCAAGGGCACACCAAGTACTTAATAAGAGGCATGGATGGTACCAACCCTTGTTCTCTAAATCCACCACAGACAATTCATAACTAAAGAATAGCTGAAGAATAACCAACATGGTTTAGGATACATTATTCATGTGACTATGGAAAGCAAGAATAAAGGTTAAGTGGAGAAGGGAAAGTCAACAGAGACACAGGAAGGGAAATAGCCCTTGCCGGCCCCTTGCCACCTTTCCTCCCTTTCTTCTCTACAGATAGTAGTATACTCACACGTTTTGGCAGGGTTAGAGATCAGTTTCTTTTGAAACTAATAGCAAATGTCTCTTGTTGCTTGAAGACTTGAAAGTTTCTGGCCAAGCTGCTTCCAGAGAGTTGAGATTCACTTATTCCCTCTCTTCTATTTGCTATCTAAATATTAAGCGGTTGTGTTCCAGCTCCAGGACAGTGGTGAATGACTGGGTTTCACCATCTTTCCCTTCCATAGATTCCTTCCATTGCCTTAGCCTATGAGAAAGCTGAGAGTGATATCATGAGCCGGAAGCCACGCCACAAGAAGAAGGACAGATTGGTGAATCATCAGCTGGCTTTGTACTCCTACCTGCAAATTGGTATGCTGAGGTCTAACTCCCACCTGTCACTTTAATGCCAAAGGTCTTTCCTAAGGCTCTGTTTCCTTAAGCAGTCAGAAGCTGCTTTTTTTAATTTATTTTTTTGATGGGTGTGGGAGAATTGGAAAGAGAATATACTGAACTCATTTGTTCCTACATCTCCTTTGTCCTATAGGAATCTTGCAATCTGTGGGAGGCTTCTTTGCCTATTTCACTGTCTATACAGTCCAGGGATTCAGACCTGACAGGCTCCTTTACTTACGGCCATTATGGGAAAGTGACAGTCTCAATGACCTTGAAGACAGCTATGGACAAGAATGGGTAAGGGAGGTCAAAGTGTTAGGCCCATTTATTCTCTATTCTATTGCCCATTTGCTCTAATCCATGCTGAAATGCCATGTTCTAGACTGCCCTAGTGGTACTATGTTATTAGAATCAATAAGTGAACGAAAACATCAGAAAGCATTTGTTCTTGATGACTGTGCCCTAGACAGTGTACTGAGTGCATGGGATCAAAATACAACTAATTACAAAGCATTTATTATAGACATACTAGAGTCTGCCCCTGCCTTAAGGATCTTATATTCTAATGGTGGGAGACAATAGTCTAAGGAACTGATTTGTGGAGGAGATTTCAGGAAGAGAAAAGGATGCAGTCATGGTAGCAAGTTTTGGAAATGAAAGGACTGAAACCTTCAAGGCATGGTCTTTGATGATGAAATATGTTTCTATCTTATCAGCTGAGAGGTGTTGAGCAATAGGAGGGGAAATGCCAAATAGCCAATTTACTGGTTTTCTCCATTTAGCTGTTTTTCTTTATTAAAAAGGAGGGAAATGAAGAGAACAGGACAAGTCTCCACACTGCCCTGAGATATGTAAATGAAGACTACATTGACTAGCACCAGGTTAAATACAGTGGACACTATTGATTAGTATCTCACTAGCTATTTGTGGAGTATGGGTGGCACAATTAGGTAAAGCTCTGGGCTTGGAGTCAGGAAGACCTGAATTAAAATCCTGCCTGACTTACTAGTTGGGTTAGGTTACCATGGGCAAGTCACTTAACTTCTGTGATTCTTGGTTTCCTCATCCATAAAATGGGAATAATAATATGGTCTTCTTGGCAGCATTGCTGGGAGGACCCAATGACATAACATTTAAAATGCTACATAAGTGTTAGTTATAATTATTAAGTTTGATATATATATAATATATGTGTGTTTTTTTTTTCTTTTGTTAAAACAGTTTCCTAGTTAATTTTTTTTTAAACCTCAGCGAGATGAGAGTCTCATGGGGGAAACTTTGATTCTCAATGAAAATTCCTTTTAAGAAAGAGATGAGATGAGATCATCTGGCTCAGCCTGGTTTCCTAGAGTTATCTGTAGTTCAAGGTGGTCAGAAGGCAGAACATGAGAGTAGATTGGGCCTAAATGGAGATGTACCTTATTTTCAAAAAATAGAAATGGCAGCTTAAAATTTTATTTGCATAGCTCTGACCTGTATCAGGACTTGTCCTTGATTTTGGTAACAGTTTGGCAGAGCTGGCACACCCCGGTTTTGCAGCACATGCAAAAGAACAACTAGGCTGCAAGGTACAACATATGGGGATGAGTAAAATAAATTACACCATCCCTTCTTTCCTATTTAACTGTTATCTTTTCTGGAAAAGTGGGTAACCATCTGTTTTCACACCTATCCCCCTTCCTGATCATTTACAGACAAAATATCAGCGGAAGTATTTGGAATGGACCGGATACACTGCTTACTTTGTTGCAGTCATGGTCCAGCAAATTGCAGATGTGATCATCAGAAAAACTCGGATAAATTCAATATTCCAGCAAGGTCTCTTCAGGTATCGACTAGACTTCTCATAGGCCTGTAATGCAAAGAGGGTGGAATTCTGTTAGCTCATCAAAGGGACTAATGTTAGGATACTTGCCATGGGAAAAGATTGTTTGATATGGCTCCTGGTCCTATTAGCCTGATAGACTTTCAGTCAGTCAGTAAATATGTATTAAGTGCCCTACATGTGCTGGCAGTGTGCTAAGTGTTGGGCCATAAAGAAAGACAAAAATGTATTTCTGCTCTCAAGGGAGACAACATGCAAACAGTTGTATACAAACAAAATATATAAAGAATGAATTGCAAATAAAAGACAGAGGAAAGGTACTAGCATTAAGAGGAACTGGGAAAGGCTTCCCATGGGAGATGGAATTTTACCTGGGACTCGAAGGAGCCAGGAGGTAGATATAGGGAAGGAGAGCATTCTGGGCCAGAGAGACGTCCAGTGAAAATGAAACAGAGTTGGGAGATGAAGTGTCTTGTGTGAGGCTCAGCAAGGAGGCCAATGTTAATGGATCACAAAGTAGTATGTGGTAGGGCATAAGAATACAGAATACAGAATACTTGTGTGGAAGGGGGAAATGGGAAGGGGAGTTATGAAAGGTTTGTGTGTGTATATATATGTCTACACATACATAGATATATAGATATACATATATCTATGTATACATACATACATACAAAATATTAATTTTATCCTGAGTGTAATAGGGAGTTTAGGGAGGGGAGGGAAATTAAGAACTCTTGGCAGGGAGACCTACTATTGTACCACTAAAACAATACAGGCAGGAGATGGTGAAGACCTGCACCAAGGTGGTGGCAGTGTTGGAGAAGAGAAGAAAGTATATATAAGAGATATTCATATATATTTATATCAAATTCAGAAGGCTGAAATCAATAATCTTGGCATCTGATTGGATATGGTGGAGAGGAGGTGACTTGCAGGTTGGGAGTCTGAGGAACTAGAAATTTGGTGGTACAATTCCCTACAATAAGAGGGAAGCTAGGAAGGGTGGTGGAGGAATAACCAAGTGGATTCAAAATCTGTTCATGTTTACATTTCATACAGAAATAAATACATCTGGGTTGGGATTGCATCTCAAATTATCATAGCAGCAATCCTCTCCTGTGGATTTGGAAGTATCCCAGTCCTGAATTTTACCACACTTAGGTGAGTTATGTGCCCTAATGTGGGCAGGGAAAGCACTGGCCACCATTCGAGGAGAGTTAGGGATCAGGCTGGGGTAAGATGAAAAGGTCTAGATCAGATATGAGGTAGTAAGGATTGGAGACCAAAAACCCCTTCTGAAAAAATGATTAGGCCTGGTCAAGCCATTGAGGCAAATGAGAATGAATTCAAATCTACATTCTCATTGGAATGATTTGAAGGAAAAAGCACATTTTATTTCCTCATCTTTGAGTATTCCTTGATTTGTATTGTGCCTTCAAAGAAAAGAGCTGGTTTTGGCCAATTTAGAAAAAAGCCTTGCTTTCTTTGAATTCACCTGTATTTGTGGTAGTTGCTAAGAAGGCAGTAAAGTTGATAAGCCCCACCACCATTTACCTGAGAAGCTGGTTCTTATCTTCTGATAGACTTTGACTCTTGCATTTGGCTCCATTTCATTTCCAGGGTTCAGTACTGGTTTGTGGCAGTACCATATGCCATTGTCATCTGGCTATATGATGAGTTACGGAAACTCCTAATTAGGTGCTATCCAGGAAGTAAGTAACATCAAAGAAAGGGGATTTGGGTCCAGATTTGGGAGACCCTGCTGGGGTTTATTGAGCATTTACCTTTTTACATCTCTCACAAACTCCATAGTTCTTATTGACTCTCTTTCTCTCCTTTCAGGCTGGTGGGATAAGACCATGTATTACTGAAATTGCTTTTGGTTCCAAAGACTTCCTAATTTCTTTCTGATGATGTTCAGTGTTCTCCAGTCACCTCTGCTGGGAAGTCTCCTGTGCAATATGGGTATCATTCAAAATCCACACACTAGAATTTGTATGAAAGATTCTCAGTTAACATATTGTAAAAATGAGATTTGACTTTTTGTATAGGCTATTTTTCTTTTGTTCCCTGCCCTCTGTCTTTCTTGTTTGTTTAAAATGTATAAACTCTGAAGGAAGTGGAGAAGAAAAAGAACCTGTTGAATCTGTACATAACTTTTCACAATGTTGTAGCAGCAAGCACCCTAGAATACCCAGGATCACTTGCTAGTACAGGTTCTTTAATCTGCTCTTCTAGGAAAGACTGCTCAAAAAGGGGTTAACAATCCGACTCTTAATTACATTCACTAGTTCAGGTGAATGGTTAACACCTTGAATGTCAGAGAAAATACAAGCAGAGAAATTAGCATAAAGACCAACAGACCAGGCTCTGACTGCCTGAATCAAAGCAATATTGCTATACACTTTACATACACCATTTAATTGAGAGAGTCTTTATATCTGGGCAGTTGGAGGGTCTGAACATAGGGCTGCACAGAGTCTCAACCAGAGAATTACAAGGTCCTTTTCATAAGGGAACCCCCCAAAGCAAAGTGCCAACTTCTCAGAGCCAGAAGAGATCACAACCCTCATGACTCAGTACCTAATTAGAAGTTAGCATAAGGTGTGAAAGTCATACTACAAGCAAGCCTCCCCTAAGCAAGCTTCCCTTAATGGGCTCCATGTACGGCCTATTAATGGGTAGGGAAGATCTTCATATCCCATTAACATCACAAATGCCTAATGCAATTGTAAAACATGCACTTCCATTGGGTTTGATACTATTGAGTTTTATGAACACAACCTGGACATAATGGATTGGCCTAGAGAGGCTGCTTTTTAAAGTAAAAAGTATTTTATAAAATAAGGTTGTGACTGTTTTTCTTAGACTCTCTAAGAAGGTACTCTATATCAACTAGGAAGGTATTTGAAAGCTACTAATTAAATTTCTTCGTGCCCTAGAAATAATGGAAGGAATAAGATATCAATAAGTTATGATTGAATGATTCATCATTTCATTCTTTCCCTCCTCCCCCCACCCCTCCACCTCAACCTCTACTTATACAATGTGTTATGGGAGTGGGGTTGCAGAGCCAGAAAAACTGGATAGGCTGACTTACCATTAGTTGAAATGGAAAAACTCAGAGATATGATTGGGTTAGAGTATAATAATAAAAGTCCAATTTCTTCTAAATTGGGCTGGAAATTTTTCTAAGAATGAAATTTCTAGAACACCGTCTAGGAATGAGAAATCGACCAGGGAAAACATTTCCCACCATCTCTTCTGTGATTTCCAGTCACTGAATAATGAGTCTAATCCAAATATAACCTAAGAATCGCCTCTGGTTTAAGTTTTTTCCATAAACTCCCTTACCTGTTAGGTCTCTCCCATCACCATCATTTGTACCATTTGGGGGCTCTCAAGGAATCAAGGTCAGAGAATTTGCCAGAGAATGGCATGGTATAGTGTGATCCCAAGGCTTCTATAGATGTAGGATAACACAGATATGCTTAGACTGTATATGCCAATGCAAGCATTATCCCTATAGCTCTTAAAGTTGAATAAAAAGGAGAATTGACAGTGGTGGAAGTGATCTGATCTTGCAAATGCCAGTGGGCTTGTAGTGTGTAGAACCCTAACACATGAATAAATGACTAAAATACTCTTAAGTACAAGTTTTATAGTTACTTTTACTTTAGGTTTAAGTTTGGTCCACCTACTAAATTATAAATTAGGAGTTGATAGTACAGTTAAAAGATAGAGGGTATAGATTATATATGGCTTGTGCAACTTTAATTTTCACACAGGGTCTAATATGTAATAAGTGGGACTGAATTCCAAAACTACCTTGATTGGGTCCACTAATTTATGTTGGTCTAATCTCAACTGAGCTTTCAGGACTACACAGAGATCCTACTCCTCCCTGAATGGCTGTCATGGCCCTTAAAACTTCCAAACTTCTTTCCTTCTCAGGCAATGCAAACCACCCCAACCCTGATAGCAGAAGACCTGGCCTCATACTTTGCTGATAAAATTAAGGCCACCCATTTTGAGTTCCCTCTTCCCTCCAGTGTTATACTTCAAATCTCCTCAACACCATCTCCATATCTCTCCTCCTTTGCTTTAAGGAAGAAGTGACCTTCCTTCTTGAACAGGACCACCACTCTACTAGTACTTTTGTTCCTTCTTTCTCCTCTAGGAGACTGACCCTTTGACTTCCCCTCTTTTAACATTCATTCTTTTTTTTTTTTATCCACTGGTTTCTTCCCTCCTGCCTTAAAAAATTTGTCCATTTTATCCCGGTTGAGAGAAGATAGAATTGCTGAAAATCTCAGCAAGAAGAGAAGTCAACAGGTTCTGAGCAAGGTTCAAAAAAGACCAGGCAAATTCCCAGGATGCCAAGTAAGCTGGCTTTTAAAATATGTAGCTATGTTGAAAATGGCTATAGCAGATGTGGCAGGAACTTTTGACTCACAGGATTTACAAAACTGAAAGCCATATTCATCTTCAGCAATTCTGCCATTGATCTGCTCATTGGTATTCTGGGCTCTGATGAGTATATGCAATAAGATGTGGGTGTCGGATGAGATAAGCTCTGTCCCTTTTGGCTCTCAAGCCTGTGTATTGAGACTCGACTTTGGACTCTTTCAAATCTAGAAAGAAGAGTTTTTCCATTTCAAATTAGAATAAAAGAAAGCCTGAGAAATAGAGTCAGTGAAGGAAAACATTTGCCATTCACATGGGGTGGGCCTTTAATACCACCCTACCCCCATCCCCACCCACACCCAGTTGAAGTCTGTCCCTATGTTAAATTGCACTGCTCTGATCCAGTCTCAGCTAAACCAGTAGAGTCAATTGGCCTCTGAATTCCTTGATATAAACTCCATTCTCCACCCCCACCCTCTTTGCCTTTTTTAACCTTGTTCTTTTCATGCTTTCTTCTACTACCAAATAGTTCTCTGGCAGACTCCTTACCTTCCCTAACCCCTTCACCTCTGTCTCTCTAACTGTGTCCCCTTTTTAGATTTTATTTCTTGGTCCCTAGGTTCCAAGATAAATCTTTAATGTGTATTGAGCCAAAACCTAGGGTGGCCTGAAAGGGACAGAAGATCTCTCTCTTCAGGAATTCTGGTTCTTTACTGAATGAGACTTTTCCTCCCTACTCTTTTGTTAATGATCTGGTGAATGGACCCTACTTCAGTAGTAGTCTGGTGTTTTTCACGGTATCTGGAGATAAATCTTTTTGAAGCTGAAGTCCTTTTTAGTTTTCCTGAGGGCTATGATTATTCAAAAATACACACTACAATGATCATATTCTTGTACTTGCATATCAATTGCATTCATCCAAGTACCTCAGTGACTGATCCAATGCAACTGCAGAATTAAACCTGGATTCTGCATGCTCTCTCTGTGTGTTTCCCTATTCCCCTTCTTCTAATTCATCTCCTTTCACTGACACACTGCGAAGATAGTGTTGGATAGATTCCAGGATACCCAGCAGGGATCAGGGGAAGCGTATATCTGGACAACAGGAGATGGTAAGAGATATCCCCAAACCCTCACCTGGTTATTAATGCTTACTAAATCTCGGTTTGCAAAGGTTGCTTTAGGGAAACTTTGGGGAGTGTGTTCACCCTGATTGCTACTGGACTGAATTGCTAGAACTCAATGGAGCAGCTAAACATTCCAGCCTTTACATAAGCCAGAAGCATGTCAGAATAACTGCTTTCAGTATATCAATTGTAAACATATTCATGACAATGAATAATTACTTAATTTGTAATAAAATTCTGCCTTCTTATTAATTCTATTCCTTCATTCATTCATGCAACAAAAATGTATCAAATGTATAGCACATACTCTAGGCAGTGTGGGGAAAATATATGTATGTATGCATATCTACTTTTGTTGTCATTCAGTCATGCCCAATTCTTCAGGAACCCATTTGGGGATTTCTTGGCAAAGATACTGGGATGGTTTGCTATTTCCTTCTCTAGCTCCTTTTACAGATGAGGAAACTGAGGCAAACAGTTAAGTGACTTGTCCAGGGTCACACAGCTCATGTCTGAAGTTCGTAAGAAACAAAAGTGATGTTATCAGACAATCCTTACAATCATGTTAACCTGCTTTCAGAGCCCCCAAAGACTGGCTTTATGATCAGTGCAAGTTACTTACTTTCTCATGACCACCCACCCCTGCCTCCCCTTAAGCCCCTATTTTCTAAGAATATAGATTCTACAACAGCTGGCAATTAGTGTTGTGGGATCTTCCTCACCTAAAGCTTTTTAATGGAACAACAGATCTAGACTTCTATCTTTAATATGGCTACCTAAACCCTTTGATGCATTTCTTTGTCTCTAAGAACATACAACTAAGAAGAGGTTACCCAAAGACTGAGGAGAGATATCATCAACCCTCTGGACAAACCCACCTTCATTAGAATACTGAAAGTATCCCTTCACGCAACTGATGCACTTCAGACCCTTTTTGAGGAGCTGAGTGAGGATATACAGTTCTGATAAAGCAAATGCAAGGGGTCTCTTATCTAGAACCAAATATATCACAGGGTTATTTCAAGGGAACCATTACCAAAGTCTGCTCACAAAGTGCTTTACTATTCTGTAGTTTTACACCCTTATACACTTCAGTAGTGACTTCAAGTGTCTTCTTCACTATCATGGAGAAAGCCTCAACTTAGTGTTAACTTTTGTCTGATATCAACATTATAATGACTTTTACAACCTGTTCATATGGCTCCTGCAGTGCAAGGTCTTGGTACTTCATTAGATGAGAAAGCAGACTTCAAATTTGTTCAGGACCTCTTTCAGGCTACTTTGGGTACTGTACAAAAGAATGGTCACAAGAGGTGAACTTAACAAAACCCCCCATATTTTATTAATCTTTTAGTTCTTCCAAAGTTGAAAACATAAAGTCCTACTGCTAAGGAGAAAAACTCTCCCTCTCTCCTCTTCCTTCCTTCCTTCCTTCCTTCCTTCCTTCCTTCCTTCCTTCCTTCCTTCCTTCCTTCCTTCCTTCCTTCCTTCCTTCCTTCCTTCCTTCCTTCCTTCCTTCCTTCTCTCCTTCCTTCCTTCCTTTCTTCTTTCTTCCTTCATTCCCCCCCCCCACCCCTCTCCTCAAGTCATGCAAGACCAGAATGATCTGTTCTGGGATGAATGAGTACAAAGGACTAGGAAGGGAAATAGCAGGCAAAACTCCTTCCCAAATCCTTAAAAACAAACCAACAAACAAAACCCTGTGCAACAGAAAAATACAGGACAATGTAAGATGAGTAAAAATGAAGAATAATGAGGGAAAATTCCATAAATGGAACTTGATGCTGGTCTTTTTGCTTTTGGTGCTATGGGTTCCTTTGAAATTGACAAATTTTGATTTCAATTTTTTTCTAGTAGATGTTACCTTCTCCTAGAATAGTCAGTCACTGAACAAATATTTATTAAGCAACTACTATGTACTAGGTACAATGCTAAAGGCTAAGGGTACAAAGGTGAAAGACAGTCCCTGCTCTCATGGAGTTCATAGTCTATTGAGGGGGATAGTATGAAAAAAAAACCAAGTGTAAACATGATATATTAAGGATAAATTGGAGATAATCAACAGAGAAGTCACTAAGGAGAATTGGGCAAGGCTTATTGTAGAAGGTGGGATTTTTAGCTGGGACTTAAAAGAAGGCAAGGAAGCCAGGAGGCAGAGATGATGAGGGAGAACATTCCAGGCATAGGGATCAGTCAGTAAAAATACAGAGAATACCTTCTTATAAAAAATATTTTTATTTAGTTAAATATTTCCCAATTACATGTTAAAAAATTTTAACATTCTTTTAAAAAAATTTTCAGCTCCAAATTCAAATTAAAATTTGTTTCCTGTTCTTCTCTGCTCCTTGAAAACGCAAACAATTTTATCTCAATTATAGTATATTTATATATATTATTATGATATATTATGTGTAGTATATAACATATAACTACATATTGTTATATATTATATATATTATGCAAAACCTGTTTCCATATTAGCCATGTTGCAAAAGAAAACAAAGACCAAAAAACCCTTCCAAACCCCAAGAGTTTAAAAAGTATGCTTCAGTCTGCATTCAGGAGTCTTTAATTTTTCCTCTGGAAAGTGGCTAGTGTTTTTTATTATGGGTCCTTTGGAATTATTTTGGGTCATTGTCTTGATCCAAGTAGCTAAGTCCTTCACAGTTAATCATCCTTATTCTCATAGATACTCATCTAGTATTCTGATGGATGGGGGTGGAAATTCTTTATGTAGGGAATTCCTCAAAACTATGAAATCACAGGAAAAAAGTAACATAATTCCCATCTAGAAAGAGGTGGTCTTGGATATTTTTTGGAAATTCAATTTTTTTTTAAGAGTATCACTATTAGATCTGTGGAGAGGCACATATTATCTATTCCCATTTTCATAGATCTATAGTAAAGGAACTTAAGAAGCCATCCAGTCCTACTCATTTTACAGGTGAGAAAACTGAAACCCAAAAGGGTTAAATGAGTGGCCAAGGGTACACAGGTATTAAGTAGCAAATACTAGGATTCGAACTGAGGTCCTAAGAAAACCAAGGCAAGTGAACCCACTGTCACATAGCACAGAAGCTGACTGAGTCTTTATAATTCCCACATGTGTTTCTAGATCAAGAAGCCCCAGTCAGTTTCAGAAATCAATCAATTCAATCAATATTTATTTAGCGACTACTATGTGCCACTGTGCTAAGAGCTGCAGATACAAAAAATGGCAAAAGATAGTCTCTGCCCTCAAGGAGTTTACAATCAAATGGGGAGACAGCATGTAAACAAATATATACAAAGCAAGCTACCTACAGGATAAATAGAAAAATAATTAAAAGAGAGAAAAAACTAGAATTAAGAGGAGTTGGGGAAGGCTTCCTGTAGAAGGTGGGATTTTAGTTGGGACTTAAAAGAAAGCCAGGGAAGTCAGCAGTCTCAGCAGAGGAGGGAGAGCATTTTATTTTATTTTCAATTCTGAATTCTCTTACTTGAATTTTCTTCTGCCTATCTTCCTCTCTCCTACTCATTGAAGAAGGCAAAAAAACCAAAATCTGTTATAAGTATTTAAAGTCAAGCAAAATGAATTCCCTGTATTATCTATGTCCAAAAAAATGAAAGAAAAGAAAGAAAATAGGCTTCAAACTGCAGTCTACCAGTTCTCTATCTGGAGGTGGATAGCCTGTTTTATCATAAGTCTTTGTTGTTTTTGTTGTTCAATCTTTTCAGTTGTGTCTGACTCTTGGTGATCCCATTTGGGGTTTTCTTGGCAAAGATAATGAAATGGTTGGCCATTTCCTTGTCCAGCTTATTTTACAAGTGAGGAAACTAGGGCAAACAGGGTTAAGTGACTTGCCCAGGGTCACACAGCTAGTAAGTGTCTGAGGCCAGATTTAAACTCAGGCCCAGTGCTCTATCCACTGTACCACCTAGCTCCCCCATCAGTCTTTGTCCCATGACTTTATTATTATAAGACTCAAAATGCTCACATATTTTGTTAATTGCAATGCCTAAATATACTTTTTATTTTAAAAATACAATTCACATATGTATGAAGCATATTTCATTCCACAGACCCTCATTTTGCTTATTTATCATACTGTCATACTTTATATGTGTTGGGAAGAGATAAAGATCAAAATGACCAAAAAAGAGAGTGGGTTTCAGGTAAAACCAGCAGAGCACAGTTGGCTAATGTGGAAGGAATTTTCCAAGTCTTCTTGGTTACAATTTGTACGCTCATGGAACAAACTCTGTCAGAATATTAAGAATTGTATTGGGAAAGAAAGGTCAAAGTGAAACCCTGGAAAGTTTCCACCTGGCCAGCCTTTCAAGTTTATGGCATATACTCTCTTGGCTAAAGCCTCCTAGGCATTAACCTTTCCAGAACAAAAGATATCAAATGAGATCTAAGAAGTAAGACCTCCACCCATTCTCCTTTAAAGATTCTGAGGAGATACAAAGATAGAAATGGAATTCCAGAGGGTTGGGAGGAGTCCATGAGTTTCTGGTTTGGGGAACAGTGGGTAATGAATACAGTGTTGGACCTACAGTCACTAAGACTTGGATTTTAATTACACACTTCTCTCTCCCCTCTGACATTTGCTAGCTCTATGACTAAACCCCATAACTTCTCTGCCTTAGCTTCCTCAGCTGTACAATGGGGTTAATCATATATTAAATGCCTATTTCTTATTGTACATTAATTCCCTTCATGTCCTCTGCAGACCAGCTACTCTGGACTTCATGTTGTTTCTTCTTCCAATATGTTACTCCATCCCTTGCCTTTGGAGTTTCCCTCGGCCCTTCCCCGTGCCCAGAGCATTCCTTCCTTACCTCCTACTCTAACTGATCCCACCAGCTAGCTGCTAGTGCCTCCCACCCCTGTCTGTCACACTTTACTTGTATTTATTTTGCATATATTTATGTGTATATATTGCCTACCCCAACAGAATGTAAAAAGTCTTTGAGAGCATGGACTATTTTTGCCTTTTGCCTGACCGAATACTTATTGATTTATTTACCACCATCCTCGCTTATTGAGAGGCTCAGTGGGATAATGTACAGCAAGAACTTAGTAAAATCTTAAAGTACTTGAAATGCCAGCAGTTGTTAAGTTATTGTTGTCATTATTGCCTTGCCTAATGTGCCCAGAGTGCATGCCCCTCTCCGTGGCCCCTGAGTGTATGGTCTCTCATCTACGCCACAAATCTGGATGGGGACTCTTAATGGCTAGAGTCATAATCAGAGATTCCAGTCTTCTCTTTGGTTAGGAGCCAGGCTAAGGAGTCAGAGCCAAGACGGCAGGGCAGCAGGAAATATAGCCTAGTTCTACCTCACAGCTCCACAAAGATCTGGGAAAGACACCAGACTGAATCCTGACTGGGAAATCCAAGGGGGAAAAAAATCACAGTGAGCTACATTTTCAGCCCAAGTCAGGATAGGGAAACAGTCAGGAAGATCTGTGGACAGTGGGCATGGTTTCTGGCCAGGGTACTGCAGAGCATTCTAGCTAAAAGAAAACCCAGGCCGTGCACAGGGCAAGAAGTCCAAGAGCCATCTAGGGAGACCCCAACTTTGTGCAGGTTGTGGGAACAGGTGCCAAATATCATCTCTGTAGTTCATCACCCAGTTCTGGGTCACAGATTCAGTTCAGAAAAAGTAGCAGATCTGGACCTAAGGGTAGCATTCCAGGGTGAGGAATGGTAATTGGCAATAGGCTGTGTAATGAATAAGGAACTAGTTCAGAAACAAATTAGCTAAGTGGCTTTCATTCAAGGAGCTGAGTAGGGTCTCCCTGCTAGATCCCAGCCTAAGCTGAAGACTGCATTTGGAATAACTAGGGCAGGAAACTCAGACCAAAGAGAAACCTATAGTTCTGTCTTCCATCTTCCAGTACCCATTTCCTGTCTGATCTCTAGACTCTGGAGGTTTTGTAAAAAGGAGAGGCAAGAGGGGCCTTTTTATGGTTCCATTCCTTCCATGTGCTGCTCCCATCTCCTGCCTGATCTCCAGCCTTTGCTGGGAATGTGAAATGGAGAGGTGACTTACTATCATATCCATACTTCTTTTGCCTGGTCTCCAGCTTCCTGTAGGAAGAGGAGAAGCATCATTCCATCTTAGCAGTCTCCTGTTGCTGAGGTGTGGGGAAACAGTGCCATCCATCAAGTCCTCAGGCTTGTCTCTTGACTTAGGGAAGGAAAGTATTGCCATTCCTGCTCCAAGTTCTTGCTCCCTCATTTGAACTCCTCAAGGCTTTGACAAAGCTCCATGAGGACTATACCCTTACATCACAATTGTGAATTTATTGAGTTTTGATATTATTTGATATTATTGACTTTGAACATCTCTCTCAATTTAAAATCTCTCTTCTTGATTTCACATTTCACCCAACCCAAAGTTTCCACCAAACACTACCAACACCTTCCACTGAGCTTTTTGGACTGCCTGATCTATAGGCAACAAGCTTGGTTTCTTCTTAAATCTTTTCCTTTCCCTTTTTACTACTAAATTCTCCCTCTCCTCTGTCTCACATGAAGAAGTGGCCCTTCTCCTTGTCAAAGCAAACCCCTCTACTTACACAAGTGATTGCATCCCATCCCATCTTCTCCAGGGGATTGCCCTCTCTAATGTCCTACTCTCTCACTTGTCTGCAATCTTTCTGACTGCTGACTATTTTCCTACATTCATATCTCCTTCATCTTTAAAAAACCTCAAAGCCTCACTTGATCTTTCCACCCTACTAACTATTGTCCCATATAATTTCTGCTTTTTGTGGCTAAACTCCTTGAGAAGTTCATCTACAGTAGGAGTCTCCACTTCCTTTCTTCTCACTTTCTTCTTAACTCACTACAATTTGGCTTCTAGCCTCATTTTTGAACTGAAATTGCTCTTTCCAAAGTTACCAATGATTTCTTAATTGTCATATCCAATAACCTCTTCTCATTCTTCTTGAACTCTCTGTAGTTTTTGACACTATTTGATTCTCTCTTCTTGGTTCTCTCTTTTATCTAGGTTGTTGGGACGTTCTTATGGTTCTCTTCCTAACGTATTTGACCACTCCTGTCTCCTTTGCTAGATCTTCATCTAGATGAAGCTTCTCATCCAGATTGTTATCCAACTAAAGGTGTACCCTCTTTCCTTTTCCTCCATTCTGTTTCACTGGGTGATCTCATTCACTTTCATAGATTAAATTGATGATTCCCAAATCTTATCTGGCTACTATCTCTGCTGATCTCCAGTCTCCTTTCTCCAAGTACTATCAGTCATGTTCTACTTTATGTCCAATTAACCTCAACACATCCAAAACTGAAGTCATTATCTTTCTCCCACAACCTTTACTTCCAAAATTTCCTATAACTATTAAGGGTAGCACTTTCCTGGCACTCCCCCAGGCTCACATTCTAGGTGTCACCTCACTCCCCCATATTCAATCTGTTGCTAAAACTTTGCAATAATTCTCAAATGTGCCTTTTCTCACCTCTGATACTACTACAATTCTGGTGCATCTCCTCACACCTAGACTATTGCAATGTGCTGCTGGTTGGTGTTCTTGCTACAGGTCTCTCCCTACTCCAGTCTATTCTTCATTTAGTCCTTAAAGTGATTTTCCTAGAGTATTTTGTTCAGTCATGTCCAACTCTTCAAGAACCTACTTGGGGTTTTCTTGTCAAAGATAGTAGAGTAGTAGCCATTTCCTTCTCCAGATCATTTTACAGATGAGGAAACTGAGGCAAACAGACTCACACAACTAGTAAGTGTGTGAGGCTAGATACGAAGTTAGGAAGATGAGTCTTTCTGACTGCAGGTCCAGCACTATTCATTGTGCTACCCAGCTGCTCCTTCCTAAAGCATAGATCCAGCCATTTTACCACCCACACTCACTTACTAAATAAACTACAATCACCCTATCACTGACTGGATCAAATATAAAAACTTCTATTTAGCATTCAAAGCCCAACCTGGTCCCTCTTTACCTTTCCAGTTTTCTTATACCTTATACCCTGCACCCATCCCCTACACAAAATATTTTTCAATCCAGCGACAGTGGCTTCCTTGCTGTACTATGAACAAGGCATTCCATCTCCAGATTCTAGGTGCTTTTTCTGGTTGTCCTTCATGCCTGGAATTCTTTTTCTCCTCATGTCTGCTTCTTGGCTTTCCTAGCTTCCTTCAGGTCCCAGGTAAAATCCCACCTTTTACAGAATCCCTCTTTCTAAAAAATTTAAATTCACTTCTATTTTATTTTCAGTTCTAAATTCTCTTCCTCTCCTACCCACTGAGAAGGCAAAAAACAAACAAAAACCAAACCAAACCAAAACAATACCCAAAACTGAATTACATATACAGAAGCTAAAGAAATTTCCAAATTGACCCCCCCCCCCGTCCTTCTCCCCCCAAAACAATAAAAAGACATAGTAGAAAATATTCTTCGATTTGTACTTTGAGTCCAGTTCTCCTTCTGGATAGCATGCTTCATTATGAGTCCTTTTGGATTGTCATTGGTCACTCTATTGATTAAAGTTACTAAGTCTTTCACAGTTAATGTTTCTAATACTATATTGCTGTTACTATGTCAATTGTTCTCCTGGTTCTGCTTACTTCATTCTGCACAAGTTCATATAAATGTAAATTAACAAATGACCAGTCTTTAATTCTAGTGCCTTCTTTCTGTTGGTTACTTCATATTTATATGGCATTGTTTTTGCATTTTTTTGCATGTTGTCTTCTCCATTAGATTGTGACTTCTTGAGAACAGGGACTATCTTTTGCCTTTCTTAGTATCTCTGAGGTTTAGCACCATGTTTAGCACATAGTAGGTGTTTAATAAATGCTTGTTATGATGATGAAAAAGTAGTGATGTCAAAAAAAGGAAAGAAAAAATGGCAATGAAACATTTTTTAAAAATACATAAACAGAAGAGAGCAGAAGGAAGTTTAGAAGGGGACGTAGACCAGCAGGGCAATCTATGTAATGTTGTGTTCCATATATACTTTTTAAAAGCAAGCTATACTTACTGGAGATACTTTCATATACCAGGCAGTCTTTTGGTTTCTTTTGCATGTGGAAATGGTCACATTTTTTTCAAGTTCAATAATTTTTTTCAAAGAAATCATGGAGATGAGAGGTGCATCAGGGCTGGAGAAAAGTAAATCTTATGCTTTTATTTTTTTCCCTAGAAGAGAGAAGAAAAAGAACTCTACAAACTATAGGCCACTGAACTTAATTTATTTCAATTCCAGACAGAATTTTAAAACTTTTAGTCAGAAGAGAAATATTAGCTGACATCTAGAAATAGAGGTGATGATAACCAAGAGTCAGTATGGCTTCAGGAAGAGCAGGTCATGCCTGACAAACCTCATTTCCCTTTTTAGAGATCTTGACAAGATCCTGAGCATGCTGTAGATACAGATTACCTAGATTTCAGTGGATCACTTGACAATCTTTCATGCTATTCACATAGATAAGATGGAGAGATGAAGACTCCACAATGACATGCTTAGAAAGATTTGGACTTGTTTAACTCAAAGAATAGTCATTAATGATTTGATATCAATTTAGGAGGAAGTTTCTTTTAGAATCCCCCAAATTCTTTTCCAGTCTCATAGGCTTATCTGCCAATAGGTGTTGGTTGTGACAAGGAAAGTACAGTACTTCTCCACAGTAACTATTCCCCTCAAAGATGGCTGCAGGGACCAGGTTGGATGTAAGGCCAGTGGTTTGAGGGGTTGCAACTGTTCCCAAGACTCTGGGGCTAATTGCTCTTGGTTTTGTCCAACTGTGTTTGAGGGAGGGTGGTCGTCAAGATGGTGATGGTGGTTTGCCTGGCACACACCACTGCCTACGTCTCTCCCCCAGGGTACCCTGCTGCTTCAAGTTGGCATGAGAGATACAAAGAAACAAAGCCTAAAAATTGAAATTGAAAACTAACCAGAGGACGCAGAGATGGATGTTTTGTGCGAATCTGGCGCCATCTGGTGTATTCACGCGGAATTTGAATCACAAAGGATATCAAAAACCATGCTGTCCGATGAAAACTGACAGTCGACAAGCATTAATAAGTCTTTGCTATGTGCCTGGCACTAAGCACTGGGGATACAAAGCAAGGCAAAATTCGTCCTTGCCTTCAAGGACATCACATTCTAATGGAAGAAACAAAATGCAAATAACTATATATAAGATTTATACAGATTAGATAAAAGGTAGTCAGAGATGGGAAACCACGAGCAACTCTGGAGTCCAGGAAAGATACGAAGAAGTAAAGATTCAAGTGGCAATCTGAAGGAAGCCAGAGAGATGAAGAAGCAGGGGTCAAGGAGGAGAACATTCCAAGCATAGGGCACAGTTAGCATAAAGCAAAAGAGTCAGGAGATGGAGTATAGGTCAGTGTAACTGGATCATAAAAAGTATGGAGGATAGTAGGTGTAAGAAGATTGGAAACATAGGAGGAAGCTAGACTTCACTTGATAAGCTTTAAGGAGAGGAAACGTTCCCCCTTCCACTTTTGGCATAGCTCTAATTGTTAGGGGAAATCTTTCCTTATGTCAAGCCCAACTCTATATATGATTGTCAATCTTTTTCCATGTGAGAGCTATTCAAACACTTACCCTATAACAAAACACATCCCTACTGTCATCTAGTGAGGATAGAATATGTTAGCACAACTCTTCCATCATATATTAACATGTTATAATATAAGAAGAACAAACGTCACAGTGAATGCTCCCTCCCAGGCCAAAGGATTAAGCTTTTACAAAGGTTTGTTTTAAAGTAGGAAGGAGAGAAAGAAGAAATGGATGTAGCATTTGGGAAACAAATCCTAAGTCTACCAAAGAGCTGTGAGATAATAGCAGGACAGGGATGAAGGTTGTGGGGGGAGGGAGTTTCCAATTGGTTGGAGCTCTCTCCCTCCCGAAAGAAGAGAAGCTAAGCATTTCTTAGCTTGTCTTAATGATAACCTCATCCTTCAAAAGGGGAAGGAAACAATGATGGGAATTGATCCTCTGGACTGAACGATGACCAGCAAGGAGGAAAATACTTTCCGAGATTAAAGAAAAATGAACAGCAGAGGAGAGTGGACATGCCATGTTGGAATTTATGAAAGAGAATAATAATAATAAGCTATATTTATGTGGGGCAGCTAGATGGCACAGTGGATAGAGTGCCAAGCCTGAAATTAGGAAGGCTCATCTTACTCAGTTCAGGTCCAGCCTCAGATACTTACTGATTTGTTTGTCTCATTTGTAAAATGAGTTGAAGAAGGAAATGGCAAACCACTCCAGCATCTTTGCTAAGAAAACCTCCAAAGGAGTCATGAAGAGTCAGACAAGACCAAAATGACTGAACAACAACATTTTTATATAGTCGCTCTTTTTTCTTTTTATTACATTAATACAATTTTATGGAATAAAACAAGCATTTCCATAAAATCATACAAGAAAAAAGATGATTGTACATGAAACTGCAAATCTACTATGCACTACTTGCTATTCCTTTCAAAATATACAACAAAATTATCATGTAAATTTCTTTTTTTCTCTTTTTTTTCCAACCTTCCTCCAATCCACCTTAGAGATGGCTACCATTAGACACAAATAGATAGGTATATATATGTAAAATTATTCTATACATCTATTTATCAGTTCTTCCTCTGGATGCAGATAGTATCTTTCTTCATATGCCCTTTATGGTGAATTTGGGTATTTATAATAATCAAAATAACTTATTCGCTCAAAGTGGTTCTTAAAACAATATTACTGTTACCGTATGCAGTGTTCTCTTGGTTCTGCTCATTTCTCTCTTTATTATATCATACAAGCTTTTCTATGTTTTTCTAAGATCATGGAGCTCATCATTTCTTATAGCACTGTAGTATTCCATCACAATCATATACCACTTGTTCAGCCATTTCCCAATTGATGGGCATCCCTGCAATGTCTAGTCCTTTGCCACCACAAAGAGAGCTGCTATAAACATTCTAGAACATATAGGTTCTTTTCCTTTTTCCGTAATCATCTTTGGAAATAGACCTAGTAGTGATATTGTTGGATCAAAGATATAGGCAGTTTAATAATTCTTTGAGTATAATTCCAGATTGCTCTCTGAAATGGTTAGATAAGTTTACAATTCCACCAACAATGAACATGCCTTAATTTTTCCACATCCCCTCCAACATTTGTCTCTTTCCCCTTCAATCATTTTAGCCATTCTGGTAGGTGTAAATGATATCTGAAGGTTGTTTTAATTTGCATTTCTCTAATCAATAATGATTTAGAGTATTTTTTCAAATGACTATAAATTGTTTTGATTTCTTCATTGGAAAACTACCTCTTCATATCTTTGACCATTTATCAATTGAGGAATGACTCCTATTCTTTTTAGATGTGACAAAATTCTTTATGTATTTTATCTTTATATTTTAGATATACGACCTTTATCTGATAAACTCTCTATAAATTCCCCTTCTCCCCCAATTTTCTGCTTTCCTTCTCATCTTGGATACATTAGTTTTATTTGTATAATATCTTTTTAATTTAATGTAATTGAAATTATCTATTTTACACCTAACTTTGCTATTTCTTGTTTATTTATAAATTGTTCACCTACCTAGAAGTCTGATAAGTAATATGTTTCATGTTCTAATTTTCTTGTTATATCTCTGTATCTAGGTCATGTATCCATTTTGATTTTATCGTGGTAAATGGTGTAAGATATTGGTCTATGCCCAGATTCTGCCACACTGCTTTCTAGTTTTACTCCAAATTTTTACCAAATAATGAATTTTTATCCCCAAAATCTTAAGTCTTCGCATTTATCAAATACAAGCCTATTATGTTTATCTGCTGTTGTAAATTGCATGTCTACTCTACTCCATTGATCTACCTTTCTATTTCTTAGCCAGTAACAGATAGTTTTAATAATTACTGCCTTATAATACAGTTTAAGATCTGGTATTGCTAAACCTCTTTCCTTTACATTTTTCTTTTCATTACTTCCATTGATATTCTTGACTTTTTATTCTTCCAAATGAATTTTGTTATTATTTTTCCTAATTCAGCACAATATTTTTTGGTAATTTAATTGGGGTGGCATTGAATATATAAATTAGTTTAGGTAAACTTATCATTTTCATCATATTTATATTATATAAACTCTTAAAGTTTGCAAAGACACATGAGCTGTTGCAAAGTGAAATGTACTGTGTCCGAAGTAACAGCAATGTTGTAAGATGGTCAGCTGTGAATGACTTAGCTATTCTCAGAGACACAATGATCCAAGACAAGTCTGAAGGACTTATGATGAACAAAGATATCCGTTCCCAGAGAAAGAATTCATGGTGCCTGAATAATGCAGATTCAAGTATACTTTTTTTTTTTGCTTTATTTTTCTTGAGGGTTTTATTTCTGGTCTATGTTTTCTTTCACAACACGACCATTGTGGAAATGTTTTGCATGATTATACATGTTTAACCTATATAGAATTGCTTGCCTTCTCAATTGAAGAGGGAGGGAGGGAACTTAGAACTCAAAGTTTTGAAAACAAAAGTTTAAAATTGTTTTTACCTGTAACTGGTTTCACAGGCATACGACACTGAGGTCAACACATGGGCTCTGTAGACCTGCAGTTTGGTAATCAGTCTAATACCTCTTCTCTCCAATACTTCCTTCGGAGCCTCCCAAACACTGAGCTAGTTCTGGTAACGTGTGCGTCAACCTCATTATCAATGTATACATCCCTGGAAAGTACACTACCAAGACAAGTGAATTTTCACAGCATTCACAGCATTCAAAACTTCTCCATTTGCTGTAACTGATGTTTCAACATATGGATGGTGTGGTGGTGAAGCACCTGTGTTTTCTTGGTGTTAATTGTTAGGCCAAAATTAGCACAAGGAGCAGAGAATTGATCTATACTTTGTTGCAGCTCAGCTTCAGAGGCTGTATTGAGCGCACAATCATCCGCAAACAGAAAATCATGCACCAACACTCCCTCCACTTTGGTCTTGGCTTGTAGCCTTTTCAAGTTGAAGAATTTACCATCAGTGCGGTAGCTATGCCTGTGAAACCTGGACAGTCTACCAGTGCTACCACGCCAGGAAACTGAATTGCTTCTATTTGAATTATCTTAGGAAGGTTCTAAAGGTCACGGATAAGGTACCAGACACTGAGGTCCTTACTCGAACTAAACTGCCAAGCATTTAAACTCTGCTTCACAGAGTACAACTCTGGTGGGCTAGCCACATTGTTTGCATGCAAAACTCATGCTTGCCAAAAAGACTTTTATGGAAAATTCACACACAGCAAGAGCTCACATAGTGGTCAGAAGAAGCAATACAAGGACGCTCTCTAGGTTTCTCTTAAGAACTTTGGAATTGATTGTGTGACTTGAGAAACATTGGCTCAGGACTGCTCAGCATAGCTTGCCCAAATCAGAGAAAGTGCTGTGCTCCATGAGTAAAGCAGAATTGAAACAGCTCAAAGAAAATGCAGGATGCACAAATTTAGAGAATCCACCCCAAATACTCACAAGGACTATTCGCGCCCAACTTGTGGTAGAACATTCTGAGCCTGTATTGGTCTGATCAGCCACAGTTGAACACATTGAAACTTTACTCTAGCACAGTGATGTCATTTTGGTCCTCTTCGGGAACTAAGGACAACAACCCATCAATATGTAACTGGGGAAAAATAAAATACTAAATAAAAAAAAGAAAAAGTTTGCAAAGATATATCTTTTTCTATACCTACATCTAGATCTATAATCTCATTTGATCCTCACAACAACTCTGTAAGAAAGAAGCTATTATTATTTCCAGTTTACAGTTGAGGAAACTAAAGTTGAGAAAGGTTAAGAGACTTGCCCAGGTTCACACAGCTGGTAGATCCAGAGCTTGGCAGAGAAGCCAGGGAATCTTTACACATGGGGATCATTCCCATAGCATTGATATGTGAAGCCAGGAGAAATTAACTAATCAGGGAGAAAGTATACAGAAACAATAGGGCTAAGGACAGACCTTAGAAAATCCTTACATTTAGAGATGTGAACAAAAAGATGAACCCACAAAGAAAATTGCAGTCATAGAAGCAGGAAGGAAAATAAGGAGAATATAGTATTATGTATATTAGTATAGAATTAGGGGATTTGACTAGAAGACCTTCAAAGTCACCTCTGTCACTACAGTTATGATCTCACAACAAGACAAAGTTTTAAGGAGGCATTATGGGTAGCAGTGTCATTTTTCAGAGAAGTTGAGAATGAGCAATAGAATCAATCATTAAGAATTTATTAAACATTTCCTACAATCCAGGTACAGTCCTAGGCACTAGGAAAGATAAAAATGAAAGCATCTGCCCTCAGGATATTTGCTTTCTATATATAGATTTAGAGCTAATACGACCATAAAAGTCATCTATTCCAATTTCTTCATTTAACAGATAAAGAAACCAAGGCCCGCAAAAAGGTTAAGTGACATTACCAAAGCTATGCAAATAGTAAGTGGCAGATCCGAAATTTAAACCCAGGGCTGCTGACTCCAAATCCAAGGCCCTTCCCCTGCTAGATGTGCTAACATCACCAGCATGATTCCAAATATTAAGTAAGGAATGAATGGGGCAGGAGTGATAGAATAGAAATGGTAAATTTTAGTTTCAGAAGAAAAAGAGTGAAAATTGAAGAGTCAAATGACGGTTATGTTTTTGTATCTCCTATAAGCTTCAATTGTGTGGCAGGTAGAATTTGAAATGACTGAAGAAACAAAGGTTTGGGGTTCTGAGCATATCAATTTATTAAGTAATCCATTACAATTGCAAAACAAATTGAGGCCAGGCCTTACTTAGCTTAACACTGGATCCTGAAGATAGGGGGAGATAGATTTTTGTACATCAAAAGAAAACAATCAACAGGATATAAATCAGGATACAGGATTAGGTAAACCAGTTTCCAATTAGAGGAAAGTTTAGGGCAAGTTCCCCACCCCTGGACTAGGGGCTTTCCCATTTAACAGGGGGAGAGCAAACAGGTGCAATTTCATGAAATCAGAAAAAGAGATGTCCTTCTCAATGCATCAATCTTTGGATCTGACTGGGTAAGCATAACCTTGGTCCTTAGCTAAGGTTTTCTAAGCAACAAGTAGAGGTGGTCCAGCTCCCCATCCATTCAGGTCTAGGTTCAAACAATAATGTAATAAAGTTTTCTCACAATTTCTATAACTGAATAAAGTTTTCTCATAAGACAGAAATTGGATTAGACCCATAATTAAATAGAAATGAAATTGAGCTAGATCCAGAAGTGAATCATAAGAGAGTGTCAGTGTGGTTTCATTCAATTCCCACAATTCCTCAGTCACATTGTCTTTTGGACATTTCAAATTGGCTATCCTGGGTACATCTCAAACTCAACATGTCATCATCTTTTCCCCAATACTTTGTCTTTCTTGCAAAATTCTTCATTTCTGCCAAAGGCATCACCAATCTTTCACTTTCCTACGTTTGTACCTTTGACGTTATCCTGGGCTCCTCACTTCACATTTCCAATCAGTTGTCAAGTATTTCCGTTTCTACCTCCATAGCATCTCAAATATCCAACCCCTTCTTTCTATTCACACAGTTACTAACTTAGCTGAAGCCCTTATCACTTCTTGTCTTGAGGTGGATTTATCAGTGTCTTAATTGGTTTTCTTGCTTTAAGTCTCTTCCCTGTTCCAGTGCATCCTCCACACTGCTGCCAATGATTTTCCTTAAAGTCCAGATTTAACCATGTGGCTCCCTACTCTTTAAATTCTGGCAGTTCTCTATTGCCTCTAAGATCAAATATGAACTCCTCTGTTTAATTTAATGTTCATTTGAACAATATTCCCCTCCCACCCCCTCCATGTTACCATCCAAACTGGCCTTCTCTCTTTTATCCCACAACTTGCCATCTTTCACCTCCATTTCTTTCATTTCCAGGCCTGGAATGCTCTCACTCCTTACCTCACCATCACAGATTCTCTCTCTTCTTTTTTTCTCAATCACTACTTACATAAATCCTTTTCTGATCCTCTCCAGCTGCTAGTGTCTTTCCTTCCAAACCAACTTGTTTCTCAGGATATTGTGTTCTCTTTATATTTATTTTGTTAATATTTATGTACGTGCTTGTCTCCCCATTACAATGTAAACTCCTTGAGAGCAGGGATTTTTAAAATTCTTTGTGTTTTTATTCCTATGCCTATTGCTAAGTAGCTGCTTAATACATGCTTATTGATTGTATTTTTTTTTAATATTCCCTGTACTAGTGGTGTCAACTGAAACAGAAACAGGTCCCTGTCAAATACATTTTAGTCTGGTTTGGGCTGCACTTGAGACTTTTGCTGGCCGCATGTGGGCCATGAGTTTGATACCTCTGCCCTACCCTGATAAAATCACAAGTCTGGAATGGGAAAAAATGAAAGACCTAGGTATGTTTGGAAAATGATACACCCATAATATTTCAGAGATGGAAGGATCTACAGATATTTTGATACAATTCCCTTCTCTTTATAAGAGAAACTAAGAAAGTTTAGCTCACAGTCAGAAATTATTACTGGTAGAATTTAGACTAGAACTCTGGTCTTCAATTCTTTGACTTCTTTTCCTTTTAACCGAAACTCTAGTACTGGGTGGGGAACTTGCAGCCTCGAGGCCGCATGTGGCCTTGTAGGTCCTTTTGACTGAGTCCAAGTTCTACAGAACAAATCCTTTTATTAAGGGGATTTGTTCTGTGAAGTTTGGATTCAGTCAAAGGGCCATACTTGAGGACCTACAAAGCCACATGTGGCTTCAAGGCCACAAGTTCCCCGCCTCTGGTCTAGTGTCTCCAGTGAATCAATGGATTCTCCAGGCCATGTGGATTTGCTCCATGGAACTTTTTTTGGCCTATGATAATAAAATTTGTTTATAAAGCTACTTTTCTCATGCTATCTTCATTTTACGGATGAGACAGGCTCAAGGAGGTTAATTAACTTGACCATGGGTATACAGCTTACACAATAAGTGCTGGAGCCAAGATTTAGTTCTAAATCCACCATTCTTTCACACATACACACACACACACACACACACACACACACACACAAATTATATCTTATGGAGCTGAGCTGCATAATCTTATTTTGTCAGTAGATGTCACTACCTTATATAAAATGAGTCTCAGACAATTTTCAAAAGTTCATGATTTCTGATGTTGCAAAACAGATCAGCTCTCAATTGCTCAGTTTTGTCAGTTCAAAAATTCTGTTTACTGAGTTTGAGTGAACTATATCTGTATTCTATCCACTCCTTAGTACCTTCTCAGGCTCCTCTGTCCTCTGCTCTTGAGTCCTTTGTCCCCTTGTCCTTATCACTGCTCTTTGAACAAATCTTAGTCTTGCTTCACTCCCACCATCTCCCTCCTCCTGACCTCTGCCTCCCTATATCTGCCCTCCCTTTGATCCCCTCCTTTTCTCTTATCTTTTTTCTGCTCCTACTTATTGTTGGGTAAGAGAAATTTCTATACTCAACCAATTGTATGTGTGTATGTGCATGTATTTCTCTCTTTGAACCAATTCTGATGAGAGTGAGGTTCAAGTGTTGCCTGCCATCCTCTCCTGTTAGGGCCCTCTTAGAAGAACGAACTACTAACGGGTTAACAGTGCTGTTCATTCCTCTGGTATGACTGGACCCTCGTAGCCCTTGGAAGAATGTCAAGGGTAAGAGATAGGAACGTCATGGCCGTGAGAGAAAGAAAGTGCTGAAAGTGCCCTTGTTACCAACAAGAAAACTAGACAAAACAGTGACCATCTGGCGACATGAGACCCCAGAGAGAAGAGGGTTCCCAGAAAACAGAGGTTTTCACTAGAGACTAAACATTCTTGTTATTCTACTCTTGTTATTCTATATTCTTAGATCAAAGCTGTCTCTGAATGATGTATTCACTTGTAGATTGTAAACAATGTTTAGGGTATATAAGTCTCGGCCGGGCTAAGAATAAACGAAGTTAACCTGCTCATTGACTTCCGCCCCGTTTTTCCCTTTTAGCTGGTCTAATTGGGGTCAGGGGGTCCCCGAGGGTTTTGGGGGGCCCTTACACTCCTATTCTCCTTTCTACTGCAAAAGCTCTTCCTTGCAAGCCTCTTTTATGTGAGATAATTTTCCCTATTCTTTCTCTCCCTTCTTCCTTCTCCCAGTCCATCTCTCTTTTTTACCTCTCAATTTTTTTAGATCATCACAACATGATTGATTCACACCTGTGCCCTCTGTCTATGTAGACTGTAACGGCCCCAATATTGACAAAATTCTTGTTAGTTATATGTATCATTTTCCTATATAGGAATATAAACAATTTAATCTTATTAAGCCTCGTAGGATTTCTCTTTCATATTTACATTTTTGCGCTTTTCTTGAGTCTTGTGTTTGAATGTCAAATTTCCTATCCAGCTCTGGTCTTTTCATCAGGAATGCTGGAAAGTTCCCTATTTCATTAAATATTCTTTTTTTTCACTTGAAAAATTGTAGCCAGTTTTGCTGTGTAGGTTGTTCTTGGCTGTAATCTTAGCTCCTTTGCCTTCTGGAATATTTCAAGAACAATTTGGAGGATAATTTTCCAAAAATATTATGATAAATTCCAATATTTCATATTCTAATGCCTCTGCTCCTTTAACATGGCAGTTGCTAGATCTGGTGTGCTAGATCTGCTAGATCTTCCCCCTCCTTCTGACTGGCTCCACAATATTAGAATTGTTTCTTTCTTGCTGCTTGCAATATTTTCTCCTTGACCTGGGAGCTCTGAAATTTGGGTATAATGTTCTTGAGAGTTTTCATTTTGGGATCTCTTTTTTAAAATTATAAATTTATTTTTATTTTTAGTTTACAACCCTCAGTTCCACAATTTTTTGGGTTCCTAATTTTCTCTCCCTCCCTCTCCTCCCCCCCTACCCCCAAGACAGTATGTAATCCAATGTAGATTCTACACATACCTTCACAATGAACTTATTTACATAATAGTCCTGTTGTAAAGAAGAATTATAACCAATGGAATGAATCATGAGAAAGAAGAAAGGAAACCAAAAATGAAAAAAAAAAAGAGCAAATAGTTTGCCTCAATCTGCATTCAGACTCCATAATTCTTTCTCTGGATGTGCATAGCTTTTCTCCATCATGAGTCTTTTGGAGCTGTCTTTGAACCTTGCATTGATGAGAACAGCCAAGTCTATCAAAGTTAGTCCTTATAGAAACTGTGTCTGTAATTGTGTATAATGATCTCCTGGTTCTGCTCTCCTCACTCAGCATCAGTTCATATAAGTCTTTCCAGGTTGTAATGAAGTCTGTCTGCTTCTCATTTCTCATAGCATAATCATATTCTATTACATTCATATACCACAGTTTGTTTAGCCTTGGGATCTCTTTCAAGAGGTGGTTCTTTCCATTTCTATTTTGCTCCATGGATCTAAGATATTAGCACAGTTTTCCTTTATAATTTCTTGAAATATGATGTCTAGATTCTTTTGTTGATCATGACTTTCAGGTAGTCCAATAATTCTCAATCTATTTTCCAGGTCAGTTGTTTTTCTAAAGAAATCTTTCACATTTTCTTCTATTTTGTCATTCTTTTGACTTTGATTGCTTTTCGATGTCTCCTGGAGTCATTAGCTTCCACTTGCTCAATTCTAATTTTAAAGGAATTATTTTCTTCAGTGAGTTTTTGTATCTCTTTTACCATTTGGCCAATTCTGCTTTTTAAGGTGTCATTTTCTTCAATTTTTTAGTGCCTCTTTTACCAAGTTGCTAATTATTTTTTCATAATTTTCTTCCATTGATCTCATTTATTTTCTAATCTTTCCTCTACCACAATTGTCTCTTTCTTTAGCTCTTCCAAGAATTCTTTTTAGGCTTATGTTCAATTTGCATTTTTCTTTGAGGCTTTGTTTGTAGTCTTCCCCCCTCCCATATTAGTGTCTTCTGAATTTGTATCTTGATCTTTCCTGTCATTATAGTAGCTTTTTATGGTTATGCTCTTTTTTTGTTGCTGTAGTTTGCTTGTTTTCCTAGCCTATTTCTTGACTCTTAAATTTCTATTAAAGTTGAGCTCTGCTCACCTGGGGTGTGGGGACACTGTTCCAAATTTCAGGCTTTTTCTTGCTGCTGTTTTCACAACTAGTACTAGGAGTTGGTAAGTTTTCAGTGCTTTCAAGGTGATGTGATCCCAGGACGTGTGTGGCCACTGCTCTCCTGGTCTGCATTCTAGTCTTTCCCCAGGAAGGGCCTCTGCTTCTCTGTGGTCACAAGTACTAGAGCTCCTCTAGGCCCTGGAACTGTGACCAGAACCCCTGCTCCCTTGCAATTGCAAGTGATCCTTTCTGCCCTGGAATTGTGACTCAGATCTGCATATGGCCAATGGAGTTACCAACAGGACCTGGATGGTGCCTGGTTTCAGCAGAGTGCCCTGTAATCTCTTTCTTACCAGTTGTCCAATCCCATTACCGTCTCTGGACTGAGAGCTCCCAAAGCTACTGCGGCTGCTATCCCAGATGCCTCCAAGGCCCAACGCTGCTGTTCCTGCCATGTTCAGGCTGTCCCCACCTCAATGTTACAAACCTCTCTGACCTCTTAAGTTTTCTCAGGTTCACCCCAACCTTTCATTGGCTCTGTGGTCCAGATTTCAACTTGACACATGATTTTAAAATTGTTTGGAGGGGACTGTTGGGAGAGCTCAGTTGGGCTGCTACCCCTACTCCAACATCTTGACCCTGCCTTCCCTCTCCTTCTCCCCCACCTTCATTTAAAGAGAGAACTCAGCACAGTTCTCATTTTGCACTAGTCACACTACTTCTAAAATGTTCACCTTCGTCAGATGCTATTGGCCTAAAAGTGATACGGTATAGGGACCACACAGGGATGGCCCATGTGTAGTACTGTAGGACAGTATTCCAGCTTTCTCATCTGTAGGTCACTACTGTCCAGCTCATTTGACTTTAGCTCTGCCCTGCCTGGAAGAGACCCTGAACCTCCTAGAAGGGGCATTTTCTCTCTCTTAATGCCTGCCAATCGTGCCCAGTAGAGAGGTACTGCCCAAGGAAGGCAGTTGGCATCCTAGGGGTAAGTGCTGACACTCTTGATTGTTCTTTGGGCAAAGGATCTGGACATCAGAAAGATGGAGGAAGGAAAGGAGATGGGGAAACCTCCTCATACCAGCTGAACCAGTCAAACCTCCATGGTATAGGGATTGTGGGCCCCCCAAGTATCCAGCTCAGCATCTGTTATCCTTTCCCCATCTGGAAAAGTGAACAAAGGCCCTCCTTGCAGTGAAGGGGATCCCAGGACAAGGGTATTCTGGAAGCATATTCACTATTTATACTGAATCCTCTCGTTTCAAGTTTTCATTGGCCCCTATTCACACCCTCACAGAAACTTCCATTAACTGGTTTTCATTCAGCCTCTCAAAGGACTTGTCAGCTTACAATCCTTGGAAAAACTCTGCAAGCAAAGAGAAAGGCACTGCTTTGGCTTTAACTCCCTGGTTAGAAGCCAGGGGCAGAGTTCTGAGATGGCAAAAGAAAGCTGGTTCAGAGTCCTTTGTCTCTGGTTTCCAGCATCCATTTAACCTCTTCTACCTCTCATCCCAATCTAATCATATGGGTACATCTCCTTTGTACCTCAATTCTGAAAGCTAGATATATCCAGGAGAGCAATGGGTATGGCTCCTATGACCTCTACCACTGACTAAGTTCAGCAAAGAAGGCAAGGATTATCGTACACAAAACAGTTTAAAATCTCCTCTGGCCAGAGTCGAGGGTCCAAGTGTGTGGAAGGGGGTCATAGATTCTAGAAGTACAGAACTACCATAGGCCCTAGATTGAAGTCTGCGAATATTTAGTTCTTATTCTGAAATTCTCAGATTGTTCTTTATTCCCTGAGTCTTTGCTCTCCACAGCCATTGCTGTGGGGCAGGAGCTGCCTGGTGCATCCCCCGGAGAACCACAGCTTTCTCTCTCAATGGACCCTGCCACAAAGGGCACTATTGCCCAGAGAGGGCTTTTAATACCCCTAGAGGGACTCAAAGAAACATGACTATGCCCCTACCCTTTCCAATGCTGCTCAGTACTTTGTTCAGAAAGCTTTCTGAATTTATCCCATCCCAGTACCTCCTTTTCCATGTGATTGTACATATAGAGCTTAAATTGTCCAAATCTTCCCGTGTGTGTGTGTGTGTGTGTGTGTGTGTGTGTATGTATGAATGTATTTATTATCATATTTCTCTTGTCAAAGATGCTGGAGTGGTTTGCCATTTCCTTCTCCAGCTCATTTCACAGATGATGAAGCTGAAGCAAACAAGGTTAAGTGATTTGCCCAGGGTCACACAGCTATGTCTGTCCTTCTTTACTCAAGAAAGCATGGCACAATGGATAGAGTGCTAGACTTGGAATCAGGAACTCAGGAAGACTTGAGTTCACCTCTTGACTCTGTGGGACCCAGATTTCTCAGCTATAGAATGGGGAGACTGCATTAGAGAGTCTTTAAGGCCTCATCTATTGCTCTTTGACCATGTTCCCTCCTTCCTCTCTATCTCAGCACAGAACCCTCCTATTAGATATTCAGTGTTAGTGGCTAACTTGGGTCAGCTGACACCCCAAAGGTAGCCCCAGTCAAGATGTCCTTTTGGCACTGCCCAGGTGACTCCTCTGGAGGTAGTTGCCCAGCCAGGTTCCTGTGTACCACTCTTGGCCTCCACTTCCTAATGGGACTTTGTGCAGCTGGATTCTATTCTATTCTTCAGTTCCACAGATATCCAGTGCCCTCATGTACCACCACCCACTTCCCTGAGAGGAGGGAGAGAGAGAGAGAAAATTCTGCCTCCAGGGGCCATATTTGGCAGCCCAGGAGCTCACAACAACCCAAAGCAGCAAACAATAAAGCCCGAGCCCTCCACTGAGATACTTTAAGATTAAAATGCCCTCATTCAATAAGAATGATAATACCTAGAATTTATGTGACACTTTAAGGTTTACAAAGATCATTACTTACATTCTCTCATTTGATAACGTGTTATTTCAAAACAACTCTGAGAGGTAGGGGCTATCATTATCGCAAGTGTGCGTGTATATGTATATATATATATATACATATATATGTATATGAGGTTTATATATATGTGTATATATACATATTTATATATATAAGGTTTATATATGTGTGTATATACACATTTATACATGTGTATATATACATATATATATATATATATATATATATATATATATATATATATATATGAGGAAAGGTTAATCAGAGGGGTTAATGCAGGATTTGAACTCAGGCCTTCCTGACTCTGAGTCCAGCACTCCCTTCCCAACACCACCTAGCTGCCCCAGCCTATTTGTCACATTTGTACGCTTTGCCTGACCATCCCTGAAAGCATACTTGTTTCTAAATAATAACTTCCTTCACCCGGCCAATAGCCAACTGCTCTCCCTTCCCTGAGGTCTCCAGCTCTGAGTGTGGTTCCTTCACTCTGCTCATTTACTGTAGCCTTACTACCCTCCTTCCATCTCTTTAAACAAGGCCTCAAGGGCTGCACAGCCTCTATTTGCTCTCCTGGGTCCTTTCTGCCAGTCAGGAGCAGCCCATCCTGCCCCATGCATCCCAGGCAATACCAGCCAAACCAAGGCTCAGCCAGCTGCCTTCCTTGCCTTCCAGGGTTCCACTCCCCAGAACAGGGTGCAAAAGAGCCCGGGTTGTGCCCAGCACATGCCTACTGTCCTGCTGGTATATACAAGAATCTCTTTAAACTATCTGGTATCACTCTTTCACCAGCTCCTTGGATCCAGCTCTAGGATTAATCAATCAATTAATAAGCATTTATTAAGTATCTTCTGTGTGCCAGGTACTGTGCTAAGTACTGGGAATAAAAACAAAGGCAAAAGACAGTTTCTACCCTCCAGGAGCTCGCAATCTAATGGAGGGGACAATGTGCTAACAACTACTTACCACCAAGCTATGTCTCCCTGCCCTGCCCCGCCCCACCCCAATCCTCCTTCCTGACCTTCCTCTGCTACTGTTCTTCTTCCACAGTCCTACTCCATCACTCATTGTTCCAATTAACCCACCCCTTCAAGAGTCACTTTTGTGAACTTCTGTTGTCCTATTCCTTCCTTCCTTCCACCTTTTCACCCTCACTAAATAAATATAAGGAACCCCCAGGGCTAGAATGGTCTTTTGATGGTCATCTGAGACCAGGGCTGTCCAACCTTAGGTTTTTATTAAATAATAGACAATATATTTTGATTTGCCATCTTAGTGAGAGCTCTGCAGTAGCTCAGCTTTGCATTTATGTAAATATCTATGCTTGTAGGTGGGCATCGCACTGCAGACTGCGGGCAGCCCTGATCTGAGACCAAACATTGTGGAATGGTAGAAAGTATCCCTGGATCTGAAGCCAGAGGATCTAGGTTCAAATTAAAACTCTGCAACTAGCTAGCGATATGACTTTGGATGAGTCACTTCTCTCTGTGACTCAGCTTCTTTATCTGTAAAATGAGGTGATTGAACTCTTTTAATCACCTCTAAGGTACCTGTTGTTGCTGCTTATTCATATCTGATTCTTTGTGACCCCATCTGGGGCTTTCTTGGCAAAGATATTGGAGTGGTTTGCCATTTCCTCCTCTAGCTCAGGAAACTGAGGAGAACAGGGTTAAATGACTTGCCCGGGGTCACAGAGCCAGTGAGTAATAGAGGATGGATTTGAACTCCCAGAGATGAATCTTCCTGATTTCAGTCCTGGTGCTCTAGCTACTGTGCCACCTAGCCCTCCCTGTTAGCTGTAAATTCAAGCAGTCTTAGATAACATGGTGGATGCTAAAACCCTTTTCCTGGGAATGCATCTTGTCCCGCGTTGGTGAATTAGTTAATAACATAGTAAACATTTCCAATTTGAATTCATAAGCAATGTACTAATTTGCCCTTTTCTATGAATGGATGTCTCTAGTAAGTGATGGATGCTTCTTTTTTAGGGGAAGCATGATTTTCCCAGATTCCTCAAGCTCATAGTACTCGGGCTCCCTTACCCTTTCTTGCCTTTGTTGCTGCTTGGACGCATCTTTCTGCCCTGTCTCGACTCTGGTTTTTAAACAATGAGTCAGAAAATCAAGCATCTTACATGCATTAAGCACTCAACAAATGAATCTTAACCCTAAATGCAGTGAGACTTAGGAATCAAACTGTTCCCTTTCATTTCTTTCTCTTCTCTTCGTCCTTTACTGATTTTTACTCTCCAACCTCATCTTATCTCACAGGGTTGTTGTGAGGACAAAAATGAATTAAAATGCACTTTGCAAACCTTAAAGCGTCATATAAGTGCTAGTTATTATTAATGATTTATTTTGTTGTTTTCCCTTCTTTCTTTATTAAAGGACGTAATCACCACCTCCGTATTTCCAAGGAACCTTCACTTTCCAAGACACGTCGGGCCTCGTGGAAGAGGGCGACTGTTCTGTCTGTCCCCCTGGTCACTGTTGCAGGTCAGTGGGGTAGCCTCAGTCATCTTCTCTTCCTCACAGTCTCATGGAAGTGACTTGCTCTAGTCCAAAGGTAGCTACATTGCCAGGTAAAGATAACATCCTTGCACAGGAGAACTAGTAAGAGGCCAGCCTGTACTCCTACCCCACCCCACTCTGTGGTAAAGGTGACAGCTCACAATGAGTCGTCCTAAGGGCAGCTAAGTGGAGCAGTGAATAGAGCACCGGCCCTGGAGTCAGGAGGACCTGAGTTCAAATGCGGCCTCAGAACTTGACACACGTACTAGCTGTGTGATCTTGGGCAAGTCACTTAACCCCAATGGCCCTGCCAAAAAACAAAAACAAACAAACAAAAAAGAATGAATTGTCCTGCCTCTCAGCTGAATGGATGGGCAGTAGTTAATTTGATGGCAGGGAACAATTTACCACCACAGAAATTGGCATAGACCATGTGACCTGGGGCTTGAAAGAAATAAAACCGGCCTGGAGAAATATCACAATAAAAGCTAAAAAGGGATACACAGACTACTTCAGTAGTAGGTACCTACTAAAAGTACCAGTCCAGTCTAGACTTCTAGTTTCACTTACAAGCTTCAGATAAGGAAAAACCCTCTTACTAATTTGGCAACTATTGTAGACTTTATAATCTACAATATTACATCATAATTAGATTGTAAGTAGATTGTAAACTGCCTGGGGGTTATAAGAGGTTAAACAACTTGTACTGAGTCATAAAGGCACTATGTGTCAGAGGGGCACTTGAAACCAAATTATCATGATTCCTAGGCTTCTCTGATAATGTCCCTTTTGTTCTTCCTGAAACTTGTGTCACACACTCACACACACACACACACACACACACCCATACATTTTCCCCCTTAGCATATGTGCTATCAACTCAATTGACTTTTGTTGAATGAACAAATTAATGCTGCAATAAGAGAGCAGAGAATATATTACTTGTATATTTTACACCAAATTCAGTTATTCAATTTTTGCCAATAATATGTTTACAGTTGAAGCATGCCTAGATAACATCTGTTCTGACATGTTTCTGGCTAATGGAATGTCTGGTACTCCATGGGAATTCTAGCCATTAAATCCTGGGCAATAAGAGTGAACACATTCTCAAAGTTGCTCTAAGACAACCTTGTACAAATTGAGATTTAGGAAGCACTAATGATCTGACTAGGATTTGGGAGTGTCCCTTACCATCTCCTCTTCCCCAAATATTTGCTTTCCCTGGCATCTACTGGGTATCCCAGAATCTACCCTGTACTATCTTTGAGGTGTGTCACTGAGAGGAGATGAGTTAGAAAAAGAGGGGAGAAAAGGAAAAAAGACACTTGTATGCACAGAGCATACAGAATCCAGGCTTAATTCTGAAATCGCATGAGATTAGTTTTCAAAACATTTAGATGAATTCAGCTGATATACAAGTACCATAATATAATTGTAATTTATTTCAGGTATTTTTGAATAATTATAATCCTTGGGAAAAATCTGTTGTATAGATTCAGCTCTGGATACTGTGAAAAACACCTGACTAGGACTAAAGTAGGGTCCATTCCCCAGGACATTAACAAAAGCAAAAAGGGAAAAAAAGGCTCATTCTGGAAAAAAGCAGTATCCCTGATGAGAAAGAACTTCGGTCCCTTTAAAATCACTGTAGGCTTCGCCTCAGTACACATTAAAAATTTATCTTGAAACCCATGGACCAAGAAGATAAAATTTTCTAAAAAGCAGTTACAGTAAGATAGAGGTGAAGGCACAGGGAATAAGGGGGTGGGGTGGGACAACCAAGGAGTCTGCCAGAGAGCTAGTTTGAAGTAGAAGAAAGCGTGACAAGAACAAGGTTACATAAGGACAAAGACTAGGAAATGGATTTTGTCTCAAGGAATTGTAAAGTACTGAGACCAACTGGCTCTGCTCGTTTAGCTGAGACCAGAGCAAGACAGTACAATTCCACACAGGGACAGACTTCAGCTGGTGGGGTATCGAACAGGGAATTTTTTTTTTTTGTAAATAGTATTTATTTATTTTTCCAATTACATGTAAAGATAGTTTCCAACATTCATTTTTTAAAATAAGATTTTGAGTTCCAAATTTTTCTCCCTCCCTCCCTCCCTTCCTTCCTTCTTTCTTCCTTACCCTTCTGCCTTCCTAAGACATAAGCAATCTGATATAGGTTGTACATGCGCAATCACGTTGAACATTTCCACATTATTCAAACAGGGAATTCTTGTAGCAAGAAATAGGCCCTCCCTATGGGGGTGGCTAATGTTTTCCTTCACTGCCTCTATCTTCCTTGCTGTCCTCTAGATTAATTTGAAATGAAAAATGCTTCGTATCTTGGTTTGAAATAATCCAAAGCTTAGGTTCATCAGCTTGAGAGCTGAAAGGACTCTTAGAGGTTATCTCATCCTCCCCCCACATCTTATTGCATATACTCTTCAGAGTTTCATATACACATGAGCAGACCAATGGCAGAATTGCCAAAGATGAGTATTGCTTTCAGGTTTGTAAATATTGTGAGTCAAAAGTACCTGCCTCACTTGCCATAGCCATTTTCAACATAGGAACACGTGGAATTTTATATTAAAAGCCTTCTTGTCTGGCATCTTGGGAATTTGCCTGGCCTTTGTTGAATGTAGCTCATACATAACCTCTTGACTTTTCTTCCTATTTAGATCTTCAGCAATGTTCCTATTTTCTTCCTAACATATTTTTTCTTCCTTTTCAGAGTTTTGGGTTTTTACTCCTCCCTTCATCATTTAAAAAGCTATAGAAAATTAAGGCATCAACATCTGGGCATTCTCTTAACTCTGACTTTGTGTGCAAATTGTTGCTAGGAGAATCTCTCTTAAAAGAAAATCACTTAATGTAATTTATTTGTCCAGGTGAAAACATGTATATGTGCACATGAACACATCTATACCTACATGTAGTTAGGCCTTCTAAAATCCAACAGTATTATACAATTGTCAAGCTTTTTTCCTCATTTGCAGAATCTTCTTCCAGGCTAGGTTCAGAGAAACCAGTACCATCTGGCATCATGGCAGCCCCAAATGGTCACCTTTAAAGAAACCTAGTTATCTCACTTCATTTTAATCGCAGGTCTAGTTGACACCTGTTTTTTTCAGCTACAACAAATAGGTTTAGATTTTCTTGGCTTCATTCTTTCTAAAAATGTTTCTTTTTCTTTTTAGGCCAACTAATTCCTAGCACAAATTTCCAAGTTACAAGATCAAAATATGATTGCTAAATTAATTAGATATAGCCCCAATAACTTTCGGTTCATTTAGTTTGCAAATGAGTATTTAATTCAATTCATCAAGCACTTATTAAGCACTTTCCACATACCAGGCACTGTGCCAGGAGCAGGGAATACAAAGACAAAAATGAAAAGTCTTTGCTTTCAAAGAGCTTACATTCTACTTGAGTGGAACAACATGTATATAGGTAAGAAATATAAGCAAATAATTTCAGGGCGGAAGAGTTAACTACTCTGGGGACAAGGAAAGGTCCCTCTCTCACATCTCCCATATCCAATTAGTTGCTATTTCTTTGTTGATTCTCCTTTCACAATCTCTTCCCATCTGTCCTTTCTGTCCTCACATGGCTATCACCCAGTTCAGGATCTCTTCAAATCATTTCTCAACTACTATACTAGTGTGAGAAGTGTCTAGAGATGGAGTAAATTAACAAGAGGCTACTGTGGCATGGTTGAGGAAATCAGCAGAGTTAGGAGCAGATCCCAGAGAGAGAGAACATCAAGATGTTCGTGGTACCCTCAGAAGAAAGAAATAGTGAAATTAGAAAGAGGAAAGCGTTGGGGGAGGGATGTCAAGATAAGTTTTAGACACGAGTTTGAAACGCTTATGGAACATGGAGGTAGAGATGCTCCTGCTAATACAGGACTGGAGCTCAGGATAAAGAGGAGAGCCAGACACAGTGATTAGGTAGTCATGTACATAGAGATAATAACTGGCTCTTCTTTTTTCTTTGAGATAATAACTGACTCTTATAAAGAGCTGAGATGCCCAATGAAATTCTAGAGAGAAAAGAGGGCACAGGACAGAGATCTGATGGATCCTGCACAAAGAAGGCAGATCATAGATGATGATCCAGATACTAAGGATTGGTCAGTGAGGCAGGGAGAATTAGGAGAAAGCAGTGCTAGGAAAACCGAGGGAAAAGGGTCTAGGAGGAGAGGGTGGTCCACAGCATCAAAATTGCAAGGAGTTCAAAGACAAGAACTAAGAAAAGGCCAATGGCTTTGGCAATAGGAATCACTGGTGACCTTGGTGAGAGCAGTCTCAGTTGAGTTGTGGGTCCTTATGCCAATTGTAATAGGCTGAGGACTGAGAGGAAGGTGAGGAAGTGGAAGTAATGCGTGTAGATTTCCCCTCCCCTCCCCTCCCCAAGAGTCCGGTTGTGAAAAGGAGATGTAAATAATATCTTGAGGGGATAAAATGGACCCTTTTTAAGGCTTGGAGAGATTAGGGCATGTTTGTAGGCAGAAGGGAAGGAGCCAGTGGGTAAAGAGAGAATGAATGTTAGAAGAGGGGAAGATCGAAGGGTCAGTCACCTGGAGGAGAAAGGAGGAACAAAGGCACCAGTAGAGGGGTGGTCCTGTTCAAGAAGGAGGGCCACTTCTTCCTTGGAACAAAGGAGGAGAGATTTGGGGATGATGTCGAGGAGATCTGAGGTATCTGGGGAGAAGAGAGAATTCGAGACGGATGGTCTTAATTTTATCAGTAAATTATGAGGCTAGATTATCTGCTGTCATGGATAGGGTGGTATATGTTGCCTGAGAAGAAGAGAGGTTTGGAATAGAAGCTCTGGGGACATGACAGACAATCGGAGAGGAGTGGGATCTCTGTGGTTTTGTTGCTGTTATTGTTTAGGCATTTCCATCATGTCTGACTCTTCATGACCCCATTTGGGGTTTGCTTGGCAAAGACAAGGGAGAGGTTTTCCGTTTCCTTCTCCAGCTTGTTTTATGGATGAGGAACTGAGACAAACAGTGGTTAAGTGTCTTGCCCAGGGTCACACTGCTAGTGTCTGAGGGCGGATTTTAACTCAGGTCTTCCTGACTCCAGGCCTGGGGCTCTCTATCCACTGTGCCACCTAGCTGCCCAGATGAGATTAGACAACATAAATTTGTAGTGGACGTGGTTAAATGAAGTTTTGTGGCATTCTGGTATTCAGCCTCACTTTTTACATATAAGACCCTGTGTGGAAATTAAAGTTGTACAAGCAATGTATAACCTATATTATATTATAATAGCATACAGTATAACCTATGTTTTTAACTGTGCTATAAACTCCTAGTTTATAATTTAGTAGGCAAGATGTAAACCAAATGCAAAGATAACTATGAGACTTGCATTTACAGTATTTTTAGTCATCTTCTTATATATAGGGGTCCTGTACAAACAAGCCCATTGGTTTAGTTATGGGGCTAATACTTTAGATTAAAATATGCCAGGAATTAGCATATGCAGTCTAAGCATGTGAGTAAAATAGATGGAAGGAGAAAAGTCTTCTTATCCTATATCTAGATATGGGTCTTGGGGTTGCAATATACCATGCCATTATATGCTAAATTTCCTGCCCCTTATACCCTCAGGAATCAATCCAAGAAGCCTAAAAATGTTCTAAATGACAGTTATGAGATAAAGGATGGGACAAGTAACAGGGCGAGTTGCTTAAAGGAAAAATTTAAATCAGAGGTTCTTTTTAGGTTATGCCATATTTGGATTAGGTTCATTATTCAGTGGCTCGAAATCCTAGAAGGGGTTCTGGGAAATACTTTCTCTAGTCTATTTTTGATCCCTATAATGAGGTAACAGAAACTCCAATCTTAGGAAAATTTCCAGTCTAATTTGGAAGCAGTTGGACTTTTCTGATTGAACTCTAACCCAATCATGTCCTGCTTTGAGTTTTTCCATTTCAACTAAAAAAATTAAGTCAGCCTATCAATTTTTTCCTGGCTTTGCAACTCCGCTCCTGTCATATACTTTTAAAAGAAAACATGGAAAAGTTTTTAAATGGAGGAGGGAGAGGCAATGACGAGCCACCTAAACACACACTTATTGATATCCTTTTCCTTCCGTTACCCCTACGGCATGAAGAAATCTAGATTTTCTCTAGCAGAGGTTCTTAACCTTAACCCTTTCTATGTAAAGCCCCACTTGGGCAGTCTTGTGAAGCCTCCTAAGAAGAATATTTTTAAATACATAAAATAAAATGCAAAGGTTTATGAGAGAAATAAATTATATAGAAATATTTATCAAAATATTTTTAAAAGTTTATAAATCACATGCCACATCACAGCTATCATATTGGCTAACATCACAAAACAGGAAAATGATAAATGTTGGAGAAGATATGGGAAAATTGGAACACTAATGCATTGTTGGTGGAGTTGTGAACTGATCCAATCGTTCTGGAGAACAATTTGGAACTATCCACAAAGGGCTATAAAACTGTGCATACCCTTTGATCCAGCAATACCGTTTCTAGGTTTGTATCCCAAAGAGATCATAAAAACAGGAGAAGGACCCACATGTACAAAAATATTTATAGCAGCTCTTTTTGTGGTGGTCAAGAACTGGAAATTGAGGGGATGCCCATCTATTGGGGAATGGCTGCACAAGTAGTGGTATATGGATGTAATGGAATACTATCGTGCTGTAAGAAATGATGAGCAGATGGACTTCAGAAAAACCTTGAAAGACTTCTATGAACTAATGCTGAGTGAAGTGAGCAGAACCAGAACATTTTACACAGTAACGGCAACACTGTGCGACGACCAACTTTGACAGACTTCTCTCTGCTCAGCAATGCAAGGATCTAAGACAAGTCCAAATGACTCTTGATAGAAAGTGCTATCCACATCCAGAGAGAGAACTATGGAGCCTGAACACAGATTGAAGCGGTTAAAAAAAAAGTTTACAGACCCCAGATAAGAACCTTTCATTCATTGTCTTCCACATGAAGTCCATGAGAACCATGGTTATCAGAAGACGAAAGAAACATGAGGTACAGGAAGAATAAGGGCTTAAAAGCATGCCAAAAAGGGGAGACTTTTACAGCCCTAGGGTATTGACAGCAGAGACAGAATAGCCGAAAAAGTCAATGTGTATCTTTTTAGCTTTTTTCCCAATACTCTGAAACTTTCTAATTCTCAAAGGAGTGTTTCTTTAGTTGTAATAACAAGAATAACAGGTAGCTTTTAGATAGTGTTTTAAGGTTTACAAAGTCCTGTGTGTTTTATCTCATTTGACTTTCTTAACAATCCTGTGAAATAGGGGCTATTATCATCCCTATTTTACAGATGAGTAAACTGAGGCCAAGAGATGTTAAGACACTTGACTAGGGTCACTGTAAGTGGTGAGACAGTTAAGTGTTGATTTCCGGTTTTCCTGGTTCCAGGCTCAGTGTTCTATCTACTGGACCACCCTGCCACCTTAAGTTTTCAACTACCTTCCTAGTTGAAATGGAGCACCTTCTCAGGGAATCTAAGAATAACACAGTCACAACCTTATTTTATAAAATACCTTTTACTTTAAAATGTGGCCTCTCTCAGGCTAATCTACTATGGTTTGTGCTACTATGCACGATCATACCCAGGTTGAATTCATAAAACTCAACAGTCTCATACCCAGTGCAAGTGCAATAGAATTAAGTATTGTGTACATATATAACAGGTTATTTTTCTTCTCTACCTCTTTTAAAATTTATACATTTTAAACAAATAAGAGGGGCAGAGGCCAAGGTGCCAAAGAAAAACAGCCTATACAAAAAGTTGAATCTCATTTTTACAGTACATTAACTGAGACTCTTTCATACAAATTTCTTCTAGTGTGGATTTTGATGATGCCCATATTGCACAGGAGATTTGCCAGCAGAGGTGACTGGAGAACACTGAACATCACCAGGAAGAAAATAGGAAGTGTCTTGGGAACCAAAAGCAATTTCAGTAATACATGTTCTTATCCCACCAGCCTGTAGGGGGAGAAAGAGAGTTGATGAGAACTGTGAGAACTGTGGGAGATGTAAAAAGGCAAATGCTCAATAAATGCCAGCAGGGTCTCCCAAATCAGGACCCAAATCCTGCTTTGATGTTACTTACTTCCTGGATAGCGCCTAATTAGGAGTTTCCGTAACTCGTCATATAGCCAGATGACAATGGCATATGGTACTGCCACAAACCAATACTGAACCCTGGAAATGAAATGGAGCCAAATGCAAGAGTCAAAGTCTATCAGAAGACAAGAACCAGCTTCTCCTGTAAATGGTGGTGTGGCTCTTAACTTCCCTGCCTTCTTGGCAACTTCAATAATTTCGAGTGGATACTAAGGAGGGAAGGCTTTTTCTAAACTGACCCAAAATAGTTTTCTTTTGAGGTAAAATAGAAAGCAAGGAATACTCAAAGATAAGAACACAAAGTGTGCTTTTTTCCCCTTCATATCTTTCCAAGGGAATGTAATTTTGAATTTGATCTCATTTCCCTCAATGGCTTGACCAGGCTTAACCATTTTTTTTTTCCAGGAGGGAATATTGGATATCCAATCCCTACTACCTCCTCATCCTAGCTCAGCCTGGTCCCCTAACTTAAAACTCTCCTCAGCATGGAGGCCAGTGTTTTCCCTTCCCACACTAGGGCAAATAACTCACCGAAGGGTGGTAAAATTCAGGACTGGAACACTTCCAAGGCCACAGGAGAGGATTAATGCTATGATAATTTGAGATGCAATCCCTACCCAGATGACTTTATTTCTGTAAGAAATACAAATGTGAACAGATTTTGAATCCATTTAGTTATTCTTCCTCTCTTACTTTCCCTATTAATGTAGAGGGTACCACCCAGTCTCGCAGGTTCCCGACTTAGGAATCATCCTGGTCTCTTTACCATCTTCTACCCTCCATAATCAATCAACTGCCAAAGCATGTTGATTTCACCTGTGTGACATCTCTTGTATATACTCCCTTCTCTCCTCTGACACTGCCATCATCCTGGTGCAGACTCTCATCACTTTATGCTTTGCCTGTTGTAATAGCTCACTAATGGGTCTCCCTGCCACAAGTCTCTCGTGTTCTCAGTCCCTCCTCCACTCAGCTTCCAGATTTCAGGTCTGAACATGTCAATCCCCTTATATCCCACGTTCAATAAACTCCAGTGGTTCCCAATCACATTCAGGACCAAACATAAAATCCTACTTGGCATTCAAAACCCTTTATAATCTGCTCCCTACCTCTTTAGTATTCTTATACCTTTATGCTATGCTGCTCCCCACGCCGCCAAATTCCATGATTCGGTGACCCTGGCCTCTTTGCGGTTCTTCACACAAGACACTCCATCTCCCAATTCTGGGCATTTTAACTGTTCTCTGTTCTCTAATGCTTTCGCTCCTCTTCTTTGCCTCCTGGCTTTGCCGGGGTTTCTTCACATCTCATCTAAAATCCTCCCTCCTACAGGAAGACTTTCCCAAACCCTCTTAATTTTAATGCCTTCCCTTTGCTGATAATCTCCAGTTTCTCCTGTATATATTTCGTTTGCATATAGCTATTTGAATACTGTTATATCCCCTATTAGATTGTGAATGTCCTTTTGCTTCTCTTTGTGTCTTTGGCACAATGGCATGCCAGCACATTGTAGGGTACTTAAAGTTTATTGACTAACAGATGTCCATCAAGCTAATATGATCCAGAGTAATATCAGAAGATCTTTTACCATAGTAGGTATCATAATATTAATTCCTTGGATGAGCCAACAGAACTTCCCTTTCTTTATATGATAAGCCTTTGATATATTGTATAGCTGATACCTGAAGAGACCTTGCTGGAAAATAGAATTTCTCCGAGTCTTTCTGATGATTAAATCTGCTATTTGCTGGACCATGATTGCAACAAAGAAAGCAGTATATCCAGTCCATTCCAAATACTTCCGCTGATATCTTGTCTGCAAATGATCAGGAGAGGAAAAAAGCTTTGAGACCCAGCAGAGAAAGCTTTTGGGAATGTTAAGGCAAGCTTCGTAAGGGCTCATTCCTAGGTGTGCAAACGACTGGTCACTCAGTTGTCCAGAAAGGCTAACAGTTGAGTAGGAAAGAAAGGATGATGCTCTTTCTTCTACTTATCCCCACATATGGTACCTTGTAGCCCAATTGTTCTTCTGTACCTGTTATAAAGCTGATGTGTGTCAGCTCCATTGTTCACTTGTGTCTGACTCTTTGTCATCCTGTGGACAATATCATGCCAACACTATCCACAGGGTTCTCTTGGCAGAGAGTGGAGTGGTTTGCCAGTTCCTTCTCCAGTAGATTAAGGCAAACAGAGGTTAAGTGACTTGTCCAGGGGTACACAGCCAATGAGTCTCTGAGGCCGGATTGGATTCAGGTCTTCCTGATTCCAAGACCAGCTCTCTATCTGCTGAACCATCTAGTTGCCTCTAGCAAACTATCATCAAAGGCTGGGACAAGTCCAGAGAAAGGTTAGAGTTATTCAAATATTTTGCACCTCTCTGTCATTTCCATTCTGAAAAATCAGTTACAGTTTCAGTAGGCACAATTCTCATCTTCTGGTTTCTTACCACTTTAAACTACAGATAACTGCAACAATCTAGGCTGAGCCAAGTGACATTTCTTTCTTATGATGAAATGCATTACCCAAAGGATAATTTTTAATCAGAAACCAAGTTTTCCTCCACGAGACTCTCCTCTCATTGTTGTTTTTTTTATTTTTGAACTAATAAATTTTGTTTTTAACAAAAGATACACACTTATACACACACAGATATATATCCATTTAATAGTAATAACTAGCATTTACTTAGCATTTTAAATTTTATCTCATTTGGTTCTGTGAATTTAGGACTATTTTTATTCCCCTTTTATAGATGAGGAAACTAAGGTTCACAGAAGGTAAATGACTTGCCTGTGGTAACCCAGCTAGAGCAAGTGTCTCAGGCAGGATTTGATTTTAGGTCTTCCTGCCTTCAAGCCTGCAGCTTTAGCCACCGTGCTACCCAAAACTCCAAAACCAGCTAATGAATAAAACCAACTAACATTGTCCACTATAGTTAGCCTGAGATCTGATGATGTTTAATGTAGTCGTCATTTATATAGTTGAAGGTAGTATATATATTTTCTTTCTATTTTTGCATTATTTTTTACATTTTGTTTGAAAAAAATATTTTCTTCATACTTTTTTTTTTTTTACCATTAGTCACCTCCCAGCAACTGCTTCACTTCATCACCCCTCTTTTGTAATAAAGAGAAACAGTTAAAAAGAGAAAATCAGTATATTGACCATATGGCATTCCCATCTGTTGTTCACCACCTCTCAATCAAGAAGAAACATTGCAGGATCAGAGACCATGACATGGAGGTTTCAATCTTTTCATCATCAGAGCTTGCTGCCACGAGAGTAACCTTTTCTCCTTTTCTCCTCCCTGTTGGCTTTCTTCTAGTTCTAGAATTGTGATCGAATCAACTGGGTTGCTCTTGAGTAAGTGTGTCAGCTTACTCCCTTACAAATTCCTCTCTGGGAGAGGAAAAAGACCAAAGTGCTTTTTCCTAGGCTTTCTTGTTTTTCAGTAGTACCTGACTCTTCATGACTCCATCTGGGGTTTCCTTGGCAAAGGTACTGGAGTGGTTTGCTATTTCCTTCTCTAGCTCATTTTACAGATGATAAAACTGAGGCCAACAGGGTTAAGTAACTTGCCCAGGGTCACACAGATAGTAAGTGCCTGAGGCTGGATTGGAACTCAGGAAGCTAAGTCTTCCTGACTTCACATCCAGTACTCTAGCCACTGTACTACTGTGCTGCCCTCCTGGGCTATGAGCCAACAAATTTTTCCAGTGTTTTTCCCACCATTAGAATGTATGATGTCTGAGAGCAAGGGCTGACTTTAGTCATAATAAATGTTTTAATTCATCGAATTTGTATTTTATGTACTTAGTTGTGTCTGGTGCATAGTAATTAGTAAATATCTGTTGACTTTTTCCTTCGCTCACTTTCCTTCACTCACATCATCTAATAAGGTAGTCTTACTAGGGTAGCCTAGAAGATGGCATTTCAGGATCAATCAGGTCAAATGGACAACAGAATGGAGAATAAACAGGGTTAGAATTTTGAGCTCTCTTACCCATTCTTGTCCATAGCTGTCTTCAAGGTCATTTATATTATCATTTTCCCATTCTGACCGTAAGAAAATGAGCTGGATAGGTTTGAATCCTTGCTCTGCATAGACAATGAAATAGGCAAGGAAGGCTCCCAAAGACTGCAGGATTCCTATGGGACATATAAGACATGCTAAGAATGATGAATTCAAGGTATTCTCTTTCCAGTTTTCCCCACCTATTTCGAAAAAAGTCATCCTCTGAACTCATTAGGGGATAGGGACCTAGGAAAGACCTTTGATACCAAAATAACACAGGAGAGAGATTTCAGCATACCTATATGTAGATAAGAATACAAAGCCAGCTGTTCATTCACCAATCTGTCCTTCTTCTTGTGGCGTGGCTTCCGGTTCATGATATCACTCTCAGCTTTCTCATAGGCTAAGGCAATGGAAGGAATCTATGAAAGGGAAAGAAGATAATGAAACCTTGTCACTTACCAGCATCCTGTAGCTAGAACACAGTCAGTTAATATTTAGATAGAAAACAAAATGGAGAAAATAAATGAACCCCAAGGCTCTGAAAGTAGCTTGGCCAGAAAACTTTCAAGCCTCCAAGCAACAAGTCATCTACTATTAGTTTCAAAACAAACAGATCTCTAACCATGCGACAATACATGAACAACCCAATATATTGCTGCCTGTAGAGAAGAAAGGAAGGAAGGTTGATGAAGGCCATTCCCCTCGCTTTGTCTCCACTTTGCTCTCTATCATCTACTCAATCTTTATTCACATATTCCAAAGCTATATGAATAATTTACCTTTGACAATGTTGTTATTCTTCCACTATTCTCTAATTATTGTCTGTTGTGGATTTAGAGAACTTCAGCCTAAAAATGTGTACTTGATGTGTCCTAGTATGAATTATTAGGCTTCAGTTTCTTTATCTAGAAAATGAAGACATTGAACTAGATGACCTCTAATATCCCAGCTTTAGATCCATGATTCTATGATTTGGCTAATCCTAGATGGAAAGACAACTAAGGGAATTATGGGGACTTATTTTCAGCATTTTCTCATTAGAACAAAAGATTACTGAAAATGAATAATGCCATCTTTCCCCCTTTCAGTCCATTTATCACTCCACTCATTAGTTTCCCATTATACATACCTTTAGCAAGTCTATACTTCTCTTTGAAGTAGGGAAGACTTAGTTGAACTGTCATATGTAAAGGCAATATTTTCATCTGAAGAGTTTTAAGATGTCTGAGAATATTCTTTTATTGAATTAAGAGAGCCTTGGATTAGTTTGGGGGCTATATCCTACTATATTTCTTGGGCCTCTTAAACATTTCTAGGCCCCTAAGCTCTGGGCAGACTTTTTTTGGTAATAATTTTGCTCATGGGGCTTGATAATTATCCCCAATTCAGGGATTAGAAAGCTGAGATAACAGATCATACATATTTTTTTGAGGATCAGGTAAATGAAATGGTTTGGAAAGCTCCATTCAGGAAAGAATTAATTTTATTACCAATTTCTTGATAAGTTATTTAAATCTCTTCACGGGAAAGAAAACTCAGAAGGGAAAATGGTCCCAACAGTTTATGACACCTGGTACTGTATTTTATTCCCTGGTACCCCAGGATAGAATAAGATCAATCTCTTCAGAAGAAAGGAAATACAGAAAGGAAAAATGGTCCCAAAAGTTTATGGCAATTGATACTATATTTATTTTATTCCTTGTTACCCCATAAATCTACTTACAATATCAGTGCCCAAGTCAATGAACAAGATGGTGATAGTACCGATGGGCAGGGGGACCCCAGCAATAATGAAGATCAGGAAAGGACAAAGCTCAGCAATGTTTTTGGTCAGGGTGAAAGCAATGGTTTTCTTCAAATTATCAAAGATTAGGCGACCTGTGAGGAGAATGTTCTCTTTAGAAAAACTGCTCTTGGTCCACAAGGTTATATCAACACTCTGCAAAGGCATCTGTAAGATGCCCCTTGTATGGAAGGGACCTTACTTACCTTCTTCTACACCTGTCACTATAGAGGCAAAGTTGTCATCTAGTAAAACCATGTCTGCTGCATTTTTTGCTGCATCAGAACCTGCAATTCCCATGGCAATCCCAATATCGGCCTTCTTCAGGGCTGGGGAATCATTAACACCATCCCCTGTCACTGCAACGACAGCACCCTAGAAGAACAACACGGGATTCAGAGTTTAAATCCAGTAAATTCAAGGAATAGCAAAGTAATTGGAGTATTGATAAAAATAATATCCTCCATCTTCTCCTGAAGATAGGATGACCCTATGTTCTGCAAGAGTCTTTTTTGGGAAAAGGGTAGTGTTTCTATGAGATATAAAATAAGCATTCAGCAAGATTCTGTTAAACTAATGCAGATAATAACATGATAGAGGACAGAGATGGACATCTCCAGCTCTAGTGATAAAATACTGAGCACAGGGTCTTATTTTTCCCTTAGTTGTTTCTGCATCCGAGCCCAGCCAAATGAATTCACTCAAAAGAGAATTCATAAATTAGAGAATGATCATTAGATAGGCCACCATCTTCTTCAAACAGCAAGAAAGGAAAACTTGTTCCAAGTCAAGGTGATGGTATATGAATGTAATGGCATATAATGGAATGGAGTGGCAATAATGAAAGGGACCATTTCAGAAAAACCTGGAAAAACTTGCCTGAACTGTTATAGAGTGAAGAGAGCAAACCTAAAATAATTTATATAATAACAACATTGCAAAGACAAAAGGTTTTGAAATACTCAGTCAACACAATGATCCACCACTATTCCAGCAGACTGACGATGAAGCATGCTCCCCACCTAACAGGTGGAGTCAATGAGATAGAATGAGACTATTTTTTTGTGGACGTGGCCAAGGAGGGAATTTGCTTTGTTTGAACATGCTTGTTTATTACCAAAAAAAAAATTAGTTTTTAGTTTTTGACTCTTTTTTTCACCAATGTGGAAGAAGAGAAATAATTTTTTTGTGAATTGAAAAACTAAATATAATTTTAAAAGTTAAGCATAGGATGTTGAAACGGAATATAGAGAACTTTCTTTTTCCTGAGACCAAATATATGTATGCTTCAAGAACTAGGTGGCACAGTGGCTAGAGTGTTGGTCCTGGGGTCAGGAAGATGTCAATATAAATCTAGCCTCAAATTATTACTAGTTGTGTGACCTGGGCAAGTCACTTAACATGTTTGCCTCAATTTCTTCAACTACGAAATTGGGGCTGAAAAATTAGAGAATAACCCTAATTCATGGGGTCTTTATGAGGATCTAATGAAATAATATTTATCAAGCTCTTTGCACAATGCCTGGCATATGGAAAGCACTACAGAAATGCTAATTATAATTATTGTTCTTTTTTTCTTTGTATTTTCAATGCTTGGCATGGGGCCTGGGACATAGTGAATTCTTAATGAATGCTTGTGGAATTCAGTTGATTTCCTTGAAAGAATCAGCCATTTCTTTTCCTGATGCTTGTGAAGAGCCTCGGTTGTATTTTAGGAAAGAGCTTTCTGTTCTAACAAAGCCATACTACATGGCAGTCTGAAGGCATCTGACTTGGACTCACCAGGGTGCCTGTCAGTCAGTCAATAAACATTTGAGAAGCACCTGCTATGTGTTAGGTATCTTGGTAAGTACTACCTCCCTTATCACTCACCTGTCTCTGACAGCCCTCCACAATGATCAACTTCTGTTGGGGAGATGTCCTTGCAAAGACGATTTCGGTGTGGTTGATCAAGACCTCATCCAGCTGCTCTGGGCTCATTTCCTTCAGCTCCATTCCGTTGACCACAGCTGCCTTTGCCTCCCTAGAAGGACCAAAGCAATGCCCACTTAGCAAAAAGGACTAAAGCTGAGAAACCATTCTGCATGGAGAAGCCCAGTAGGTAACAATAACTCTGAGGTGATTAGTGCCTCACTTCTTCACTAATGCTCCCAACACTGCAGCAAAATAGAGAAGCCTAGCTTGGTAATAGGCTTTGCCATCTTCCATTCACGATGGGGAAACAGAGGCTAGCAGGGGACTCCCACTGGAGCCTTTGCAATGAAAACTACCCAGTCTTTCTCTTATAGAGGGGACCCCAAAAGAGCTGGCAGCGAGAATGCCTGGCTGTTCCCAGTGACTGGAATGCCCTCCCTTCCCACCATCTTCTGCTTGTTGAATTCCTACTCATCTTCAAAATCCCAATGCAATATTTTGTCTCTTCGATGAAGTCTTCCCTGTTTTTCCCAGCTGGTGGTGACTATTTCCTTTCTTGGACCTGCTAGCATATTGCTTGTGTATTCATTCATCTATGTATTATTCTGTATTCAATCCAACAAATGTTTATTAAGTTCCAATTAAATGTAAGGTAGTATGCTTGGCACCAAGGACACAAAGGCAAAAGTCATTTCAGGAGGGTGAGAACATAGGCAACTAAGGAGAACAGGAAAGGATTCATAGAGGTGGCATCAGAGATAAATCTTGAACAAAATTGGGAAGTTTTAGAGGTATAGGCGAGAAGTAAGTACATTTTAGGTAGGGGAGATGATCTCTATAAGGAGGTTCTTAACTCTTTTTGTGTCATGGACCTCTTTAACAGTCTGGCAAAGCATATGGGGCAATTAGGTGGTGCAGTGGGTAGAACTCCAGGCCTGGAGTCAGGATGACTCATCTTCCTGAGTTCAAATCTGGCCTCAGGCACTTACTAGCTGGGTGACCCTGGAGAAATCAGTAATAGGATTTGTCTCAGTTTCCTCATCTGTAAAATGAGCTGGAGAAGGAAATGGCAAACCACTCTAGTTTCTTTGCCAAGAAAATCCCAAATAAAGTCAAAGAGTTGGAAATGACTGAAAATGACTGAACAACAAAGCCCATAGATCCTTTCTCAGAATGATGGTTTTAGTTTCACAAAAGAAATAGATCACAAAGAAAACCAGTTATATTGAGATGTAGCTATTAATTTTTTTGAAAAAGTTCATGAACCCCATGTTGAAAATATTTTTAAAATCCTATTGTAAACCCAATATTGGATGAAAATACCATTTCGGTGGCTTTCCTGAGCTCTTTAGAGGAAAAGCAATTGTGTGCTTGTATGTGTATGTAAATAACCCCTCAATGGAAGCCTAAGAGGCTACAGACCCCAAAGCAGTGAGCCCCAAAATATTTTTCAGCTCTTTGGAATCAAAGGGGGCTGGCTCACCTGCAGAGTCATATTACCACTTCTCTTACCTTTTGTTAACCTGCTCAACGGGAACATTAAGACGTTTTGCAATGTCTTCTATAGTCTCACTATTGGCTGAAATGATGCCCACACTTCTGGCAATGGCTTTGGCTGTGATGGGATGATCACCTGTCACCATAATAACCTGAAGTGGGTGAGGAACAGATATAACCAATGAGAAGCAGGACCAGTAAAAGCAGAGGGAAAAGTGAGCATGACTGCTCTTGTCTGAACCAAGAGCTAGTAGGGTATAATCAGTGCTAATGATAGATTTTTCCTTTGGGGGACCTTCAGTTGTGGTGTGTATTTTTCCTCCCCCTGGAAAAGACCAGCACCAGTACATTTTCCATACATCTGCTTGCTCCAGTGTTTGTTGATTCTTTTCCTCCTTCATAAGAGGAAACCTTTATTTCTAGTACAGTTCTTATTTGTTCTTCTAGGAAAAAAATCATGGGACAGTCTCTGATTATTTTTTTAAAACTGTATATAAAAGTGGAATTAAATATTCTAAAGGATCACAGAAATAGAATTAAGAAAATGCAAAAAGCTCCTATTACCTTGGATTTATATAGTACATTACAGCTTAAAAGGCTATTTTGTATCTATTGATATCAATATATTAATCACAATAGCTTATAATTATATGATACTTCATGGTTTGTAAAGCATTTAATCCTCTTTTTGGATGAGGAAACAGAATTTCAGGGAGGTTAAGTGATTTGCCCCAAATCAGACAGCTAATAAATGTGAATTTGGGAATAGAGTCCCATGTTAGACGGCCAAAAGCAACCATTGATTTAAAAAAATAGTCTTTCCTTTGTCTTTTCACTGCTTGTCATGGTTCATGGGGAAAATATAATGGGATTCAATAAGATAATCTATGTAAAGCACTTTGCAAACCACAAAAGTGTGTGATACATGTAAGCTATTATTACTCAACATTCCTGTGGCTGACTCCACTCCAACAGAGCAGGGTATCAAGGTGTTAGCTACACAATAACTGCTGTGAGAAGAAACTTCTTTACAGAATTCCCTGTGGAATTTTGAAAGGGACCAATTCTAAACAACTTGAATAGGGATTGGGGTTGGACCTGTAATTTCATCAAAAAGGAAATGTCCTCTACCATAGTAGATTGGTGCCCTTCTCTTCATTTTATGGTCTTAAGAGAGTTGTCTACAGGACTGAGAAGTTATTAGTATCTTGCCCAGAGTGACTTAGCCAGCATATATCAATGTAGGACTTGAGTCTATTGCATCTGAGGAGTGACTGGAACCCAGGTCTTTCTAGCTTTAAGGGCCGCTCTCTAACCATTCTGTCATGATGCTTCTCAAATGTAAAAGAGAAAAGGAAAATATATGGGATTGGCAGAGAGGACTTTATTATAAAATTAAACTTCCTCCAGGGAAAGGTAACTCTACCTTGATGCCGGCACTGCGGCACTTGGTCACTGCATCAGGGACAGTGGATCGAGGGGGATCAATCAACGATAGCAGCCCCACAAAGCAGAGGTCAGAGGTGGGAAAGTTCATGGTCTCTATATCAAAGGGATAGGTATCTGGAAACTCATCTTCTGGCAGGTAGAGATGACAGAAACCTGGAACAGACACGCGTGGGGAACAAGTAGGGAAGGTATCAGGAAGAAGATAAGAAATAAAGAGAGATTGTGCTTCCATACCACACAAGCAAATTACAGCATCAAAGTTTTTTTTTTTTCTTGAATGGAAACTTGAATGCCTTCCTTGCACCTTCCTTAGCAAAGATGCAGTAGATATTTGTGGGAAAAGAATCTTATTAGGGATAGGAGAGAGTCCTCTGATTATCTTATCACAAGGAGTATCTATATAGTTCTAGGATGTTGTAAAAAACCATTCCTGAATGAGGTTGAAATATTAGGTCAAAGAATCACAGATATTTAAGCTGAAGGAAACCTTACATGCCAACTAGTCCAACCTTCTCAGTGTTACACGTAAGGAAACTGAGTCCTGGACTTGAAACTTAAGGTAGGAAAGCTCCTAAAAGCCATCCTCATTGGGTTAAACAGAAGTGATATTTAAAAATCTCCCCATTTCCCAGCAGCTGTGATGTTTTTGAACTTAAGAACTCTCTAGCATATCATCCTTACCCAGTCTCATCACTGGGAAATCTCATTGTACTACAAGATTAAATCTGCCTGGTACATCTCATCAATGCCTCAGCTTTTCTGAGTGGACCCTATGACTGGAGGGTAGGGCTATGGACTCCAGGGCCTCTGTTTAAGGAAGGGACTCAGCAGAGTTTTTCTCCTCATTTCCCAACCAGCTATATTATTTTTGGACTTCTTTAGAACTTTCCATTATGCCCCTGAGTGCCCTGCTCCCTTTGCACCTTCCTTTTGTGTTGTCTTCTCTGTTAGACTTTAGATTTTAAGCTCCTTGAGGTCAGAAACTATCTTTGTTTTTATTTGAATCCTTAGTGCTAAGCACAGTGCCTAGCACAAAGTAGGTGCTTATTAATGTTTATTGACTGACCAAAGAAGATTACATGATGATAAAATTTTGTCAGGAATTTTTGTGTTAGGAACTACGCATACAAATAAAATTGGTTCCCAACCATTAAAAAAAGATTAAAAAATAAAAAGCATAGAGCATTCATTCAAGGATCCATGAGTTCATTGATGGTTCTTGCATTAGAAAACGGCAGATCATTAATAAAATCAAGGATCTTTGATGCATTTTTAAGAATATGTTTAAGCACTAACCATATGCTTTCTTCCCATACCTCATGAACTCCGATGTCCTTTAGAAATACAAACTTCATCATTTTAGATTAATTTAATTCCCTTGGAATCACCTTCCACTATTTTTAATAAGCATATCACTCATTTTTTCAGCTTAAATTTTTTATGCTGCAACTGCAGTGGCCAGGGGCCCCTTCTTCTCTGTCACCTTCCCAGGCCCACTCACCCAGCACTCTCTCCCCTAAGCCTCCCAGCTCCATGTAAGCAGTTTGGAAGGCCCCCGCAGTGCTCTCATCCAGAGGTTGCTCCTGGCCATTGATCATGATGGTGCTGCATTTCTCCAGGATCCTCTCTGGGGCTCCCTTCATCACCAAGAGAAAGCGTTTGTCATTGGGGTCATCTGTCTCATGGATGGAGAGCTGGGAGGAAGGAATTAAGGTAATGCGTTAAATGGGGCACATCACTGTTACTCTCACTTCTAAGAGGCCTGGAGAGCTCCTCCACAACTAGACACACTCCAGAAGAAGAAAAATCTTCTCTTACTCTTTGTACACTCAGCCTCCTTGCAGTGGAAACAGGAGGCATATTGATGCCCTTGGTGTGCCTTGAAGCCTCCTCTACTGATGGAATCAAGGAGCTAGAGTTAAAAGAGATCTCATTTTATAGCTGTGAATCCAAGACTTTTCACTCCACAGTCAGCACTCCTTGTGATATGCTATTTAAGCCCATGGTGATCTCTAAGATCCCTTAGTGCCTTCATAAGGAGACTCAAACTTGGCCCCCACCTAAAGCTGCAGATGGGCTTTCATATGAGAAATTAATAGACCCAAACTGAAGTAGTTTCTCTCTCTAAAGAGGAAATGAGGGAAGGCAGAGCCAATATGAAAGAGTAGAGGCAAGATGGCAGACTACAGGCAGCAACCAGCTGATCTTTCCCAACATTTCCTTCCAATCAACTTTAAAATAACACCTCAAATCAAATTTTGGAGCAATAGAACCAACAATAGGATAGAGTGAGACATTTTTCCAGTCTAAGACAACTTAGGAGGTCAGCAGAAGAAGTTGTGACATCAGGATGGAGGCCAGCCTAGAGTATGGCAGGAACATCAGCAGTAGGCCTTGGAGGCAGTTGCACCAGTGGCAGTGGCAGCAACTTGGGGAGCTCTCAGCCCAGAGATGGTAAGGAGGTTGGATAACTGGTCAAAAAAATTAGGAACCTTCTGTTGACACTGGGGACAGTTGGTGCTGATTTGGCAACTATGCTGCCCATGCACAATACTGGGTTGCAGTTCAAGGGAGGAGAGGAGTGTTTGTAGTTGGTCACAAGAGAGCAGTGGGCTTAGTCACAGTTCCAAGGCAGAGAGTAGCACCAGTGCTTGTGGTTGTAGGGGAGCAGGGGCACTTCCTGGGTAGAGACCAAAGTGAAGAGCAGGAGAGCAGTAACCATACCTTTCCCTGGATCACACCACCTTGGAAGCACTGAAAGTGTGTAGACCTCCAGAACTAGCTCTAAAACAGGAGCATGAAAAAACCTATAGTTTGAGACATTGTCTTCCCACCCTAGGTGAGCAGAGCCCAACCTTAACATAAAGTTCAAAGTCAAAAAAGAGGCTGGAAAAATGAAGCAACAATGACCATAAAAAGCTATTACCATGCTAGGGAAGACCAAAACACAAACTCAAAATTAAAACATTTAAAGAAAAATGCTAGTTGGACCCAAGGCCAATAAGAATTCCTGGAATAGCTAAAGAAAGATGGATGAGTAGTAGAAGAAAAAAAATAAGAAAAGAAATTATAGTGATGCAAGAAAATTCTGAAGAGAGAATCAACAGCTTGGTAAAAGAGGCACAAAAAATCACTGAAAAAAAGAACTTAAAAAGCAGAATAGGCCAAATGGAAAAGGAGATGAAAAAATTCACTGAAGAAAATCATTAAAAATTAGAATTGGGCAAGTAGAAGCTAATGACTCCATGAGATATCAAGAAACAATTAAAGTCAAAAGAAAGAAAAAAAGGAGAACATGTGAAATCTCAATTTAAGAATTATTGGACTACAAGAAAATCATGATAAAAAAGAGCCTGGACATCATATTTCAAGAAATTAAAAAGGAAAACTGCCCTGATATCTCAGATCCAGAGGGTAGAATACAAGTGGAAAGAATCCACCAATCACCTCCTGGAAGAGATCTCAAAATGAAAACTCCTAGGAATATTATAGCCAAATTCCAGAGCTCTTAGGTCAAAGAGAACATGTTGTAAGCAGCCAGAAAGAAACAATTCAAATATCATGGAGCCACAGTCAGGAACACACAAGATTTAGCAGTTTCCATTTTAAAGGAGAAGAGGGCTTGACATATGATGAAACCAAAGGAGCCAGGATTATAATCAAGAATAAGCTACCCAAACTGAGTATAATCCTTCAGGGGAAAAATGAATACTTAATGAAATAGAGGACTTTTGAACATTCCTGATGAAAACATCAGAGCTGAGCGGAAAATTTAACATTCAGAAACAGGAGACTTGAGAGAAACATAAAAAGGTAAACATGAAAGAGTAATCATGATTGACTCAATAAAATTATACTGTTTATTTTGATATATGGGTAGATGATATATGTAACCCCTAAGAACTTTATCATTAAGGCAATTAGCAAAAGACTACATAGACAAAGGGCTTGAGTGTGAATTGATTATGTTGGGGTGATCTCTTCCCCCCGCCCCCGGCCCTGAAAAAGTGAAGAGGTGAGAAAGAGAGCCGCACTGGGAACAAGAGCAAAGGAGAGGTAGAATGGGGAAAAATTTCCTCATATAAAGGAGGCATGCAAGGAAGAGCTTTTATAGTAAAGGGGAAAATAGAGGGAGGAGGGTGGGCAATGCTTGGATATCACTTCCATCTAAATTGGTTCAAAAAGGGAAGAATACACACACACACACTCAGTTGGGTATAGAAATCCACCTTGCCCAATAGGGAAATAGGAAGGGAGAATGGATCAAGGGAGGCAATGGTCAGAATCAGACTTTTCAGGAGGGATAGCATAAAGAGAGAGAGAGAGAGAGAGAGAGGAGGGGAGGGTAGAGAGGGGAGAGACAGAGGAGAGAGGGGAGAGAGGGAGGAGAGAGAGAGAGAGGTAGAGAAAGAGAGAGGAAGAGAGAGAGACACACACACAGAGACAGAGAGACAGACGGATAGAGAGTGAGAGCGAGAGAGGAGAGAGAGAGAAAGAGGAGAGTGAGAGGAGAGAGAAAGAGAGACAGAGAGTGAGACAGAGAGCAAGAGACAGCGAGAGAGGAGAGAGAGAGAGTGAGAGAGGAGAGAGAGAGAGAGGAGAGAGAGGAGAGAGAGAGAGAGAGGAGAGAGAGAGAGAGAGGAGAGAGAGGAGAGAGAGAGAGAGAGGAGAGAGAG
>CM053622.1:670759766-670799731 GCA_028646595.1 Phalanger gymnotis
AGAATCTAACAATATATTGTTTACCACACACCCACTTCAAAGAGAAAGACACACACACGCACACAGCGTTAAAATAAAGGGCTGGAGCAGAACCTATTATGCTTCAACAAAAGTGAAAAAGGCAGGGGTAGCAATTATGATCTCAGATAAAAGCAAAAGCAAAAATAGACCGACTTAAAAGAGATAACCAGGGAAACTACACTTTCTAAAAGTTATAGTAGATAGTGAAGTAATAAAATATTTTACAGCAAGTTTCTCTGATAAAGGCTGAGTAAAATTTATAAAAATAAGAGCCATTCCCCAGTTGATAAATGGTCAATAGATATGACAAGGTAGTTTTCAGAAGAAGAAATCAAAGCTATCTATAGTCATATGAAGAAACACTCTACTGACTAGAGAAATGCGAATTGCTACCACCTCACAACTATCAGAAATGACAAATGCTGGAAGGTTGAGTGAAAATAGGTAGAATAATAAACTGTTGGTTGAGTTGTAAACTGGTCCAATCATTCTGGAGAACAATTTGGAGCTATGTCCAAAGGGCTATAAAACTGTACATACCTTTTGACCTAGCAATACCACTACTTGATCTATACCCCAAAGATACCGAAAGAAAAGGGCCTAAATGTACAAAAATATTTATAGCAGCTCTTTTGTGATGACAAAGAATTAGAAATCGAGGCGATGCTTATGAATTGAGGAATGACTGATCAAGTTGTGGCATATGATTGTGATGGAGTACTACTGTGCTATAAGAAATGAAAGGTGGGGTGGTTTCAGAAAAAATAACATGGCGAGATCTATACGAACTTCTGAAACAAAATGAAGTAAGAACTGAGAGATCATTGTGTACTGTAATAGCAATGTTATAATGATCAACTGGGAAAAACTTGACTACTCTGATCAATACAGTGACCCAAGACAATTCCAAAGGATTCATGATGAAAAAATGCTATTGAGAGAGAGAGAGAGAGAGAGAGAGAGAGAGAGAGAGAGAGAACTGATAAACTTTGAGTGTAAATTGAAGTATAATTTTTTGGCTCTATTTTTTCTTTTGTTTTTGTGATATGGCTAATATAGATTAGTGTTCTGCTTGATTTCACATGTATAATTGATATCATTTTGCTTGCCTTTTTAGTGGGTGGTAGAAGGGTGGAAGACAGGGAGAGAATTTGGAACTCGAAATTTAAAAAAAGAATATTTATAATAAATAATAAATTAAAAAATTTTTAAAAGACAAAGCAAGGTCCTTTGAGATGGTGGCACAAAATTCCACTGAATTTCATACCCAGGGATGGGTTATCTATTGAAGTTTTCATAGCAGTGGCAGCAGATATTTACTTCTGTGATCTCTTCCTCTATTCCAGGTTTCAGGATGTTCTTATAAAAATTAGGCATTAGGCCCATGGTCCCAACATTGTTTCTTTGTGGCACAGAAAACTGAGACCAGCAAAGATTCCTTCTGCTTATTTCCATCATGAAATGACCTGTATGCTGATATATTTGCACTGGTCTCATCATATTCCATCAGGACCTCCTAAATATTAACTAAAATAGTGGGGAAATACAAGGTCCTGTCAAGAGAAGTAACATTAAAGAAAGAAAAGAAAAAGAAATTCTGGGAACCCATAGACTTAAATTCCATTAGTTTTTAGTCTAGTTAAACTCACCTGAGGCTCTTTCTTTTCAGCCCACTATCAATGAAGAGAATCTTACATATATGTATTCTCTTTGACCAACACCTGGGAGAATGGTACCTACAAGGTAAACATCAACCTAAACTCATTTAATTAAGTACTACTAAGGTAAACATCAACCTAAACTCATTTAATTATGTGTATTCTAGGAGGTTGGAAAAGAAGTGTATGTTTGTATGAGGGGAGGGTTGTAAAGGGGGAAGGAATTTTTACTTTGCTGTTCAATTCCACTTTGTTCCAGACTAAACAAGAAAGCCAGCAGTGGAATTTCTAACCTTAACTAGGCTTTTCTCACACTACCAGCTGCCCCAACACTTTGGGCTCTGAAGAGTGATTTTAATTCCCATTGCAACATGAAGGAGCAGTCAGCCTTTGGACACTCCCAAAGTAAAAGCACTAATTGCTACTAGGCTGATTTCCTGAGGTGTTGGCAAAAAGACCCCACAGATTCCTAGAAGCTCAACTGCATGGCATGGGAAGAAATTTAGAACCATCCTGGTTTGCCTACAGATTATTTACATACTATCAGAAAGGGTATTTATTTATCTTTACCTAATATGGAATTTTAACTGTTTCACTGTCTTTGGAGATTTTTTTTAAAGTATTTATTTTATTTTTAATTTATGGAATAAAAAAGCATTTCTGTAACATAGTAGGATAAAAAAGGTTCTACGTGAAACTGCAAATCTATTATGTACAATTTGCTATACTTTTTAAATATATAATAAAGTTAACTTGTATATTTCTTTTTTTTCCTTCCCTCCTCCCTTGAGATGGCTACCATTAAACACAAATATGTGTGCGTGTGTATACACACACATATACCTATATGTGAAATCATTCTATATATGCTTCTATTTATCAGTTCTTTCCCTGGATGTCTTCCTTCACATATCCTCTATAGTTAATTTGGGCATTTATAATAGTCAAAATGACGTATTCACTTAAAGTTGTTCCTAAAATAATACTGCAGTAAAAACCTAGACTCCCTATGTTCAATTCCTTAGCCCCAGAAAACTAAGACAGTCAGTATACATGGATGGATAATTGCAGGGAGACCCACACTCTAGTTTCTCCAGACTCATCCTTCTTTATCTACTATGCTTCTGGGAAAATACTAGTCAAAATAGCCTTTATCGGAGATTACCATCCCATTTTCCTCAGGCTCTAGACCTGAGGGCATTTAGTAATTGTAGACAATACCACTGGGCTAAGAAATAAGATCCCTGGTCAGGAGGAAAAACCCACCTGGAATTTGTTGGTAGAATTAAAAGGAATTTCAGCCACTTTTCTGTTTCTTTTTCTTCTTTCCATCACATCGCCTATGGTGACTTCTGAGAACTTCAGGAGGGCAGTTTCTGAAGCATCTCCCACCACAATTTTCTAGATTCAAAGAAAAGGTTAAAACAAATAAACCATTATAAGCACATTTTGGCTCTTCCATGACATTTAAAATTAACTTACGTATTTACTGACTGCCTGCCATATGGTTGGTTGGTTGGTTGTTACCCTTAGTTCTTGAAGAGGACCAAAATGACATCACTATACTAGAGTCAAGTTTCAGTGTGTCTGACTGCGACTGATCAGACCAATACAAGCTCAGAATGCACAAACTGTCTGTGTGAACATTTGGGGTCGATTATCTAGATTTGTGCATCCTGGGTTTCCTTTGAGCTATTTCAATTCTGGTTTGCCCATAGAGCACAGCACCTTCTCTGATGTGGGCATGCCATGCTGAGAGGTCCTGTGTCTGCCATATGCTTAAGTATTGGAGGTAATAAAGGAGAGGGGAAAAGATGATCCTTGCCTTCATAGCCTCTAATCTTATTGAAGATAAAAGAAAAATAAATGAGACAAGATAATATGATTAAGCATTGAATTGGGTTTTCTAGGCAATAAGTTTAGAGAAAGGGGAGATCAAAAAAGGCTGGAGTAGTTGAGGTAGGAAAGGTTTTCTTTCATGGCAAATTTAAGGTAGGCCTAGAAATGCCAGAAAGGAGAAATGAAGTAGAGAAAAAAAGGAAAAAAAAGTGAGTTTGGAAGAAAGAAACAAGGTTGGCACAGTGCCATTCAAGATAGTAATGAAATAGACTTGACTAAAGCTGTAAAATAGTGGAGAAACAAGTTTGGATAGGGCAAGGTGGGGCCATGTTACAGAGAGGTTTGAAAACCAGGCAGAATTTAGATAACATAATAGACCAAGGAGCCATTGAAGAATGAACAGAAGGAAGAACAGGATGAAAAACATTGTTTAAGGAGTATAAGTCTGGCAGTGGGATGTAGGAAGGATTAGAGAAGCAGGAACCTAAGGTCCAATTAGGTGATTGTTTTAGCAGTCTGGGTAAAAGGTGATGAGGGCAGAACCCAAGGAGTAAGAGGTGAATGACATTTTACAGGGAAAAAAATGGTATTTACAATCACCCTGCTGATATAGGAAATGAAGGAGAGAGCGATTCCAAAGTTAGGGCTCGGGTGACAGAAAGAATGTGGTGTTGAAAAACACAAAGGAAATTTAAACAGGGTCACTTGTATCTGTATCTATTCTGTATCATTGGGCAAGTTTTAACTTTTCTGAGCCTAAATTGCCTTTCAAAATATAAATGGGTTGAACTAAGTGATCTCTGTCTTTAAAGTTGAGAAATGGAGATATGAATTCACCATGAAAGAAAACTTTTCCCACCTCACCTACTCTGTTCTTGTGGATGTCTCCTTAAACTTACTGTCTAGAAAACACAATTCAATGCTTAATCACATTATCTTTTCTAATTCATTTTTCTTGCATCTTCATTGAGAAGTGGAAGAACTTAATCCTTGTTTTTAGATATGTTGCCGTCAGGGTAGGTGACAGTGGGTTGGCTAGGTGGCAATATCTTATTAATTATTTGGAGTATAGATATAGGACTGAAGCTTAGGTTAGATAAGACTGGACATTAAGTTTTAGTTGAGCACGAAGGCCTGGGGACTAAGCTTTGGAAAAAATACCCATAGTGAGGGGCAGAAGGGGGATGCACATTAAAAGGTAACAGAGCAGAGCAGGAGAGGAACTAAGGGGAGAAACTAAGGCAGTTTCAACATAGCAACTCTGGCAAGAAGTACAGACAGTGAAGTACACTCTAACATGCCAGTGTTCACAGCTGGATATCCTGGATGAGAAGAATAGCTCTAGATTTAATCCGATTGATACCTTAAAAAAACTAGACCTGTGATTCTATTGAAGTAAGCAATTCTATCTATTAATGAAGATTAGCACCTGTTATGGTGGTTGTCCTTCATATTCAAAGAGGACCAAAATGACACTACTATGTCAGGGTCAATGTACACACAGTGTGTCTGACTATGACTGATCAGACCAAAACAAACTTGGAAGGCTCTAACACCAGTTGGGCACAAATATCCATATGAACGTTGGGAGTGGAGATGTCTCTCAATTTGCTCAGCTCATGTTTCTTTTGAGCTACTGCAATTCTGCTTGCTTACAGTGCATTGTACCTTCTCGGATGAGGGTACATCATGCTGGGCAGTCCTGTGCCAGTGTCTCCCATGTCTCACAATCAATTCCAAAGTTCTTCAGAGAGACCTTGAGAGTGTCCTTGCATTGCTTATCCAGACTATCATGTGAGCACCTGCCTTGTGTGAGTTCTGTATAAAATAGTCTTTTAGGCAAACCTGCTATAAAACTATAGTCTTAGAGAATTACCTGGGCCATTCCATTAAATTTAGGATCTCAGACATTTATGAATGATATAATAGAGAAGCACTTTCTGTATCACACCAACTTAAATAAACAGAAGTCAAGGAAATAAAATGGTATATAAAGCCACATTCATTTGTGACTATCATTCTTTTGCTCAAAAATCTTCATGGGATACCTATTGTATTCTAGTATATACTACAAACTTTTCTATTTGGCATTTAAAGTGCTTCTTAACCTGACTCTTTATCCTACCTGTCCTTTCTGGCTGATTTCATATCGCCTATTTTTAGCAATCATTGTGACCAAAGTGGACCATTCACTGCTCCCCTTAAACAGCATTCTATCTCTCATATTCTTGTTTTTGACATGCTGTCTCTCAGGTCTGACCCACACTCTCTTCAATTCTGCCTCCTATTACCTTTTGTTTTCTGCAGTTTTCAGCCTTAGTGCCCTCATTAGAAGAGATCTTTTTCTATTCCCCCCTGTAGCTAGTGCTTCTCACTTAATTTTTTTATATTTATCTTTGCACATGTAATTTTCCCCTAGTATAAAGTAAGCTCCTCTTGTTCTTTTAGTGCTGAATGGAGTAAAAACTTAGTAAGTGCCGAATTCAATGTTTTATATGAGTTGGGTCTTTGAGGAGTAAATAGGATTAATTTACATAGTTTCAACATTAGAGAGTAAGATCATAATTCTTCTTTAAAAATATTTAACAAATATTTAAATATCTGTTATATAAATATATATAATATACAATATATTATATATAAAATATAATATAATATTATATGCATATATAAATACAATAAAACATTTAACAAAATATCGAGCCAGTATTCTGGGTCCTACTCAGCAAGAGCCATAGGGAACTGTAGCATTTTTTAGTTGTTTTAGTCAGTTCTGACTCAATACAACCCCATGGAAGTCCATGGAGTTTTCTTAGCTAAGATACTGACTGGAGTGGTTTGCCATTTCCTTCTTCAGTGGTTAACAGAGGTTAAGTGACTTGCCCGAGGTCACACAGCTAGGAAGTTTCTGAGGCTGGATTTGAACTCAGGTCTTCTTGACTCCAAGTTTAGGGCTCTATCCACTGCACTACCTAGCTACCTTGTTCAAAATACTACAACACAAAATCTCAAAGTCAGTATTTTGAGAGCTCTTCTGGTTTTTCCTATGACTCTACAAAGCAAAGTAGAATGTAGCCAAAGTACTACTTTGTTACTTGACTAGATAACATGTTGGCAATTCAAACTTCCTCTTATATATACTAACTTCTTCCCATCTCACTAAGTGGCACCATGTCTGAAGGGGATAGAAGACATCAAGGTGACCTGGAGATTAGCTTTGATGTCACACTTCAATGAACAAAAGTCCTACCTTCATGATGGGGACATTTTCCTGTCCTGGTCTGAATTCAGCTCGGTTGCACAGTGTTATAATCTTGGATAAGGAGGCCCAGGTTGCAGAACTTTGGTCAAAGACCTGGCCTGGAAAACAAGAGAAAGAATGACATAGCACCTAGAAGACTGCTGTGGTAGAGGAGAGTGAGTTTGTGTATCCACAGGGTCCAAACAGATCTCAGAAACAGCCTGCTCACCCTACCAGGGTTGGCATTAACTTCCCATGCTCAACCCCACATCCCTGAGATTGCTTCCAAAGCCTCACCTTTCTGATCTTCACTTGTATCAGCCTGATAGACTTGGTTGTCAAACCACAGATGGGCCACAGTCATTCTGTTTTGTGTTAAGGTCCCAGTCTTGTCAGAACAGATGATGGAGGTGGAGCCCAGAGTTTCCACTGCTTCCAGGTTCTTCACCAGACAGTTCTTCTTGGCCATCCGTTTTGCTGTCAGGGACAGACTGACCTAGAAAAGAAAGAAGGAAAGAGATATGAATGCTATTGAGTCAGAATAATAGAAGACTTTTGCTTAACCATTACTGTAGGGACCACACTTTGACCTATCTTTGATGTATAACCATGCTCAACATTTGTGGCTGGATGATTTTGGGAAAATAAATAGTAATGGTTGTTAGTAGAAAATTTTGGTGAGTTATTGGTCAAATGATGCCAAGGGAGTTTTTTTAAAGGTAAACAAAAGCCCAACTTTGGTTCTTTCCTCCTTTGAATAAAGCGATCTCCAGTGATGCAGTATTTAAGGCAAGGTGATTAAGTTTGTACCATATGGAAGCAAACCACCATTTTGATCACGGACCAATTTCAGCAACTATGTACCTCTCCAGAAAGACTATAAGTTCTTGGACAGATGTATGTCAAAGTGGACATCCTAAAGGACTCATCTCATACTCTGAGTCTTTAAGGAGTGATCATGTACCATCTTAATAATTGACATCTCGAAATCTTTTGGTTTCTGTTGAACTCAAATCTCAAAGACACTCTAGTGTCCACTATCTTACACCTCAGTTTACAAGTTGAGCCCAGGTAAAAGATCACCACAGAGACTGATTTACAATTTCTTTACATCTTCTGCCTTGGTTCTAGGGGAAAGTGCAGCAGGAAAATGAATACATAAGCATACCTTAACAGATGTCCTAAAAAGGGAGACTAATACCTCATAATCCTGCATTTCCAATGTTGAAACTATCCTAATTAAACCTATTTGATCCTCAAAGTCCACAATCCCACTTTAAAACCTAGAGATAATGTGTAACATAGAGATCCATGACATACAGAGCAGAGGGATCCTGTCAGAGAACATAGATCACAGACTTACAGTCACAGCAGCCAGAAGACCTTCTGGCACATTGGCCACAATGATGCCAATGAGGAAGATGACGGATTCTAGGACTGGGTATTTCATGGATACTGCAATGATGAAGAAGAAGACACCGATAGAAACAGCCACCCCTGCCACAATATGGACAAAGTGTTCAATTTCAATGGCAATTGGTGTCTTCTCATTCCCAACACCGGAAGCCAGTGAGGCAATTCTTCCAATGATGGTACGGTCACCTGTGTTGATGACCATTCCAGTTGCTGTTCCTGAAAGGAAAGTATATGGATGATGTTCCAGGAGGTATTGGGCTTCTATCTTCATACTCTGGCCTGACATAACCTGTCAAGTTGGCATTGCCCTGATCTGAAGTACTGCTTAGTACTAGATCAAAAGTTTGCTTATTGGGTACAACTATGTTTTCTTTTTATTCCCTTTGGAAAAAATTTTGTATGAAGTAGTTGGGAAGGACCAAAAAGTAGAGACTGACCAGAGGGGCCCTTAATTTTGATGGAATGTTTACTACATATATCTCACCAGACTTACCTTCCAGGCAGGTTGTAGAGTAAAAGCCAATGTTTTTTGTCTCCAAGGGATTCTCATGGGTAAAATCACAAGATCGAGACTGAGGCTCTGATTCCCCAGTAAGAGATGAGTTATCTACCTGTAAATGGATTTGATTCAATTTAAGAAACATTTTTTAAGTACCTACTATGTGTAAGGCACAGTGGTAGATACTGAGATTATAAAGACAAAAAATACAGCATCAACCCTCAAAGACCTTACTTTATAATGAGGGATAAAAGAAACAACATACACATAGTTTAATAAATACAAAACATATACTAAATACTCTAAAGTAATTGCATGAAAATACATCTGAGAAAAGTCTAGAGTTAGGTATTTTGGCTCTCTCTTCCATTTGGTATAGCCAGGAAAGAGTATTGGATGAGGCTGTAGGTTACAGTAACTAGGACTAGATCTACCGTCCTTTGAGGGCACCACATTAGTGCTTACCTTACATCCATGTGAGGCCAAGATCCTGATATCAGCAGGAATCTGGTCTCCACCTTTAATCTCTACTATATCTCCTACAACCAGCTGCTCTGCAGGGATCTCTCTCTTTTCTCCATCTCTGATGACAAGGGCTTGCTGGAAAGTGAAAATGTAAAAGAAACTTTAGAACCTGACATGACATTTTCTTTATCTACATCCTTTGGTCTGGATGTTCATGACGAGGGGGAATGGTAGCTATAAATTGTAGTTAAAACTAAAAGCTAGCATTTAAATAGTGCTTTAACACTAGCAAAATTCTTCATGCTATCTCATTTGATATGCACAACAACCCTGATAAGAAGGTGCTATTATTGTTCCCATTTCCTAGATAGAAAAAACTGAGGCTGAGACAGGTTAAGTGGCACGTCTGGGTCATCAAACTAGTGTTTGAGGCAAAATTTCAACTTGGTTTTCCTGAAAGCTTTACTTACTCAACTAAACTAAACTGGCTTCAAGTCCAACATTCTATCCATTATGTTACCTCTCTGTAAGTGGGGCAATACCCTGATGGCCTCTAAGTAAAATAGTGCACAGGGGGACCAGAAAACATTCATAGAAGAAGATTTGGGGTGGGTTGCAGGCTTGACAAAGAGAGGGAACTACAGGGACTGCTGGAATTGTAGCTAGCTATGGTTTAGGAAGAATCTTAGCTTGAACAGTGGGGACAGAAGCCAAAATACAGGATCTTAGATTTAGAACTATAAGGAATCTCAGAGGCCAGGTCAAATGCCCTCATTATACAGCTGAGACCAGAGGCTCAGAGAAGTGACTGGCCTAAGATCACGTAGCTAGGAATTATCTGAGGTAAGATCTCAAACCAAGTCTTCCTGACTCCAAGTCCAGTACCTTATCCCTGAAGGCATGCTGTCTTTGTGTGATATGTCATAATTGTACCAGTGATGAGCTTTATTCTTCCCTTCTTTATGTAAAGAAGGGAACCTACTCCCCTCTCCCTTTTTTTTTTTTACCAAGGTTGGCTGTTGATTTGGCCATTGTAGAGGGAAATGGTCAGTTTCAAACATACTACAGAAAACCTGTGATAGGAAGACCATTCAATACGCAATAGGAAGGACATTGGGTTAAGCCATTCTGCCATCCTTTGGTGGCAATGTGGTTGGATACATGAGATTGGTTGGATACATTGGATAATGAGCTGAAGAATGAAAAGGGGCAGAAAGTGTCAGGCTCATTGCCCCAGGTTGATACAATCACTCTCTCTCCTAGTAAATAGCTCATCAAAGGTTACTGTCTGAACCTCTCAGGTGGCACTTTATGAATGAATAACAAAAATCATGCAGAACCATGTGAGAAGACTGAGAAGGAGTAACAAGAAGTGTTTGCTTACCCGAGGAATCATTTTACTGAAGCTGGCAATGATATTGGTGCTTTTTGCCTCTTGGTAATAAGCAAAAATCCCAGTGAAGATGACCACCAAGGCAAGCACAACACCTAAAAATACCTGCATGAAAGGGTAAGGAGACCTAAGTCAGAGAAGCAGATACTCAAAATGAAACAGGTACCATTTAGGGCAAGAATCTCTACCTGCTAGCAAGTCAGATGCCTGAGGATTTGTTATATAGGTCTCATTTCATACATTTTGGTGGCCAGGCACAATGAATTTCCTAAAGGCTTTCCTAAATGTTTTACTTACTAAACTAAGAAAAGAGAAAATAGGTTAGAGTCCAAGAATGCTACAGAACTTTTGTACTTTAGGAATTTACAATGCTTTTCTGTTTTATCTCTGTGGTATAGTAATGGAAGCCATCTGTAGCTCCCTACCCCCTTTTTAGATGTACAAATTGTAGCCCAGAGAGGTCCAGCATTCAAGAGTGATTCTGTGGCAGAAATAGGATTGAATTCCCTTTTCCCCTTCATGCTCAATCCAGCACTGGTTATGAGATCCCTTATTCTCTGGCATCCCTCTTATGATAGAGATGCCAATGACAAAACCATTGTAAGAAGCCTGGTAGGTACTTACATTGTCCATGGAAGCAGACTTTTCCTTTGAAAACTGGATCCCATAAGCAATCCAACAGAGGACAGCTCCGGCCCACAGGAGGATGGAGAATCCACCCACCATTTGTTTGAGGAATTTTATTATTTCAGAAGTTTCTTTGGGTGGAGAAAGAGCATTGGGGCCGTCTTGAGCCAAGATCTCTGCTGCTTTTGTGCTAGTGAGACCCTTTGAGGACAGAGCCAAGCAAAAGTAGTTGTTAAAGAGTGACTGGACATTCCTAGCCATGCAGATATTCTGAAGCTTCTATAGTGGGCATTATATCCAGCACTTTTTTCTGTATCTTTCCAAGATAGTACATCATCTGTCAATTATGAAATCTTCTCCATCCTTCAATGACTCACTCACATTTCATCTCCTCCATGAAATATTGCTCTGTTATTCTAGTATTATGTGACCTCTAAGAAATATATTTCTGTCATGGCCAATCTAAACAATTCTGGTTGTACCATTCTTACACTTAATATATACTGCCTTGTGTTATATTTATTTGTGTGCATGGTAGCCATTTCCTCTCTCTTGCTACAATGAATTACTGACTGTAAAAATTGCTTCCCACTTTTCCCCAATCCCTGACAGAAAACAAATCCCTGATGTTGGTCATTCGTCTTCTCAGTGACTTACTCGGATGACGTTTGTTCCATACTTGTCTTCTAATTCCTTAGTGTTGAGTTTGTGGTCATCCTAACATTCAAGAGAAAAAAGAGAGAGAGCCAAATAAAGGAGATGTCATTAAATTAAGGGGCTATATTTCTGAAAAGCTATTGGAGGGTGGGCACAGAACTGGTTTTAGGTTAGAGAATCCCATATTTGGAAGGGGTCTTGGAACACATCGGAATTAATCTTCTATCTTAATACAAGCATTTTGTCTACAGCATCCCTAGAAAGAGGTTGTTCAGCTTCTGCTTAGGTTCTTCTAGAGACAGGCAGCTCATGACCTCATAACACACCTCAATCCATTTATGAGCAACATTGATTGACAGGAAGCTCTTCCTTATATTGAAAGAAATATACATCTCTTCGGCTTCTACCTTTTACAACTATACTATCTCTCACTAAGCTTCTTCTGTAGGCTAAATATCTCCGTAGTTCCCCAAAATAGACATCTTAGGACTCACAGGTAGCTGTGAAAAACATTATAAAGTGCTTTTCATGACATTGTGAATTTCCCTGAGAGAAAGCTACTAGTTTTTGAACAAAGAAAAAATGATGCCTCATCTTCTCACACAGTTTGTACCTTGGTCTCATCAGCCTATTTCTGTTAGGGTTTTTGCTTTCCTACTTATCCCAGGATGGTGTGGACTATCTGGCATAAATGTTCCTCCTATGTGAAACCAGCAATGATGCTCATAATCACTTATTCTACCCCCTCATAACCTTCCTCTTAAAGCAAACAAACTCCAAGGTGCCCTATGGATGCAAAAACTCATGAAAATTCAAGCTAAATGTGAGGTTAAGTGATTAAACGTCTTGTAGGTCTGAGGTGCTATTCTTCAGAGCCTAAGTATCATTACTTCAGATTGGTTAGCATTAGAACTTGTATCCGCAACAGACCTTGCCTTCAGTTTTCAGGATTTTACTTTGCCTTGGATAGGAAAATACTCCATGTCCAATGAAAAGAATTAAATTTGAATTATAGCCCTCCTCTCTCAACTTCAGTTCTGCTTTGTTTAGAGTAATTTCTCCTACTATTGTTCTTATCCACTGTTTTAAAAAGTGGCTTTGATAACGAACTAGTCTAGTCTGGTACAAGGTCCTGGACTCTTGCTCCTAGATGTTGTGTAATAATAGCACAATGCAAACCATCTTAACTGGGCAGTAAAGAGACCTTCCCTCTCTCCACCCTCAAGCCCAGTCGCACTCTCTTCAGCCAGAGCCCCCAGGGCAAAAGTGAAAAGGTAAAAGGCCCCAGAGTGGTCCATAGGACAAAAGATTGGTTAGAGGGGAAGGAATTCCTTAGAACACCACCTTTCCCGTGGTCCTATTGGTATCAGGAAAGGAAAGAGGACGCTTTGGCCAATGATGCTAGGGATCCTTGGATTACAAGCCTTTAGGACTGGAAGGGACTTTGGAGCTCATTTAGTGCAACTCCTTCATTTTCCAGGTGAGGAAACTGAAGCTCACACAGCTGAAATAACTGCTTAACATCACACACCTTCCTGGCCTATGGCATAGCTATGACCAGAACTCAGATCTCCAGACTGCCAGTGTCTTACTCTTTCCACTGTACTACTTCAGAGACATTTATCTTCTCAGAAAGGTGTGAAATACCTAGAGAATGAAGGTTACTATCATAATAACCAAGATAAAATTTAGAATTATATCTCTATTAAAAGTAATCATTTCATGGAGAAAAAAGACATTTCTTCAACCTTAATTTTAGATGCTTCACGTGTATCAGTATAAAACCAACATGATTTTAATGTTGAAATAAATAGCCACCCTTGCAAATACAGTAAACCCTTCCACAAAACCTCAGTCTTGAAGCTTATTTACTTGATCACTTGCAGTAACAGGGAACTTCCTACTTTGCATGGCAGAACTGTTGAAATGGTTGAGCAGTTCCATTGTTAGAGAACTCTTCCTGATACTTGGTATATTTTGTTGTTCAGTCATATCCTACTCTTTGTGGACCATATCTTTCCGTGGAGTTTTCTTGGCAAAGATAATGTAGTGGTTTGCCATTTTCTTCTCCAGTGGATCCTTTGTCAGGCAATCAGAGATTAAGTGACTTGCCCAGAATCACATAGCTAGGAAATGCCTGAGGCTGGACTTGAACACTGTGCTTCCTGATTCCAGGGCCAGTGTTCTATCCACCATTGAGCCACCAGCTGCCTCACGGTGTCAGAAGTGGGATGTACATATATGCATATATGTACACATTTAGATGCACACATACCCCCATAGAGGTATATACATACACACACATATATACACACACACAGTGAGTATATACAGACATGTAATCGAGAGGCAGGATGACAGGAGAGTATATAGATAGCTGCCTTTGGAGTCAGAAAGACCTAGGTTCAATTCTTGCTTCTCCAATATAATATTAATCTGTGTGATTGATCTTGGGCATATTACCTAACCACTCAGTGTCTCAGGCAGCTAACAGTATATGTTAGCAGTAGATATTACCTGCAAAGAGTGTAATGTATTTCTACAGTGGGAATTCCCTACTCTGATTTCAGTCCACCTTTCCCCAGAAGGAAAAGACATAATCCTTCCTCTAGCCCTTGGGAACTGTTCCCATTTTAAAGTGTGACAAACAGAGATTCAAGGCTTCTCTATTAGTCTCTTGTCCCATTAATGCCACTATAAAAATTTTAAATGATTTTGTTCCATGTCACTTTAAGCAGTCAAGTAGAAGAGAAAGCCTCAACTATGTGCCAATGATCTTTCTGATTAGGATTACTAACTCTGAGCTCTACACCTGAATGCCTTTATGTAGAATACAGGTACCATCTAGTATAGCTGGCCTCCAGGCAAAGATTGTATCAGCCTAATTTTAACATGGAATAAATTTCTTGGGTGCATTTTCTTTTTAAACTTCGCACATTGGATTTTTCTTCTGTAAGAGGTATCTTAAAGGGGCAGACCTCAAGGGGACCTTGGGTCCCATGGACAGGATGGTATAATTAATGAAAATAGTATTGAGTTATGAAATCTGGACGATAGAGATTTAATCCTGACTCTACTGTAATAGTCTTTGTGTCTCAGTTTCCTCAACTGCAAAATGGTATTGTTGGACTAGATGATTGTTCAGGTCAATTTCAGCTCTAAAACATGTGATCCCTTGGCAAAATAAATGTGCCATTAAAATAATAGGATGTTCCTTGAGATCACTGACCAGATCAAGTTCTTTCTTTAGTTCTTCTTTCTGGTGGTCCTTCTTATATCCCAAGTGGTTCCTCGAGCCCCCATACTTTTCTTTGCCATCCTCTTCATCTATTGTTTCAATGTCTTTTATCCCATTGACCTCAATAGAGTAAACTTCTGATTTTTTCTGAAATGGAAATAAAGATTGTCAGCTGAAAATTGGTCTTTTGAGAAAGTGAGTTGAGGTCATCTCAAGTCAGGGAGGTGAGAAAAGAGAATGTATCATGATAGGCCTACAAATGCCTCTTCTTGTTCCCCTACTTCCCATCTCCACAACCTTAAAGAGAGGGAGAGATAAGTAGAGTATGCATGGACAAGGTATCTTCCTTCTATTAACCCCAAGGACAACATCCCTTTTCTTCCCTTCCCTTATGGGAGAGCCTTAGGATTTCTTTGCTAAGTCTTTAAGAAAGGCAAGAAACACACAGACAAGCCAGCTTAACATTCTTCTTAAATGGATGATTAGGTAGGGGCAGGGTGATCCAATCTTAGAGTAGACCAGAAGGGAAAATGTCCCATTCTTCTTTAACTCTAGAGCAGAACTTTCAGTGAAGCAAACATTTATTAAGTACCTACTATGTGCCAGGCACTGTATGAAAGCATTTTACAAATATCTCCTTTGATCAAGAAGTCTCAGATCCCTCAGAAACTTTCCTTCGGCTAAAATAAATACCAAGCTTGATGCCAAGACTTCACTTGCCCTCTACTATCAAACCCAACTGGGTAAGTCCACTTTCTGGAGAAAGGGGATGTAGGTCGGAATGATTTGAGCTGGAGAAACTAAAACAGAAGGCAACTGCCTAGGACCGTGTTTCCTCCGTTTTCTTTTAGCTTTTCCCCATCCCCAAGGTCCCTGAGTAAGTTTATTCTTTTTCTCTTTCCCAGCCACAGGTGATCTGGTGTCAATTCTTCGCATGGAATCTGAAGTTTTTATAAATTTGTTGTAGATAGTTGTATTGAGGAAACTGATGTGGAGATATGTCACTCCATCTCTGCAGAAACTAATAAAACCTGAGGACAAAGAGATTCTAATGAACAGATTTCAATCCTTCCACCTACTCTGTAGAATTTTCCTAACCCACATTTCTTCCTGCCTTTCCCAAGCACTGGGGTCTGTCAGGGTGGTGGTCAGTTCTCTCCAGGCAAAGGCAGGCACCAAAAAGTGGTGCAGACAGCTGTGTGGGTGCCAATTTGCTACATCAGCCTAATGTCCCTCCTCCCCGACCAGTCCAAGAATGAGCGATACCTTGCCCATAAGTGCTGATGGCTTGGCGTAGGTCCGAGGCTGGGGTGAGGCGGTAGGGTCCTGGGCTGAGGGAGCAGCGGAGAATTCAAGGAATTGAGCCGCAAAGCCAAAGAGCTCAGGAGTCCAGCGATTAGGTCACAGGAGCTCACCGGTTCGGGTGGGACAGTTACCAGGTCCCAGCGGCAAATCCAATGTTAGCTGCAGGCTTCTTCCTCTGCTGACATCCTGACAGGTTCAGTGTACTACTCCCTGTAGGGCAGTAAGCCCATGCCCTCCTCCTTTTGAATCAACACCTGGGCCCCTCCCACTCTCACCTCTGAGTGCTGGTCTAACCGGGTCTCTACCTTCTCTGGGGAGGCGGGAGAATAATACCACAAGTATGCGGACCCCTTGGGCTACGGTTGCAGAATCTGGAGCCCAGACACTAGGGCATCTGCGGGCAGAGTCGCGCGCGCGGGGGACGGGCCGGGGTGGGGGGTGGAGGAAGAAAGGAAAGGAGCTCGTTTTTAATCTAACCTTTAATTTTCACCTCCCCACATAAATAATAGCAAGGAAAAAAAAAAACCACCTCACCATTCTCCAGCCTTAATTGAAAACAGTATCAGGAGCATCTGAGAAGGGGAATTGCTGTTGGGGATCGAGGCGTGGGGCCGGTCTCTGAAATGCTCAGGCTGCGTTTCATTCACTTGCTAATTCAAGAGCCAGCAAGACCTTGAAGAAATAGGAAGCCCTACTTGACATAATTCTGTAATTTATGTTTTAATAAATTCTCTTTCTTCTCCCCAACCTGTTTCTCCTACGAGGGAAAACCCATAGGTGACCCATCTAGGTACAAAGAAAGGTACCTCCTTCCTTTCTTTGCGAATAGTGGGATTAAAATCTCTACTGGCATACACACTCATCTTTTCATGTGTTGGTATCTTCACATGAAATCTAAGATTTGCTTGTTAAAGGAATGTGTATACACTCACACACACACACACATACTTTCATGTGCATAAGCTTTCAACCAAGAGCCATCAGCTTGGAAGATGCTTTCTTTTTAAAATGAAGTTTCTGAAATGAAGAAGTAACTGGTATTTCTCCTAGGGCAGAAGACAGGCAATTTGCTATGAGTGTAAAGCTCACTTTCTGGTGGTTGTTGGAAAGAAAGCACGGGCTTTACAGCAAGTAACAACTGCAGAGGAAAAATCCCCCCCGCCCCCCCCCCCCCGTACTTCTGCTTATAATCCACCACTCCACTCACTATCACTATCTTCAGAAACCACGGAACAGAGAAGCTGATGTCATTGAACTAAGATCTAGATGTGGTCATCAAAGAAAATAAAAACCTGAATTGTTGATATGCTTTTGGTAGTGGGGGGGGGGGAGGAAAGAGAGTAACAGATTTTAAAAATACCATTTAAAAACTGACAATGGGAGAATATGCCTAGTCATTCTCTTTTTCGTTAGTTTTAGAAAAGGATTTCTGCCTAACTGGATATACATGTTTCTACCATCAGCTCCTATCCTCCTTTGTGTACCACAGGTCCCTTTGGGTGACATTTACCCTGAACTTTTCCAGGGATCCAAGTTCAGTCACCATTATGGTGACCATGTGCCATCTTCTGGATACCTGATTCTCAGGTGTCCCAGAGGGGTGTGTGTCTTGACATGTTCCAGGAAGAACAAATGGTACCTTTCTCCCAAGCTCATTCCTCTGTTGTTACAAGTCCTCCTACTTTTTGGGTATTCCACAGTGCCCTGCAGTACAAGGGAGATGATGAGTTCTCTAAATTTCCCTGTGAACAGGTGTTTGTGATGCCATAACTCAAGCAACATACCTGGCACCTGGTGAGGTCTCCACCTTATAAAACTATGGAGTGGATTTCCTCTCAGGAAACTCCTTCCCTGGGGGAAGTCATCCATACAATTTTGGGCAATGGTTTCTGAACGCCACCTATCTCTAATGAATCTTTTAGAGAATCTTAAATTTTTTTTTTTAGAGAATTATTTAAGGAAATGGAATTGTGACTGCAATCTGAAGGAGGGAAGGGAAGGGGAAAGAGAATAAGCATTTATTGAGTACTTACTAAGAGCCAGACATTATGCTAAGCACTTTACAAATATCACATGTTTGTCACTATCACCATTTTACAGCGGAAGAAACTGAGATAAAGGATCATATGCTCAGGGTTACACAGCTAGGAGTGTCTGAGATCAAATTTGAACTCAGATCTTGCTGAATCCAGGTCCAGCTCTCTCTCCACTATGCTACCCAGTGGAATGAAGACCTTCTCTTTACCCTAATCTAACTAAGCGAATTTATGTCTTTAAATGGAAGCCAGTTGGAGAAAGGGTTCAAGATAGGGATCACTTCAAGGATGGTTCTGGGATCATATTCAGGTAGTTGAGTGAACATGGGATTATAATTGACCTCTGCAAAGACTGTAGGGGTCTTCTGGTCCAAATCTTTCATTTTATAGATAAAGAAACTAAGACCTGGAGGGGGTAAGTGACTTGCTATGGTCATGTATAGATGGACACTGACAGAGCCAGGATTTGAACCCAGTCTTTGGTGCTGCTCTCTTTCCATTGTGTCACAATAATTATATGTGTAATACTTTGCATTGCTCACCAGAATGTGTATTCTTGGAAGGTTTTCAGTTAATCAATCAAGTATCATGGTGTACCTTTTTACCCAGGGCTATTCTCAATGCTGTGTGGTTATAGAAGAACTATCAGGCATAATCATTGCCTTTAAAGAGTTTGCAGTCTAAGTGGAGAGACAAGACTGACACACAAAACAACAGGCAGAAATACAAAATGTATAATAAGAGCCTCTAAATACTCTAAGAGCTTAAAGGAAAAAGAGATCAGGAAAGGACCAGTACGGTTTCTTATTTTTCTCCCTTAAGATCATAATTGCCCATTTTTTTCTTTTGCTTCTCCCTTCTCAGGTCCTCCATCTCAGAAAGGTAGAGCAGAGAAGGCATTGGATTCCTGGAAACCAAGAATATTGGATTACTGAATTCCTAGAAACCACCTTTTGTAGAACACTTATCTAGAAAAGGGGATAGTCAGTCTCATACTGAATTGAGCATTATGCCTTACCCAAAAAGGATTCCAAACTAGAGAGAGGCGGTGGCTAGGTTCCAGGGAAAAAAATAATTGGGCTAAGAATGGAGAGAGAAACATTTTACTTCCTGTTCCACATCTGAGTCAATTTGTGATTCATCTGCCCTTCATATTCCAACTAAGCACACTGATGCCTCACTGACCCACCTTGGATAATTCCTCTCAATACCTGTGTCTCACTTACGTCCTCAAGTAATGACTAAATCAGTTCTACCTTGCCACTGAGTGAGGTCTTCCCTGAGCCTGAAGAAAATTGTGATAAGATTTCAGCTGAATATGATTTCATACGCTGTTACCAAAAGACTTTTGTATATTAAGATACCCAAGAATGGCAAATATGCGGGGCTATTTTGCTGGAAGAAACTCACTATGGAGAAGTCAGTATCTGTGAAAAGGACCTTTTCTGCTAGTGGTCCTAACCGATGCTGTTTAAAAAGAATAATAGCTAGGTTTACAAAGTACTTTACATATATTAACTTATTTGATCCTTATAAGAAGCCTGTGAAAGAGATACTATGTTTAACCCCATTTTACAGATTAGGAAACTAAGACAGAGAAATTAAGTGACTTACCCAGAGTCACACAGCTAATGACTGTCTAATAGAATGCAAACTCAGGTCTTATGGACTTCAAGTCCAGTGAGAGCTAATAGGATCCCTGAAAGTATGATCTTAATGAAGAAAGACACTATCTGTACCCAGATTTTTTTTATTTACACGATAACTTTTATTTACATGATAACTTTGTTGTATATTTAAAAGAAATAGAAAGTTATACATAAGAGATTTGCAGCTTCATGAGCAATCATCTTTTTATTATACTATGTTATGGAAATGCTTGTTTTATTTCATAAATTTAAAAAAATAGGACACAGAAAATGCTTTTCACAATGGATAGCTAGAGGTGTTCAAAGAGAAAACTAACTAGGATAGAAGGATAGATAATTTATTGTGTTGACTAAGTACCAGAGTGTAAAGAGTTAATGACATTCCTGCCCTCAAGGATATTACATTCTAATGGGGGATGGTAATAAAGGGATGGCTAGAAAGGGCGGAGGTATGGTGTCTTGTGGAGGCAGCAGGGAAGTGAGATGAAAGCTCCTTCTAAGGTTCGCCCAATCAGTATTTACCACCCAATGAAAATTCTGGTAGCTATTATATACCAAACTCCATTTGCAAACTTGATCCCATAAACAATTCAACAGAGGACAGCTCCTGCCCACCAGAGGATAGAGAATCAATCTATCTCCAGGGCAGTCCTCTCCTTTCCTCAATGAGTTCAATGTCTTTGGTTCCTCCCCAACTCCTGACCTCACACTAGGAAACTTCAACATAGATACTGATACCCTGTCAAACACTCTAACCTCGTAATTCTTCCACTTATTCATTTCACATGACCTATTTCTCTGTTCCACCTCAGTCACATACAAAAATGGTTATACCCTTGATCTTTCCATCACCCACAAATGCTTATGAAATGTTCCATGTTCACAAACTCTGAAATTCCCTTATCTGATCATTGCCAGATCATCTTATCTGGTATTTCATTTCCCCTGCCTTGTAACTCTAAACACTGTTTATTTACACTGTGACCTCCAAACACTTGACCCCTCAATTCTCTGTCAGGGTATCACCCTGGCATTATACTAGCTACAATCTCCTCCTTTTCCCATTTTGATGCCTTTGCAAAACTATCCAACTCTATACTGGTCTCTTGATCCCTTTGCCCTTTTATCATATCATTGACTGTACCATACCAAGCCTCAGCCTTGGATTACCTCCAGCATTTTCTGTCTTTGATCCTACACAATTGCTACTGAAGCTGTGGAAAATCATGAAACTGGACTGACTAGGTCTACTACAAATTTATGTTGTAGAACCTCAACTCAGCCCTTATTGCTACAAGGCAATATTTTTTATCTCCCTGTTTAACTCACTATTTCACTTTCCACAGTGGCTCTTCTAAACTTTTTTCATCCCTCCTCAAATGTCACATGCTCTCCCTCCCTCCATCTTCTGTACTAAGAACCCTACCTCATATTTTACTGAAAAAAAGAGGCCATTTACCAAGAGCAATCTCTTTGCTCCTCTTCCTCATCTTCACATTACCCAGATGCCTTCTGCCACCTTCTCCTTCTTCATCCTTCTCACATGAAGAGGCGGCCCTTCTTCTCACCAAAGTACAAATGATCCCATTCCATCCTGTCTCCTCCAGCAGATTGCCCCCTCTATCATCCCCACTCTCCTATTTATCTTCAGTCTCTCCCTGTCTATTGGCTGTTCCCTATTGCCTATAAACATGCCCATGTCTCCCCCATCTTCAAAAAGCTCCCACTTGATCCATCCATTCTTGCTAGCTATCATTCCATATCTCTGCTGCCTTTTGTGGCTAAGCTCCTTGAGAAATAGGTGCCTCAACATCTTTCCTCACATTCCTCGACTTTATATAGTCTGGCTTCCAACCTCATCATTCAATCAAAACTCCTCTCTCCTAAGTTACAAATTATCCTTAGTTGACGAATCCAATGGCCTCTCCACCGCAGTTCCTATCTTTCTTTACCTCTCTGCAGCCTTAGGCACTTGCAATCACTCTCTTCTCTCTAGGTTTTCAAGAAACTATTCTCTCTCTTTTTTCCTTCTATCTGACTGCTCCTTCTCAGCCTTCTTTTCTTCATTTAAAAATTTAAAAGAAATCTGTCAATATTTTATTTTTTCCCCAGTTACATGTAAAAACAATTTTTAACATTCATTTTAAAAACTTTGAGTTCCAAATTCTCTCCCTTCCTCCCTCCATACCCCTACTTCATTGAGATGGCAAGCACTTGGGTATAGGTTATACATGTGTAGTCATACAAAACATTTCCATAATAGTCATGTTGTGAAAGAAAAAACAGACGAAAAACCCTCAAGAAAAATAAAGGAAAAAAATATGCTTCAATCTATTTTCAGACACCATCATTTCTTTCTCTGGCAATGGATAACATTTTTCATCAGAAGTCTTTCAGAGCTGTCTTGGATCATTGCATTTCTGAGAATAGTGAAACCATTCGTAGCTGATCATCTTATGATACTGCTGTTACTTTGTACATAGTACATTTCACTTTGCATCAGCTCATACAATTCTCTCCAGGCTTTTCTGAGAGCATCCTCTCATCATTTCCCATATCAAAATAGTATTCCATCACAATCACATACCACAACTAGTTCAGTCATGGCCTAATTGATGGGCATCACCTCAATTTCCAATTCTTTACCACTAGAAAAGAGCTGCTATAAGTATTTTTGTACATATATGTCTTTTTCCTTTTATTTTTTGTAAATGTCTTTTGGGATATAGACCTAGTAGTGGTATTTCTAGGTCAAAGGGTATGCATGGTTTATAACCCTTTGGCCATAGTTCCAAATTGTTCTCCAGAATGGTTGAATCACTTTGCAATTCCACCAACAGTGCATTAAGACCCTATTTCCCCTACATCTCCACCATTTGTCATCTTTCTTTATGTCAGCTTTATTAGCCAGCCTAATAGGTATGACGTAGTACTTCAGAATTGTTTTAATTTGCTTTTCTCCAATCAATAGTGAATCAGAGCAATTTTTTTTCATATAGCCATATATAGTTTTGATTACTTCATCTGAAAAGTTTTCATATCTTTTGCTCATTTATCAGTTGGGGAATGGCTCTCATTTTTATAAATTTGACTCAGTTCTCATACATTTGAGAAATGAGACTTTTATCAGAGAAACTTCCATCAAAATTTTTTTTCACAGTTACTATTGCTAACTGTATTTTCCTCCATCCTATTTCCCCTCTCCTCCTTTTATTCTATTCTCTCTCTCCTTTCACTCTGTCCCTCCTCAAAAGTGTTTTCCTTCTGACTACCCCCTCTCCCAATCTGCCTTCCTATCACTCTTCTCCCCTTCTCTGATTCCCCTTCCCCCCTATATTCTTGTAAAGTAAGATAGATTTCTATGCCCAATTGAGTGTGTATATTATTCCCTCTCTGAGCCAATTCTGATGAGAGTAAGGTTCACTCACTGCCCCCCCCCCAGCTCCCCTATCTTCCCCACTACTATAATATCTTTCTCTTGCCTGTTTTATGTGAGGTGATTTATCCCATTCTACCTCTACCTTTCCCTTTCTCCCAGTACATGCCTTTCTCACCCTTTAATTTTTTTTTTAGATATCATCCCTTCATATTCAACTCATACCTGTACCCTCTGTTTATATATACTCCTTTTAACTGCCCTAATAATGAGAAAGTTCTTATGAGTTACAAGTATCATCTTCCCATATCAGAATGTAAACACTATAACCTTATTAAGTCCTTTATGATTTCCCTTTCCTGTTTACCTTTTTATGCTTCTCTTCAGTATTGTATTTGAAAGTCAAATTTTCCCTTCAGCTCTGGTATTTTTGTCAAGAATGCTTGAAAGTCCTCTACCTCATCGAATATCCATTTTCTCCCCTGAAGGACTATACTTAGTTTTTCTGGGTAGGTGATTCTTGTTTGTAATCCTAGCTCCTTTGCCATCCAGAATATCATATTCTAAGTCCCCCAGTCCTTTAATGTAGAAGCGGCTAAGTCTTGTGTTATCTGACTGTGGCTCCATGATACTTGAATTGTTTATTTCTGGCTATTTGCAGTATTTTCTCCTCGATCTGGGAGCTCTGGAATTTGGCTGTAATATTCCTGGCAGTTTTCATTTTAGTATCTCTTTCAAGAGAGGGTCAGTGGATTCTTTCAATTTCTATTTTACCCTCCGGTTCTAGAATGTCAGAGCAGTTTTCTGTGATCATTTCTTGAAAGATGATGTCTAGGCTCTTTTTGATCATGGCTTTCAGGGGGTCCAAAACTTTTTAAATGATCTCACCTGGATCTATTTTCCAGGTCAGCTATTTTTTTCCAATGAGCTATTTCACATTGTCTTCTATTTTTCATTCTTTGTGCTTTGTTTTATTGTTTCTTGATTTCTCATAAAGCTTCCATTTGCTCAATTCTAATTTTTAAGGAATTATTTTCTTTAGTGAGCTTTTGTACCTCCCTTTCCATTTATTCTACTTTCTAAGGAGGCTTTTCTTCAGGGAATTTTTGTGCCTCTTTTTTCCACTTGGCCAGTTCTACAGGGTGTCCCTAAAATCTGGACACATAAGCAAAAATGCATATTTTGAAGTATTTGGAATATTAACAGACCTTAGCTCCCTTGGCTTCTTTTTATGGGGTATAATAAGGAGAAGGACCCAATCAAAATCACAGATTCAACACACTTGATCGAACACATAAAGAATGGATGTGCTAAAACTGATGGCAATGTGGAGTTATTGCATCGAGTTCACGTGAATCTTGCAAAGTGCATAAACCTTTGCATCACAAATGATGGAAATCATACTGAAGATATTATTTGCTAATATTCCAATAAAATAAAATGTTGTTGAAAATTTCATTCTTTTCTTGAAAATATGCATTTTGCCTATGTGTCCAGACTTTAGGAACACCCTGTACTTTTTAAGGCATTCTCCTCATTGGCTTTTTGTACCCTTTTTACCATTTGGCCTAGTCTGTTTTTTAAGATGTTATTTTTCTCCAGTTTTTTTTTTTGTGTGTATGTGTGTGTCTCCTTTACCAAGCTATTAACTTGTTTTTCATGATTTTCTTGCATCACTCTCATTTCTCTTTCCAATTTTTCCTCTGTCTCTCTTATTTGATTTTCAAAATCCTTTTTGGGCCCTTCCATGGCCTGAGACCAATTCATATTTTTCTTGGAGGCTTTGATGTAGGAGCTTTGATTGTGTTATCTTCTTAGTATGTGTTTTGCTCTTCCTTCTCACCATAGTAATTTTCTGTGGTCAGAATTTGTTTTCTGTTGTTTGCTTATTTTCCCAGACTGTTACTTGACTTTTAACTCTTCGTTAAAGTAGAGCTCTGCTTCTGGGGTGGAGAGTGTACTGTCTTAAGCTTTAGTGGTTTTGTGCAGCTGTCATCAGAGATACTTCTAGGGACCTGCACATTTTCAGTTCTTCCAAGATGGTATGATCTAAGGAGAGGTGTTTACTCCTCTCCTGGCCTGTGATCTGGTCTGTGAGTTACCACAAGCACTCTTTTCTGCCCTGGAGTGGCTCCCCTCCACTATGGCCGCAAGCTCTGCTATGCTAGTGCTTCTCCCCGCCCTGGGACTGCCAACTAGGACTGTGACCCTGATCCGAGTGGGGACAAAGCAACAGAATCCTGCCTCGGTGCCAGCAAAGAGACCCCTGTAATCTTTTTCTGATCAGTTCTTCAACCCTGTAGGCTGAGAACTTTGGAAGCAGCAGCAGCTGCTGTTGCTGCTGATTCAGTCACTTCTAAGTCCTGCTCCAAGTTTATTGGGGCTGGGTCTGCATTGGCAAGGCCTGTGCTAGACTGTGCTCCTCCCTCACCGTGGTGCAACAGACCTTTCCTGCCGACCTTCTAAGTTGTCTTGGGCTGGATAATCGTTCCACTCCATCATTTTGGTGCATTCTGCTGCTCTAGAATTTGTTCAGAGTCATTATTTAAAGCCATTTTGAGGGGTTTGGAGAAGAGCTCAAGTGAGTCCCTGCCTTTACTCCACCATCTTGGCTCTACCTCTTCAACCTTCTTTTCTTCATCCAGGTCTCTGCTAATCATGGATGTCCTACAGGGCTTTGTCCTGGGTCCTCTTTTCTCTCCTTTATGCTGTTTCTCTTGGGGATCTCCTTGACTCACACAGATTCAATTATTATTTTTATAGTTATGATTCTCAGATCTACTTACCTAGCCCTAACTGCTCTGCTGACCTCTTGTTTCACATCTCCAAATGCCACCTGGACATCACAAACTGAATGTCCTATAGAAATCTTTAACTGAATATATCTAAAACTGGGCTCATTATCTTTCCCCCAACTCCTCCTTTCTAATCTTCCCTATTAATAGAGGTTACTACCATCCTCCTAGTCCTTCTGGCTCTTGATGTAGGTGTCACTATCAATGCCTCACTTACTCATCCCCATATCCAATCTGTTCTCAAGGCCTGTCAATTTTATCTTCATAACGTCTCTTAAATGTCTCCTTCTATCCTCTGACGGTGCCATCGCCTTGGTGCTGGTGTTCATTTCCTCAAACCTGGACTATTGATCTGGGCTGCTCAGGTTGGTCTGCCTCCCATGAGTCTCTCCCCACTCTAGTCCATCCTCCCCCAGCTATTGAAATGATCTTTCTAAGGTGCAAGTCTAACCATGTCACTCCCCTACTCACTAAATTCTGGTGGCTCCCTATCACTTCTAGGATCAAATTCTGTTTTCAAAGCTCTTCAAAACCAAACCTTCACTCACACATACCTTTCCAGTCTTCTCACACCTCTTCTTACTCTGAGATCCAATGACACTAACCTTCTTTTTGTAACACAAGATACTCCTTTCTAGGCTCTGGACATTTTCACTGATTGTCCCTCATGATTGGACCACTTTCTCTCCTCATTTTTTTCTTCTTTTAATAAAAATTATTTTATTTATAATTTATGGAATAAAACAAGTATTTCTATAACACAGCATAACAAAAAAGGCGATTGCACGTGAAACTGCAAATCTGCTATGTACAATTTGCTCTTCCTTTTAAATATACAAGAAAGTTATCAGGTAAATTTCTTTTTTTCTCCCCCTCCACCCCCATCCTAGAGATGGCCACTATTAGACACAAAGAGGTATATATGCAAAAGTATACTATACATACTTCTATCAGTTCTTTCTCTGGATGCAGATGGTGTCTTTCTTCATATGGCTTTCATGGTTTATTTGGGTATTTATAATAGTCAAAATGACTTATTAGCTCAAAGTTGTTCTTAAAACAATATTGCTGTTACTGTATACAATGTTCTGTTGGTTCTGCTCATTTAGCTCTTCATTATTTCATGCAAGTCTTCCCATGTTCTCCTCCTCACCTCCACCTCCTGGCTTCCTTCATGTCCCAGCTAAAATTTCACCTTTTACAAATGATTCTCCCTTTCCACCAATTTTATCCTATATATACCTTGTTCATACATAGCCATTTGCACATTGTCTTCTCTAATATGTTATGAGCTCACTGAGGCCAGGGACTGTTTTTTACTTTTCTTTGCATCCCCAGCAGTGAGCACAGTGCCTGGCACATAGTAGGTACTTAAAATCTTTATTGACTGATCTTGACTTTGAACCTATCTCAGTCTCAGTTTTCTCATTTGGAAAAATGGGGATAATAATAACAGCTAAGCAAAATATTTGGCAAACCTTAACCAGCTATGTAAATGTTAGCTATTATTAGTCAGATAGGTGGCCCATTGGATAGAACTCTGGACTTAGAATTAGGAAGCCCTGAAACACTTACTAACTGTGCGGCCCTGGGCAAGTCACTTAACCTAGGTCTATAAAATGAGAATATCTATAAATGAGAATTATCTATAATTTTCTATATAATAATTATCTATATCCCAGGGTTGTGAGGACCAAAATGAGGTAGCTTATATAAAGCTATCTTGTAAACCTTAAACACTATATAAATGCTAGCTCTACCTACCTTCCTGGAATTTTTTCTCTTGTTCTTTTAACATTTTGTGGCTACTAGGGTAGTACTTAGCCCGTCTATATGCTAACTCCTCATTTCCCTTCCATTGGCCCACTTTTTTTGGTCATCTGTGTAAAGAGTGGGAAACTTTGAGACCAGAGAGACTAGAATTTGAATCCCATCTCTGACCCTTATGGCTGGGTGGCCGTGGGTAAGTCAGCTCCCCCTTTGAACCTCAGCCTCTTTATCTGTTCAGTGGAGACACTAATAGCATCTATCTCACAGGCTGTTGTAAGGATCAAATGAGGTAATGTATGCTAAGTGCTCTACAGACCTGAAAGCACTTTATAAATGCTGGCTGTCATTATTTTATGGCACTTCTTCATTGGCTAATAGGGTGCAGCCTATTTGTATCCACTGCCTTTTGGATCTCCTGAAGTGCTCATTCTTCTGATCATGGTTTGGAGACATGTACCATTATGGGGAGAATATTGTAATAAAAACATTGGGGTTTGCTTAAGCTTGGGATAATGTACAGTGCAACAAAATGTCTCAGATATGGTCAAGTTTTATCTCCTTCTCTGACCAGTTCAGTTCTGGGCGCAGCTCATTATATAGCTATAGTGAGTGTCTATATATATGTGTGTGTATACACATACATGAAAAATATGTATATACATACACACATCTATATAAATATATCTTTATACGTACATATACACAATATATGTGTATATATGTAAGCATATATGTGTGTATATATATATATTATATGTGTGTATATATACATATATATATATATATATATAGAGAGAGAGAGAGAGAGAGAGAGAGAGAGAGAGAGAACTGCTTTTGCATCTGTTTATCGCTATCGGGGCAATATGTGCATTTCATACACTTTGTCTTTTTCCATTATAGGTCACCAGGGATATCTCTGCTGAATAACCATGGGTCTTCACTGAATAGGCCTTGCTTTGGCCTAGACTCTTATGCTGTCTGTACAATGTAATCTGTGAATGGGAAAATCAATAGAACTTTGTTATCTGTAGGAGAAATCTCTCTTTTATATGGACTCTGTACAAGATACCGTCTGACACTTAAGTAATACTTAAGATAAACACGTTGCCCTCTTTTTATTCTTGATCCTTAGCAAGCAGATTGCTGAATAGAGTTATCTCCATGATACCCTTTATCCTGGGCTCTTCTATGTTATTAAATATGAACGGGAATCACCTCATTTGAGAAGAGCCTAAATTTAAGGCTGTATTTTGCTTGACCGAATCAAATGCTTTAAAAAATGAACACAAAACAGGTACAACACAAACTTTTGCAACCTGGTTTCTACCCCATGGTGGTACAGCTTTCCTGAGGGATAGCCTTTTAAGTCCTGATTGGTTGAGAGAACACTGAGCCTTGATGCTGTTTGAAGGAGAAGGAACTTGCTTCACTTTGTTGGAGACAGTTTAAAAGAGATTCAGAGAGGCAAAGCAGAACTTCTGAATGGTTAATGGGAGTCTATATAGTCACAGACAGTAGGGAAACAGGCCCCCATCAGTCCCTTGACTTCCAGCACTTGCAGCCCCTAAGAATGGATTTCCATGGGTGAGATTATTTCTTTCCTCCATGTCCAAACTGATGTATTTTTATCTCACTCTCAGCCAAAGACTTCCTTTGCTATAGTGTGTTTTTGGCCTATTCCTATCTGATTAACTTCTTTGACTTCTGTGTAGTGTTTTGCTTGGATAAATATTTACTCAGTATTTGTGATGGCTTTTGTGTAATTAGCATTTGGTGGGAAGGTGCTAAACTAGAGAGTATAAATTAAGGACTCCTTTATTCCCCTGTTCCCTCCATCCCCCCAAGAGTGATCAGTGATGGCACCTTTCATTCTTAACCTAGACATATACTCTGAGATTAGCAATATTTGAATGGTGGCAGATAGATACAATTCTAGCCCCCACTGGAGATTAGAGGAGCATGTGCCTGGATCTTTCCTGCCCCTCCCCCAACTAGGCTACTGATGGTGCCATCATAGCTCTATTCATACTATATATAAAGGTACATAGAGGTACGTCAAATCCCCAGATCATATCTGTCCATGCCACCTGGGAGTAGTGCCAACACATTGAGCTATGAATGAGGCAAATATATACATATATCTTACATACAGAGGCAGGCCCACTTCTCTAAAATTAATTTGTTTAACTCTGAAGATGTAGTCCACTGTAGAAAATTATCTGTGAATGCTTTCCTGTTTCCTTCTTGTGTTTTCATCAAGGATACCTTTGATACATGCATGGATCACTCTCATAAAGATTTTTAAGGGGATGAAACAACAGACATATGTTCACAATTGCTGCTGGGTTTTTTGACTGCCTTTTAGTGGTAAAAAATATCATCTGTGATCTTTCTATTTTTTTGGAGTATTACCCTCTGTCATGTTCCTAGACTGTCACCCTTTGGAGGACAGAGATCATAGGATTATAGACCTGAAAGGGACATCTGAGGGTCATCAAGTCCAATGCCTCTCCTCCCTTCCCCCCCTCCTTTCTCTTTCTCTTCTCCTCTCTAGTTCCTTCCTCTCCTCTATTCTCATAAACTCTCCTTTTCTCTTTCAATTAATTGGATAAACATTTATTAAGTTCCTACTATACGTCAGGCACTGCGCTAAGCTGAAACAAACATTTATTTCCTTTCCCATGCCTCTTCCTTAATTTAAAAGAAGAAAAAAAGCCCCTTATTTTGCAGACGAAAAAAGTGAAGCCCAGGGAAGGGAAATCACTTACCCGGGTAATAAGAGGTACAGCTGGTATTTTAATCCATCTTCTGCCTCCAGGTTTAGTACTCTTTTTAATATACCACACTGCCTCATATCCCCAGTGTTTGCCATGTTAATTAACTTTATTGAATTATATTAAATACAGAAGAGGAAACAGATCCTACGTTTAGAGCTAGAAAGGCTTGTAGAGGTCATTCAGTCTAATGCCCTCCTTTTACAGATGAAGAATTGGGGCTCTGAGAGGCTATGTGACTTGCCTGAGATCCCTCAGGTAATCAGTTGTAGAGCTGGGATTTACATCAAGTTCCCTTGATTCAAAATTCAGTAATTTTTTCAATTTACCATGCCGCCTCTAAAAGGAATAATTACAATTATTCTATTTAGCTCAAGAGAGTATAAATTGAATAAATAGTCATAAATTACAAGGAGGTTGGTTTCAGTTCACTGGGAGGAAGAACGTTCTCTAACAATTAACTCTATCTGGCTGTGCAAGCTCAACTCCTTCACAGGCTTTCGGCCCTCTTGCGTCAACTCTCCTTCTCCAACTCCACCACCTGGTCCTCTATAATCATAACGGAACAGGCCATCTCCTTTGCCAAGGACTTCCTGGCTGGTGGACATGGTCACTGCTATCTCAAAGAGGAGGTGGCTCCCATCAAGAGAGTCAAGCTGCTATTGCAGGTACAGCCAGCAAGTAACAAATTGCTACGGATACGCTGTGGAAAGGCACAATGGATTTTTATAGTCTGAATTCCGAAGGAACAAAGGCTTCTGGCTGAGTAACTTGGCAAATATCACTAGCTATTTCCCCATCCAGGCCTTTAATTTTGCCTTTAAAGATAAATAAAAGCAGGTGTTTTTGGAAGCAGTGGACAAACACACAATTTTGCAAGTAGTTTGCTAGTAATCTTTCCTCTGGTGGTGCCTCTGAAGCTGCTTTTCTCTGCTTTGTCTACCTTTTGGATTTTGTAAGAACTCTCTGGCAGTTGATGTTGGGAAATCTGGCCCTGAGAGAGAATCCAAAGTCCTGGGAGAATGCCTTGTGAAAATCACCAAGTCTGATGGAATTCATGGCTTATATCACAGTTTCAATGTCTCAGGGTAGGGTATTATTAAATATATTAAGCCTACTTTGGAAGCTATGATAAAGGAAAAAGTAGGCTCCCAGATCCTAGGAAGACTCATGTTGTAATAAACTGGCTGGATGATTGCACAAATGGCGATGGCTGTAAGGTGGTGAATGATGTAGTCTGGGTGCAAAGTAGCTGATATCATGTACGCTGGGACACTTGACTGCTGGAGGAAGATCACTGATGACGAAGGTGGCAAATCTTTCTTCAAGGGTGTCTGCTCCAAAGTTGTTAGAGGCATGGGTGGATCTTTCATGCTTGTCCTGTATGATAAATTGAAGAAAATAATCTAAGAAAAGATGGAAATGGTGAGTAGAGATCATGTGGAATACTTAACCATACTTAGCATTTTGGACAATTGACCTTCAAGAAACTCCTGTTCCCTTTTTATCTAGGCCAGATCATGTTCGTAGAGTAGTCAGGGAAAGCTCTTAGAAAAAGGGACTCATTTATTGTGATTTATTATTCACACAATGGAACTGTTGATGATTCAGTGTATTGATTCTATTGGTTTTTGGGAAAATAACAGTTACTGTGGGTCCAAGGAGGCAGATCAACTTAGATTATCTACTTTAAATGATATTTTACAGGACCATAAATTTGTATTTAAGTATTTATTGGGGGGATGGTGGCTAGGTGGTATATTAAATAGAGTACTGTCCCTGGAGTCAGGAAGACCTGAGTTCAAATTTGGTCTTAGACACTTACTAGCTGTGTGACCCTGGGCAAATCACTTGACCTTGTTAGCCTCAGTATCTTCATCTGTTAAATGAACTGGAGAAGGAAATGGCAAACCATTCTAGCATCTTTGCCAGGAAAACCCTAAATAGAGTCATTAAAAGTTGTACATGACTGACCCCCTCAATTTTTTTTAAATCATGTCTCCCTTTTGTACTTAAACATTATATAGACCATTTTGCACAGATGACCAGTTGGCAGTTATGGTGATCTGTGTGGGACTTTCTGTTGTAAAACAGTAAATATACAGAATACTCTAAAAAAAAAACCCAAAACAATTAATGCTATCCCCCAAGTGGAATGGCCTGGCTATTTTTTGAAACAATGAGCTTTCTGTTTCTTGGGGGGTGGTAATGAAGTGAAGACAGATGACTTCTTGGCAGGAATATTGCATTGCTCTGGATATTAATTAAATGACCTCTAATGATCCTTTTCAACTTTAAGATTCTATGAGCCTAAGATTCTGTCACTGCCTGATCACTGGGAGAATTTTTCCAAGAATTTCCAAAAATGACAATAGACCCATATTGAGTCATAAAAATCCCCATCTGTAGCCTCCTTTGTTAGATGTCTGTCTAAATTTGGGGGTGTTACCTGTGACAGTAGAATAACTAACTTGCTAATATGGGGATCACACCGATGATCAATGTTGCCTCTAAGCCATGAGTCTTTTGTGCCTTTAAGCATTGAATTATCTCGGTCCAGGTGGAGAGGCATCAGGAAGCAGGTATGGACGTGTGTGAGGATGTGGACTTGACAGTAGTGTATATAATCTTTGGTGCTGCAAAACCCCCGCTTCCTGGTTCTGGCTGTCAGACTTCCACAAGTCAGGTTTTCCTTTTGTGTACATCTCCCCTATGGTTTGATGTCAGAAAGCCCAATTCACTCATCACTTGAATGTGAAAAAACAAACAAACTCCCAAACCAAGGAGGAACATTACCTTTTATCTCTGATCTCTTTTGCACCATGATTTAACCAACTGGTGACATTATAAGACACTGGAAGTTCCTTGAGAGCAGTCAATCAGTCAGTCAAGCTCTTATTAAACTCTGACGGTATGACAGGCACTGTGCTATGTGTTAGGGGTACAAAGAAAGGTAAGAACCCTGTTCTTGCTCTCAAGGAGCTTCTAACAGGGAAGACAATATGCAAACAACTAAGTCAATATCAAATCTATACACTGTGAATGGGAAATAATCTCAAGGGGGAAGATACTAGCATTGAGAGGGTGGTGGAAATACTGTTTCCTCCTCCCCCACTTTTTTTGGGGAAGGCAAGGCAATTGGGGTTAAGTGACTTGCTCAAGGTCACACAGCCAGTAAGTGTCAAGTGTCTGAGGCCAAATTTATTTTTTTGTTTGTTTTGTTTTGTTTTTGGAGGGGGAAGGCAAGGCAATTGGGGTTAAGTGACTTGCCCAAAGTCACACAACTAGTAGATGTCAAGTGTCTGAGGCTGAATTTGAACTCGGGTCCCCCTGCCTCCAGGGCCAGTGCTTTATTCACTGAGCCATCTAGCTGCCTCACCCTCTACTTTTTTTTAGACTTTATATTCAAATGCCTGCTACCTGTATTTTTTCTTATAGAGGCACATCGTGATGTGGTAGAGTACTGAACCTGTAGTTCAAAAGACCTGAGTTCAAATCCAGCCTTTGACTCTCATTGACTGTGTGACCCTGGGCAAATTGAACCATAAAAGGAGGATGATAACAGCACCTGCCTCCCAGAGCTGCTGTGACGATCAAACGAGATAATATTTGTGAAAAGCGTTTAACACAGTGCCTGGTGCATAGTTGTGTTCAGCCACATCCAACTCCTTGTGACTCCACGGGCCAGAGGAGGAAAAGGCAAACCACGCCAGTATCTTTGCCAAGATAGCCCCAGATGGAGTCATGAAGAGTCGGGCACAACTGAAACAACTGAACAACACAGCAGGAAGTTGCTGCCTCTGTTTGTATGAGGCAATCCTCTAAGGCTTGAGGAGTCTAACCTTAGTGTAATCACATCTTTGATACCAGGCTATATGCTGAAAATTCAAAAGAGTTTCCTTTATCGAATTCTTAGTAGCTCAGGTCATAACTGTCTTCGAGGATGTGAAGAGATTTATGAACCATCTAGTGATTGATTCTTTGCTATGGACACTGAGCGGAGGATGAGGGAGACTGATCGGCAGAATTTCAGAGATGGAAGGGACTTGGACCACGAGATCCTACAACGAACATCAGAACAAGCATCCCTTCCATAACATCCCTGACAGGATCTCATCTAGCCTTTAAGTGAGGTTCTCCAGGAAGGGGCCGTCTAACACCTCCTGAGGTAGCACATTTCCCTTTTGGATAGCTGTTTTTTCCCTCAATTTACTTCTTCATAACTTTGTCCGTTGGTCCTAGTTATGCCCTCTGACATTTACAGAACAAGATTGTTCTAGACTTCACTGGGACAAAGAACTTGAAGGCTATAAGGATTATGAAATATTGGAAATATATATCTCATGAAAATAGCTAGACGCGTCCTCTCCTCTGGAGAGGTTTTTATTTTAAGGGAAATCTGGGATGTTTTGGATGTGGCTTTGCCAGGAGTCAAATGGATGAATCGGAAAATTCTTTGATGGACTGCTTAGCCCTGAATTTTTCTGATAGACTAGAATGATAGTCTAGAGGGAGGCATAGTGATGAAATGAGCCCATTCCACAGCAGGGATTATTGCAAATCTCTAAGATCAGAGGATGGTAGATTTATAACTCATCTTCTAGGCTGACCCCCCTCAATTGACAAATGAGGAAATTGAGACGAGAGAGGTTAAATGACTTACTTACCCAAGCTAATACCGGTACTAAATAGTGGTGTGGTCAACATTTGAATCACTTTCTCTGACTTCAATTTTTTTCTTCTGTATTGCACACTGCCTTGGTAAAACTAAGCCAGTCACCATCAATTTTCAGAAATATGTTTTCATTATAAAAAAATCTATTTTTCCTCAGTGTATTTCCTCCACTGACACAGATCTGAGTTCCTCCCTGCCTTGGTATGAGGTTTTCTTGATCAAATAATTAATGACCTAGTGGCCAGTGTCATTGAGCCTTTCTGACTTAAGATAAGAAAGAAACAAACATTTATTAAGCACCAACTATGTGCCAGGCACTGTGCCAAGTTCTTTACAAACATTATCTCATTTGATCCTCACAAGTTGTCTATACACTACACCATCTAGTTGCCTGTAGAGAAGTGAAGATACCTGCTCCTTAATGATTGAGCCTAAAATTCTTTTGTCTGGATAAAACCTGCTGCAACTTGTCTTTTACCAGCATATCCTTTGAGAACCCAGGGCTACTTCCACTCTTATTAGGAATCAAGATGGGGAGGCATGGCAAGTAGTTTGTCTAAAAATGATCTGAGGTTGTTTTTTTTTTCCTTGCCACAAGTTCAATAGGAATCAGTGCTATGACATGACAGCACAAAGGGGGTAAGGCAGGGCAATTGGGGTTAAGTGACTTGCCCAAGGTCACACAGCTAATAGTGTGTCAAGTGTCTGAGACCAGTTTGAACTCAGGTCCTCCTGACTCCAGGGCCAGTGCTCTATCTCTGTACCATCTAGCTGCCCCAACAGCCAAAATTCCTAATGAGATCTTTGGCTAAATCAAGAGAGCACAGCTTCATGGAATATGGAGATGTTCTAGTATTGTTTAGTAGTGATCTCTGATCATCTCTGATCATCTCTGATCCCCACTGAATCCTTCCCAGAGTTTACCAGGGCTATCTGCACAAGAGTTTTCTCTTTGTCAGGAATAGCTTTCCTCTCCTACAACCCAGCTTTGTATATTTTCTCTGTTCCCCTAGACTGGAATTCTCTTCCTTCCTCATCTTCTCCTACTGGCTTCCTTAACTTCCTCTGATTATCTACCTACATTTTATCTTTTTTATATGTAGTTGTTAGCATGTTATCTCTCCAATTAGATCCTGAACTCCTTGAGAGCAGGAATTGTCTTTTTTTTAAATTTTTCATGCATTTTGAACTTAAATAAAAAGAGAACATTTCCATGTACACAGCACAATATGAAGAGAGGATTCAATGTAAGATCATGAATTTCCATTTCAGATTATTTACTTTTTTTTTAAAAAAGAAGTAAAGGCAGGGGCTTTTTGCCTTTCTTTGTATCTCTAAAACTGCACAGTGCCTGATACTACCAGGTGCTTAATAGATGGTTATTGATTGACTGGGCAGTGGCTGGGGAGTGGTGTCAAGCTCTGGAGTTAGGAAAGGGGGCTATGGAAAACCAAGGAAATCCAAAATTCATCTACAAACCAGCTGGACACTTTGGTTTTCCTTTTTTCAGCACTGACCAGCAGAGGGAAGGCACTCTAAAATAAGAGCCTGACTTCCCGATACTGACCTGAAACCAATGCCAGACAGCTAAGCCAAGAGGAAATCTGTCAGGCACTGAGTGTTTACTCAATGGAGTATGGAGTGGGCAGCCCTGTCCCAGGTCCTTCCCATTGTCTCTGACTAAGCAAGGGGCAATTTAAATAGAAAACAAATAGAAAAAAACAAGGCTATAAAATGAGGGGTTTGGACAAGAAGACAGTTAAGGTCCACCTTCCAGTTTCATTTCTGTGATCAATAGCAAAACGTCAAAGGATCAGCAGGAAGAGCTGCTGAGGCCAATCCTCTAATGTCCCTGGGCTTCAGAGTGGGCTCCAGCAGGAAGTTCTCCTCCACTCCACAAAATGAAGGTTTAGCAGCATCGAGCAAACGTTCCTCTGCAGTTTCCAGGGTGGTAATGAGACATTTTAAAGAAAAAAACTCAGGCTGTCTTAGAGACTTTTTCAATTGAATCGGGGGAGGAGAAAGGAAAGATGTCCAGTGTTTTCAGCTATTCCTGTGTTTACTAGGCAACTGAGCTTTTGGAGGGATTGTAGGATTTATAACTTAAAGGGACTTTGGAGTTAGAAAGTTAGGGATAAGATTTCCACTCCCCTATTCCTGTTCATTCTTATTTAAAAAAAAATCAGTTCAACAACATTTTTAAGCATAAACCATGTACAAAAGTTAGGAGGCAGCTAGATGGCTGAGTGGGCCTGGAGTCAAGAAGACTTGAGTTCAAATCTGCCCTCAAACACTTATTAGCTGTGTGACCCTGGGCAAGTCACTTAACCCCTCTTTGCCTTGGAGGCAGCTAGGTGGCTCAGTGGATAGAATGCAGAGTCTAGAGTCAGAAAGATCTGAGTTCAGATTTAGTTTCAGACACTTACTAGCTGTGTGACCTCAGGCAAGTCACTTAACCCTGTTTGCCTCAGTTTCCTCATCTGTAAAATGAACTGGAGAAGGAAATGGAAAACTACTCCAGTTTCTTTTCCAAGAAAACTCCATAATGAGATTACAAAGAGTCAGATATAGCTGAACAACAACCACAAATGTACAAAAGAGCCATGTTAGGGACACAAGCATGAAAAATAGTACATACTCTGCCCCTAGAGAGTTTATATTCTACTGAATACACATAACAGATATATATGGAAAACCATGATGTAAACAGGGGATAAAGGGGAGGAAAGGTGATTTCTATATAAAATGTTCTAGGAAAATTTGAGGAGAGAAGGCTAAGGGTAGGTGGTGGATCAGAAAATGCTGCATGGAAGAAGAGGCACCAGAGTTGAGCCCCGATGAAAGAGGACCGGTAGAGATGAGAAGGAAATACATTCCAGACCTGAAGAGCGTCCCGTGTAAATATGCACAAGTGGGAGGTGAGAAGTATAGCTGGAGTGTAGGGTGCAGAAATAAGAGCAATATGAAGTCAAGCTGGAAAGGTAAAGGACTCTGTCAGACTAAGTATTTTATTTGGGCAATAGAGAGCCATTGAAGGTTTGGGAGCAGAGGAATGACCTGCTTAGACCTGTGCTTTGGGAAGATTATTTAGGTATCCATGGGAAGGATATAATGGAGAAGAAGATTGAAACAGGGAGAAAGATTAAGAATTTTTTATAATAGCCTGGGTAGGCCTTGGTGAAAGTCTAAACTTGGGTGGCAGCAGCATGAATGGAGAGAATAGGACAAGTTCAAGAGAGGTTAGGGAAGTAAAATGTTTGCTGTTCAGTCATTTTTCAGTTGTGTCTAACTCTTTGTAACCCTGTTTGGGGTTTTCTTGGCAAAGATACTGGAGAGGTTTGCCATTTCCTTTTCCAGCTCATTTTATAGATGAGAAAACCAAGGATAACAGGATTAAACGACTTGCCCAGGGTCACCTAGCTAGTAAGTGTCTAAGGCTGGATTTGAATTCAGGAAGATGAGTCTTCCTAACTCCAGGCCCAGTACTCTATCCACTGTGCTACATAGCTGCCTCCAAAATGGATAGTCATTGGCAAGTGAATGGAGGGGATAAGGCATTGAGAGAGGAGGCCTAATCAAAGATGCCTCAAAGGTTTTGATCTTTGGTGACTAGGAGAAAGGTGGAATCCTTATTAGGAATAGGAAAGTTGGCATGAGGAGCAGGTTTAAGGGGGGAAAATTGGGGAGGGGGAAGATGATTAATTTGGTTATAGACAGATTGAGTTTATAGGGAGCAATACCATCATCCTGCCAGTCCCCCAGGCTCAAAACCTAGATGTAATCCTCAGCTCATCATTATCTCTCACCCGCCATATCTAACCTATTGCCAAGGCCTGTTAATTTTACATTTGCAACACCACTTGGATAGGCCCCCATCACTTAATACCAGGACTACTGAAATGGCAGGCTGGTGGGTCTGCTGTCTCAAGTCTCTCCCCACTCCAATCCATTCTCCATAGAGCCAATCAATTGATTTTCCTAAAATGCAGGTCCACCCACATCACCTCACTTCTCAGTAAACTTCAGTGGCTTCCTATTGTCTCCAGGAATATATACAAAATGCTCTGTTTGGTATTCAAAATCTTTCATAATGTGTTTCTACTTTTCTAATCTTCTAACACCTTACTCCCCTTCTGCACTCTTTGAGCCAGCCACATTGGCCTCCATGCTCTTCCATGAACAAGACACTTCATCTCTGTGTGTTGTTAAGCAAAATTATCTCCTTAGCATGGCTTTTGTTTCTTTTGAGTGGAAGTACTTTCAGCTGTTAAGTGCTAAGCCCCAGGCCCAAAGCCCTATCAGGTGTGAAACCTGTGTGGGTGTAGATTAATGACTTAAGAGGGGCCAACTTGGGAATCAATGGTCTCTGGTCGTTGAGGCAGGGCTTGAGAACGCCAGAAGCTGGGCTGCGAGGAAAGGTGAGCCAAGAGACAACTACAGCGGAAGCGGAAGCTGTGGAAGCAGGGCAGACCTGTGTGTAGACCCAGGAGTGCGAGCAGGAACTTGAGGCCAGTAAAATGATTTGGCTAAA
>CM053622.1:670800231-670816035 GCA_028646595.1 Phalanger gymnotis
CCCTTTGATCCCTTAATGTAGAAGCTACTAGATCTTGTGTTATTCTGATTGTGTTTCCACAATACTCAAATTGTTTCTTTCTGGATACTTGCAGTATTTTGTCCTTGATCTGGGAGCTCTGGAATTTAGTGACAATATTCCTAGGAGTTTTCTTTTGGCAATCAGTGGATTCTTTCAATTTCTATTTAACCCTCTGGCTCTAGACTATCCTGGCACTTTTCCTTGATAATTTATTGAAAGATGATATCTATGCTCTTTTCTTGATCATGGCTTTCAGGTAGTCCAATAATTTTAAAATTATCTCTCCTGAATCTATTTTCCAGGTCAGTGGTTTTTTCCAATGAGATATTTTACATTGTCTTCCACTTTTTCATTCCTTTGGTTCTGTTTTATAATATCTTGATTTCTCATCAAGTCACTAGCTTCCAGTTGCTCCAATCTCATTTTTAAGCTAGTATTTTCTTCAGTGGTCTTTTGGACCTCCTTTTCCATTTGTCTAATTCTGCCTTTCAAGGCATTCTTCTCCTCATTGGCTTTTTGGAGCTCTTTTGCCATTTGAGTTAGTCTAATTTTTAAGGTGAGATTTTATAGTTGTTTACTACTATGTCTTGTGTACCTAACCTATCTCACTGATCCACCACTGTATTTCTTAGCTGGTACCAAATAGTTTTGTTGATTGATGCTTTGTAATATAGTTTTAGGTCTTGTATGACTAGGCCACCTTCCCTTGCTTTTTTTTTTTATTAATTCCCTTGGTATTCTTGACCTTTTGCTCTTCCAGATGAATTTTGTTACTATTTTTTCTAGCTCTGAAAATAATTTTTTGATAGTTTGATTGATAGGACACTGAATAAGTAAATTAATTTAGGTAGAATTGTCACTTTTATTATAATAGCTTGACCTATCCATGAGAAATTGATATTTTTCTAATTGTTTAGATCTGACTTTATTTGTGTGAAATAACTGTGTTCATAGTGAAGTAATAGTGTTCATGTAGTTCCTGGGTTAGTCTTGGCAGGTAGACTCCCAAATACTTTATATTGTCAATAGTTATTTTAAATAACTTTCAATCTTTCAATCTCTTGCTGCTGGACTTTGTTGGTAATATATAAAAATGCTGATGTCTTATTGGGTTCATTTTATATCCTACAGCTTTGTTAAAGTTGTTAATTGTTTCAAGTACTTTTTTAATTGATTCTCTAAAATTCTCTAAACATACCATCATATCATCTGCAAAGAGTGATGGTTTTGCTTCCTCATTGCCTATTCTAATTCCTTCAATTTCTTTTTCTTGTCTTATTGCTAAAGCTAGCATTTCTACTACAATATTGAAGAGTAGTAGTGATAATGGGCATCCTTGTTTCACACCTGAAATTATTGGGAATCTTCTGTGCTTACCCCCATTTCATATAATGCTTGCTTATGGTTTTAGACAGATACTGCTTATCATTTTAAGGAAAACTCCATTTATTCCTATGCTTTCAGTGTTTTTAATAGGAATTCTAAGCTTCTTGCAGTGGGGTGTGAGGGGTCTGGTCATTTGTTTGCTGCTCTGGGGTTGGCTTGTTGCCTGGCCTAGTCCCACTTGTGGTACAAGGGCTTCTGGATGTGGCAACTCACCTGCTGTGCAGGGGGTGGAGGCCTTGCAGCTGGTTTGCTGTGTTTCTGGCCTGCTTAGTCGGGACCTCAAGGCCTCAGTTACTGATCTGTGCATGGGCTAAGGGCCTTCCACTGGCTTGCCCAGATACTGCCTACCCTGGCCTTTGCTCTCCTTTTACCTAAGTGAGACAGACATTTTCTGCAGTCCTTCTAAGTTATCTTGGGCTAGAAAGTTGTCCACCCTGTTTTTTGTGGGTTCTATCACTTCGATTTAAAGATGTTTTGAGGGAAACTGGGGAGAGCTCTGGCAACTGCCTACCTTTTCTCTGCCATCTTGGGTCTGCCCCTCAACTGTCTTTAAAAAAAATTTAGTTTTTTTTAATCTCTGTCTGATCTGATATTACTTGATAGCTCAGCCAGCCAGTGACATCTGGTATGCCCCTTAACTATAGAATCATAAAATGGTAACATTGGAAAAAGATTTTACAGATCATCTAATTATTTTACAGACAAAAAGTTGAGGTACTTAGAGGTTAAATTACTCTTTTAAGCTTATCTTTGCCAACTCTCTGGTTGGCAAAGCAGGGATAAGAATTTAACTTTCAGGGCAGCTAGGTGGTACAGTGAGTAGAGTACTGACCCTGGAGTCAGGAGGACCTGAGTTCAAATCCGGCCTCAGACACTTGACACATGTACTAGCTGTGTGACCTTAGGCAAGTCACTTAACCCCAATTGCCCTGCCAAAAAGAAAAAAAAAGGAATTCAACTTCCTTCTTATTTCCAATATAATAGTCTTTCCAATTCCAATATAATGTTTCCAACTAAAGTGGGAAAGGATCTTCTCTCACTAGGTTGCTCTCCAGACTTCTCAGTCATTATCTAGAAACCTTTTTATCCTGGAAGATCACTCTAAACCTGAGATTCACACCTTGGAAATACACTCCCCAACTCTCTCTCCACTTTGGCCTCTTTCTCTGATTGGATGGGTCTTTCCAGAACCTCAGTCTAAGAAGTGTGCCCAGACCACCCATGTTTTCTTTTCCCACCAAGCGGCACCCAGTCACCAACGTCACCACCACCACCACCACCACCACCAGTGCTCATGCATAGAACCTTCATTCCCCACTCCTTCTCTCCTCAGCTTCCTTTTTCCCATTAGACCATAAGCTTCTTGAAAGCAAGGACTTTTCTTTTTTTATTAAGATTTTTTTTTTTACTTTTAGTTTACAACACTCAGTTCCACAGGTTTTTAAGTTCCAAATTTTCTTCCCCTTCCTCTCTTCACTCCTCCCCCCAAGACAGCATGGAATCCAATATATGTTCTACATATACCTTCGCATTAAATATATTTACACAATAGTCAAATCATAAAGAAGAACCATGATCAATGGAGTGAATCATGAGAAAGAAGAAACAAAACAAAACAAAAAAAGATACAGAAAAAAAAGAGCAGATAGTTTCTTTCAATCTGCATTCAGACTCCATAGTTCTTTATTTGGTTATAGATAGCTCTTTCCATCACGAGACCTTCAGGGTTGTCTTTGAACCTTGTATTGCTGAGAACAGCCAAGTCTATCAAAGTTAGTTTTTTTTCTTTGACATTCTTTTTCTTATTTGTTTTTTTTTTGGAGGGGGGAAGGCAGGGCAATTGGGGTTAAGTGACTTGCCCAAGGTCACACAGCTAGTAAGTGTGTCAAGTATCTGAGACTGGATTTGAACTCAAGGGACTTCTCTTTTTGCTTGTATTTATATCCTCAGCACTTAGCACAGTGCCTGGCATGCTATAAGTGCTTAATAAATGCTTGTTGACTGATTGACTGACTAAAGTGCTATTGGTGGAGTAAGAGTGAGGATGACAGCATAAATCTGTTGCTACTATTGGAAAAATAATCTTCTTGAAAAAGGCAGGCAATGAGGTTGGCAGGATCATAAGAAGTAAAGAATATGAAAATTATATTGCTGTCTGTTATATGAAAAGCTGGCATAACTAGAATAAAAGTCCAAAATTAATAGAATAAAATTCCTTTATCCAGCCCTGCCTGTAATAAAGGGCAAAAGAGAAGAGAGTCTAGTCTTGGTTCCACCAATGACTTTGGCAAAGTCACTTAATTTTTTTTGAATTTGTTTCCTTATTTATAAAAGCCAGAGATTTGGACTGCATAAATTCTGTGATCCTTTCCAACTAAGATACTGAGATTCGACATCACTTTGCATTATTTTGTCTGTGTAGCCACAGCAATGTATTATGTATCTGTAGCTACATATTTCATATTATTAGAGCACAGTGCTAATGAAGCTTCCACTCTTATTGTTCAGAGAGTAGTGCCCTGACACCTTGTCCAGAGACTGAATCCCTAAACTTTGCCAAAGGAATGTTATTGGTCTTGAAACTATGGAGTGAGAAAGTGTGTATGGTTCAACACCAATCCATCACCACTACTGGCAAAAGAACTCCAACTGCATGTGAAAGATAATGTATACAAGGCATAATTTAAAGTTTAATATTGTTGTTGACTCTTTTCAGGCATGTCCAATTCTTCATGACTCCATTTGGGATTTGCTTGGCAAAGATACTAGGGCGGTTTGCCATTACTTCTCAAGATTATTTTAAAGATGAGGAAACTGAGGCAAGTAGGATTAAATGACTTGCCAAGGATTACACAGCTACTTTGAGGCTGGATTTGAACTCAAGTCTTCCCGACTCCAGGCTTAGCACTCTATCTACTACACCACCTAGCTGCATAAGTTTTATATGTATATATATACATATATATGTATACAATACATACATACCCATATATACATATACACACATATATAGGTTGTGTGTATTCACACCTATATATACACCTATATATATGCACACACCTGCATATGTACACCTATATATATGCCTATATATATGTCTAAATACACAGACATACAGCTATATGTCTGTGTATGTGTGTGTGTGTAGGTGTAATTAACATTTTCTTCATAAGTCTAGATAGTCAACAAGACAATAAATCAAGCCCTGATTGATATTTGCCTATTTCTGAGGTGTAAATATTCATATTGAAAAGTGTAATAATCAGCTCTAGAGAGCCAATTCAGGCTGACTACAACACACCCCTGGTTTAGAGCATCCTCTTTGCATATGGTAAGTACCACATCATGCTATTTGGCATCTGTGTGGTAGCTAATGACCTCACTGAGGCGTTGCCCAGAAGAGGCAGATCAACTTTGTAAATAGTATAACCCCCAACCAAACCATGCTGGGAGTGACACATTCATAAATGTTGAACTAGAGAAGATTTATTATTATTATTATTTATTCTGAACTAAAGAAACAAAACAAGCATTTCCATAATGAGGTAGAATAGAAAAAAAAGGATTGTACCTGAAACTGCAGATCTATTATGTATAATTTGTTATTCCTTTTAAATACACAACAAAGTTATCATGCAACTTTTTTTTCCATTTCCTTACACCCCTCCCACCCTAGAGACGGCTACCATTAGACACAAATGCTTCTGTGTGCATGTTTGCAGTTGGTTCTCTTTTGGGAGGCAAACAGCATCTTCCTTCATAGGACCTTTGCACTCAATCTGGGTACAGAATACTTTTTAGTTTGAGATATCACAGAATCTCAGAGTGGGAAGATAACTCCAGTATCTATCTTGGCAGATTCCTACTGAATCTTTTCTACAGCATCCCTGACAAGTTATTTCATTTTCAATTTTGAGAGAAGACCTCCAGCATTGGAGAACTCATTACCTCCTGAGGTGTGTAGTTTCATTTGAGAATAGAACAAGTTGATTAAAAGTTCTTTCTTACAAAGCAGAAAAATCTGCAGCCCTATAACTTCCACTTTTTCTTCTAGTTCTCCTCTCTGCAGATATTCAGAGTAAATATGATGCCCCTTCATGGATATAATTGCTAATAAGAACAGCTAGCATTTATATAGCTCTTTAAGATTTGTGAGGCACTCACCGGTGTTATCACATTGGTCCTCCCAACCATCTCATGAAATAGGTGCTGTTATTATCTCCACTTTGCAGATGAGGAAGCTGAGGCTGAGAGAAATGAAGCGATTTGCTCAGGGTCACACTGCTAGTAAGTGTCTGAGGCAGTATTCAAATTCAGTTCTTCCTGACTCCATTTCCATCACTCTATCCACTGGGCTACCTATATGAATATGATGTCCTGATTTTTCTAGTCTTTGAAACTGTAACCTGTTTCTCTTATCACAAATATCTCCTGTCACAAAACCATAATTCAGTGGGAATACAAAGGTTATTACACTCCATTTCCATCAGTTGATCCGCTTGGCTTAGATTCCACAGAACAACACATCCCTGGGCCCCTGCCACCTTTTCAGTTTCCTTTTGAGTTTTGTCTTCCCCTAGTAGATTGTAAGCTTCTTGATCTGAGATTATCTTTTTCTTTGTATCCCAGCACTTAGTACAGTGTCCAGCACTATAGGTGCTTAATATGGGCTTATTGGATTGAAATTTCTTTTGCATTTTGAACAATCATCTATTTTAAATTATTCCATCTATACAAGGAAATTTCATTAGGCTTGTGGAAAACCTATCAAATTACTACTACCCATTCCCATGAAATTCCTAGCTAGCCTGTATCAGAACTGTGAACAGAATTGTGGATAGTCATCTCCTTTTCCTGGGTGGGGCAGCTAGGTACCATTATGGCTACAGCCCCTGGCCTTAAGTCCATTTGTCTTTGTGAGTTCAAATCTGGCCTCAGGCACTTAACTAGCTTTGTGATCTGGGCAAGTTGTCTCAGTTTCCTCATCTGTAAAATGACTTGGAGAAAGAAATTGTCAAGAGGAACCTCAAGTGGGGTCACGAAGAGTCAGATATGACTGAACAACTGAACCACAACAGAGGCAAGAAGGTCCTCTTTTACTCACCTGCTACCATTGGGTTGGCTTGGGCTGAAGCTGGAGGAACAAGGCTCTATGCCATGCTTCTGGAGCACTCCAGCTCCTTGTGGAGGAGTAATTTACTTTGGGCAGAGAACTATCTCTTCTAGAACCTGCCATGTGGTCTACAGTGCCAATTTCATTTTTTCCAGTAAAGAAACGTAAAAAAGCATGACCTGAAAAGCTGAATTCAGTTTAAGCCACTCTGCTTAGATTCTGACTCAAACCTCTGTGTGGTTCTATCAGATTTTAAACAAGTCTTGTAAGGCACACACACACTGTCCAAGAAACCACCAAGGCAACTATTGCTATTTAGAAAAGAGATCAAATTAAATTTAAATAATTTTCCAGTCACTTAACTCAGAACCAAGTGAGTACATTCATCTTGAGTACTGAGTTTATGTGAAAGGAAGTTATTGGCAATATGCAAGTCCAGATGTAAGAGACTCTCTCCTCCAATGCTTCAACTCCAATAAAAGAGATTGGTATAACAGTCTACATGTTTCTCTCTTACACTGCCATGTATTTCTCAAAAGTCTTTTTTTCAGAATCATGTTTGCCTGTGGTTTTCCACTGAAGAGATTTTGAGGAGGATGGGAAGTTTGTTGCCAGTAGGGAAGAGAAGTGCTTCCTCTTTCAGAATGTAGACCAAACAATGCTATTCTGGACTAACAGGTTCAAGCAAGGAGGAATTGGTGACCAGTGTGGAAATGATGGAAAATTTGGGAAGTAGATCCCTCCCCGTCTTAAAATTTGGGATAGAGGAGGGGACATCTGAGAAGAATCTGATTTGACTCCTGCATTTAGAGAGAGTTGATTTCCAAGGCTTTAGAGAAAGGAAAAGTAGAATTCCATATGGATGAAAATCCTTTGAAAGAAGTTAACCCAGGAAGGAAGGCAAGCTCTCAAGACTGAAATTCTGTAGACCTAAAACATAACAGTTCTAATGAGAATGGAAGAAAAGAAATTGTATAAATATACCAGAATGCTATTGCAATAGATTTCCATTTGGTTCCTTGTCTCAAGTCTTTTCTCCCTTCAATCTGTCTTTCATGTAGCTGCAAAGCAATTTTCTTAAAACTCATTTCTGACCATGTCACTGCCTGCCCCCCACCCCAACCCTGCCAAACTCCACTGGCTTCCTATTACCTCCGGGGTCAAATATCAAGTCTTTTGTTTGACATTTAAAGCTCCTCACCCCTTCTCCTTTCCTACCTTTCCAGTTTGCTTATATTTAAATCCCTTCCTCACATTCTATTATCCTAAAACAAGACATTTCTTCTCCTGCCTTTCTCTGCCTTTCAACTGTCCTTTCCTCATACCTGGAATGTTCTCCTTCATCTCTGTGATCCCATTTGGGGTCATTTTACCGATGAGGAGACTGAGGTAAACACAGGTAAGTGACTTGCCCAGAGTCACACGGCTAGTGTCTGAGGTCACATTTGAACTCAGGACCTCCTGACTCCAGGCCCAGAGCCCTAACCAGTGTTCTTTTTAGCTGCCAGGGGACCTTAGCTATGTTCAGATATTTGAAGGGTGGTCATGTGAAAGAGGCCTTTGATTTATTTTCTTTAGCCCCAGAGGGCAGCACCAAGAACAAAGAGATAAATCTAAGCTCGTCAGGATTAGAGCTTCCCTAAAGTAGAAAAGGCCACTTTGAGAAATGGTGGGTTATCCCTCATCGAAGGTTTCAGTGTGAAGATGGATGAACACTTGCCTTCCTTTTTCATTGTAATATGGATTCCTTTCAGGTATGGGTTAGACTAGATCACTGCTGTCCTTCCAAATCTCCTGTTCTATCATCCTATATAGCATTTGGTCAAAAGTTCCCCATCGTTCAAAGTATTTAAAAAAGAGGCTTGATGAATACTCAGGGATATTGTAGACAGAAAATATTCATGCATTAGCTAAGAGGGTGGACTAGATGTCTTCTGAGTTGTCTTCTGTAAAGGACCTAATCCTGGCCCTGTGCCTTGCAAGAAACACATCATTTCCCCCAAGGGCACCAGCTTTTTCTCAGAATTGATCTGAAAAGTTTGCCATATGTCTAAGGTATTTCTCTTTCACTCCTTTCTACATTTTATTGCTCTCTAACCTGCTTTCGCCCACCCTGGCTTGTGGCATTCAATCCCATGTAGCCTTTTTGTTCCTGTTTAGCTTAATGATTTCAGAGACCAGGTGCACTTTCGTTATGTAACCCTCCCTATAACCCCAGCCTTTACCACCTTTCTTTGCTACTGCTACTGTATCTTGGGGCTTGAATCTGATGGTTAATCTTATTTTCCATTTATCATATCTCAGCTCTCTTGGCTTTAAGCACAGGTAGTTGTTTTTTTTTTTAGATTTTTTTGTTTTTAGTTTACAACACTCACTTCCACAAGTTTTTGAGTTCCAAATTTTCTTCCCCTCTTTCCCTCCCCCCTCCCCCCAAGCTGGCGTGAAATCCAATATATATTCTACATATACCTTCGCATTAAACATATTTACACAATAGTCAAGTCATAAAGACGAACCATGATCAATAGAGTAAATCATGAGAAAGAAGAAACAAAACCAAAAAAGAAGAGACAGAAAAAAAAGAGAGCAGATAGTTTGCCTCAATCTGCATTCAGACTCCATAGTTCTTTCTCTGGATGTTTCTCTTTCCATCAGGAATCCTTTGGAGCTGTCTTTGAACCTTGTATTGCTGAGAAGAACCAAGTCTATCAAAGTTAGTCATCACAGAATCAATATGTCTGTGGTTGTGTACAGTGTTCTCCTGGTTCTGCTTCTCTCACTCAGCATCACATCATGTAGGTCTTTCCAGGTTATTATGAAGTCCGTATCTTCCCAATTTCTTACAGCACAATAGTATTCCATTACATTCATATACCACAACTTGTTTAGCCATTCCCCAAATGATGGGCATCCCCTTGATTTCCAGTTCTTAAGCAAAGGTATTTGTTGATAGGGAAGAAGAATATACAGATACAAAAGCGTGCGGTAATCAAATGTACCCCCAAAAGAGAGATGTGGCAGAGTAGAGAAGAGGGTAGAGAAGAGGTCTTGCAGCCAGGCAGATCTAGGTTAAAGACCTGCCTTTCACATACCGTCTGTGTGAGCCACAATAAGTTACTCAACCTTGCAATGCCCTAAGCAAGTCTTTAAGACTATCAGTGGCAAAGACTGTGCCAACTGGCATTGGTAGGGGAATTTCCCTGCCAGAAAATCCCTGCACTGATGAAACCACAGATATTGTTAAAAAAAAAAAAAGAAAACTGCTGTATTCCAGACTTGGGTGGTACTTTATCTTTCTAGTCTCAAGTTGCTCAATTCTAGCCTACCTACCTCATGCTTCTTTGTTACCTTATGACTTTCAAAGAGTTATATGTTCATGGCACCAGAACTTACACATGTTGATTTGGGATTGATCCACTTGGGAATTTTCTTCTCTGCTTACAATCCCAAGGGTTGGTTCCTGGAAAGCTTTTGCTGATGAGCCACCCACATTTCTATATAATCATTTAGCTAACTAGGTATGTCTCTTTCCTGTGTTTGATGGGGCATAGGGCAAGGACAGAAGGAATTTCCACATATCACTAAAGTGTTTCTCATCACTCAGAAAAAAGAATACACATTTAATGTCCAAAGTTCACAGAGTCAACCTATTTAATTACATCTTCAAACTCTGTGCTGCAATGCACTCTCATATACCAGTTTCCTCCCCACAGGTTAATTCACTTATTCTGGAACCAGGTTATTTTTTTATTTTATTGTTGGCAACTGCCACAATATTGGTATCATTGGGGCAGTGATCTATGGCACGTAGGCAAATGGAAGAGTAGTGGGAAAGATGGTATTCTGAAGGGGAAGAATTTGAGATAAACCCCTCAAGATGACTTAACAAAACCCATTCCCACCTTAATAATGATACTAGACTTTTTAATGCACATAGTCCAAGCGGAGGCCTGTAGAGTCAGAGAGGATGGGAATTGGACTGGTTAATCTAGCTTGAAGACTCTTTGATTCTCTAGATTAGACGATAGTGGGAGTCATACAGGCAGTTGAAAGTAGGAGCAGAAAGGAGAAATGCAGAGTTGAACCACCTTTGCATGATAGTGGAGAGAAGGTAGATTCATGGAATCTCCTTCCTTGGCAATCTGTAAAACTTTAATTGAGTGACTCTCCAGCTAGGACAATCAGATGCAGCCTGCTTAGAGGTAGTAGCAGAGAATGGATGTGTTTATGTGCTGCTAGACAAGTTACAAGGTTAAAAATGCAGCCATTGAGGTCAGAGGGATTGCTTTTCCTGAAAGAAAGGCTTTTGGGTGATAGGTAGATGATAGAAGTCCTCCAAATAAAATTGCTTAGAATTATACTTTATAGTTTCCTTCTTAGATAAGCATTTTCTTAAAATGGCATTTTCATGAGTTTCCTATAAAATCTATGTCAATAAGAATTCTAATGTAATCTTGAAGCTTTTGATGTTCAAGGCCAGAACTGGCTCTCCTAACTTGCCCTAAGTATGAGAATTGCATTTAGGATTTAATTTCCTTAACTTGTGTAGTTTTGCTTTGGAGAATGTGAAACAGGAGAGGTTGGAGGTTCATTGAACAACAGACTCCTCCTAGAGCTGGAAAGGACCTTTGAAATTATCTTGTCCAATCCCACCTCATTTTACAGGTGAGGAAACTGAGAACCAGAAAGCTTGGGGAAGGGTGGGGGATGTCTAAGGTCACATGACAAATTAGTGCTAAACCCCCTCACCTCTCTCTTCCTTTCTGGCTTCAAATCATATAGTACTATTTCAAGTTACAACTCTGAGGTATGATTTGTGACAGAATGGGCCAGCTTGAGCAGTCCTGAACAGTCAGAAAGAGAGAGATAAAGGAGGCAGGCCATTCATTCCCTTTTTTATATTCAAGGAGTCATCAACTCTTCTGGCACTGCTGCCAATAAGAGGACTCCTTATCTTACAGTGCAAATCCCTCTGAGCAGTCCCCCTAAAGCTTCCAAGTGGTCACTTGGAACAAGGAATGGTGACTGAACATGCTCCATGGGGAGCAGGAAGGGAACACAGGCTATGCATATATCTCTGCAAGCTCTGCTCAGTGGCAAAGAATGCATTGTCAGGGGACAGATAATCTTAGCATTATGTGTAGTTTTAATTTTGTTGCAGTCCGCTATCAGCTTGAATTTAAATAAACTGCTGGTTTGGTTTGACACAGCAGTTTCAAAATAGCTAGAATACTTCTTTTATAAAACTTAATCGGGAGAAAGTAGGTGAAAGACGCTGGGAAGCTCATTTTGTCAGGCAACAGTTCAAATCCACCTCAGAACCAAATCCAACCCAATCCAGCTTATTGTAATGAGAAAACATCCATCCCATTAGATTTTTGCCTAAACTCAATCTCATCTGCTCTCTAAGCTTTTTGTTTTTCTTGTTGTTTTTCCCTCTCAATAGATTTTTTCCCAAAGGTAGCCTTTTGGGATTTCTTTCTTTGTCCTGTCACTTTCATTTTTTCAATTTTTCCTTTTAAAAAAGTATTCATTTGTTTTCATTATTTATTAATTTTAACAACTATTTATTATTTCTGCCTCCTATGTCCTCTCCCCTATTGAACAAATTAACATACACACACACACACACACACACAATCCTAATAACAAATATGTAAAGTCCAGTGAGACAAATGCCCACATTGGTCATATCAAAAAATATATGTTTCATTCTGCATTTTAAGTCCATCACCTCTTTGAGAAGATGTAGGTAGAACATTGTATCTTCAGTTACCTGGGCTTGTGGTGTAGCATTTAGATCAGAGTTCTAAAGTTTTTTCTATAATATATTAGCATTGCACAAATTGTTCTTATTCTGCTGACTTCACTCTATGTACAGAGATCTTCCTAGTATCCTTTGAAACTATTTCATAATTTTTTGTAACACAATAATATTCTGTTCCATTAATAAAACATAATTTGTTTAGCCACTTCCCCCAAATTGGGCATCCCCTTAATTTCCAATTTTTGGTTACTATGGAAAGAGATGTTATAAATATTTTTGGACATATACATTACAGGTCCTTTTCCTCTTTCTTTGATTGTTTTGGGGTATAGGCCTAGTAGTAGTATAATTGAATCAAAGGATTAACTTAATATCTTTTTTGGGCAGTTTCAATTCGCTTTCCAGAATGGCTTGACCAATTCCCAGTTCCACAACAGTGTACTACTGTGTCGATTTCCCCAAAGCCCCTCTAACATTTGTGATTTTCTTCTTTTGGCCTTTTTCCCCAATTTGATGGGTGAAGGAGAAAACCATTGAGTTGCTGTCATTTTTATTTCTCTAATTATTAATGATTTGGAACAATTTTTATGTGGTTGTTGAGAGCTTGGATTTCTTTCTTTGAAAAATGTCTGTTCATATTCTTCAATGATTTTTCTGTTGGGGAATAGTTATTTCTTCCATTTATTACTATACTACATTTGTCCCTTCCCACAGGGGGTTAGTATGACTGGTTCACCATGACTAATTAGAAGGTGTCTGTCTCAAGTAGCCCCCATAAGGCTTGGTAATTTAGGTGCTAAAAAGGTCCTGAAGTTCATTTTATAAGAAAGTAATAATTATAGTGAACTCTTAGGGCATTATAAAATAAGGCAATAATGTTATTATTATTATTATTATTATTAGTCCAGACTTGTAATTTTATTTCTATAGGGACTTTTTAATATGGAAACTGCCTCTATGGATAGTTTCCACATTAAAAAGTCCCTATAGAAATAAAATTCCAAGTCCAGACTCTTCTATAACTTGTAGTCTTAGTGGAGGGATTTACAATAATTATGATTTTTGAAATATATTGTTTGATATTGTAGTTATAAGTAATAAGATTACAATGTGGAGTCACTTACGCTAAGTAGTCCTAATGACCATAAATATATAAGCAATAACAAAGCCTATACTTTTCTGCTATCCTGACTTATTCTGACCTTATGTCAAACATATAAATTATCAAAGCTCCTGATTGGACCAGACTCCCTTTCTAGGATCCCTGATTAAAGATTTGGACCCTCATCCAACTTCTTTTTTTTTTCTGTTACCTTTTATTTTACATCAACTAATTTATGTATTTGTGCTTTGTAAATAAAATACTAAGAAAATTGAAAACATGCTTTATGTTATTTAAAGTCATAATTCCAGATCATTTTCTTTTTACACATTTAAGATGGAATAGTCCAGTGGCTTTGTCCACTGTCACAGATTTTAGTTCCATTCAGTAATATGGTACATACTCCAAAGTGAATTAATCACACACAAAAAATATCATACGCATTAAAGATACAGACACAATAAAGGTAATTTACACTGACAAATAAGGAATGCCATTTATTAAGAGTCTGCTTCATAACAAGGAAATTCAGGATCAATAGCCTTAATCAAGGTACAGAGTTGGAAGAGGGGAGCATAGCTGTCTCTAGGAGTGGACAAGATATGTACAATCACTGATGAGGTACGCATGTATGCAGACACAATTTAAAACTGTTCAGTTGGTCCTTGTTGGAAAATTGAACAGTTAAAATGAAATGCTGTGGCTTTTTTTTTCTTTAAAGAAAAGTTCACAGTCTTACTTCATTATCAAAAAAAAATTGTCACGGATCTCCAAATGTAAGCTTCACAATTTGAGCAAATGAAACATTAAACAGAATGCTTCACAAATCCCAATCTTGTTTGGTTGTGCCCCCTGGACTAGAAAGTATTTTGTGGATAAAAGAGTGTTTCATGGAAATTGAAATGTCATTCTGGTGAAGAACAGGACATTTCCACAGACACTTTTAAAAAGTTTTAAAATGTTCAAACGGCCCTTGTAGCCAAAGCAATAAATGTTAGGCTATAGAGGGCTCCAAGGATTCTTTAGCAGCAAGTGCCCATTTTAAAGGGCTCAAGGACTCTTCGGATTGATCAGCTTGCTGGCCAGTTCTGCTTCTTGTGAGCTGCATGGAAAGATTGCGATTCATTTCGAAGTTCAGTAAGAATGTCTATCTTTTGTTCAAGAATCGCTTCAAGCTGTGTAGCATATGACTACATCACAGTCCCCTTCTTTAGTCATTTCAAAGAGGGCTTTTTCATCTTCTAACCATCGAACAGATTCCTGGAAGACTGCCCGGTGATTTTTACAACTTGCTCTTCCATTTCTACAATGTGAGAGACAGCTTCACGAAAAGTGAGTAAGTGTGGAGAAACTTCCTCTTTATTTTGTTCACAAAGGAGTTTCAGGTCATCTCTTTGAGGTGAACTTCCTATGCCCCACTATGTCTCTAAATCATCAATTTGATTTGGAGGATGATGCATAATAGCACAGACATCACCAGCAGCAGCTGGATCGACAGTCAATTCTTTTACCCTATTTGTGTAACTTAATGTTTCAGGAGTATTTTCACAAGATGCCATCGCTGGAGAGAAGGTAGCAATCATGCATGAGGGGGAGTTTTCTCCTATGAATGAATCTCTTAGCACTTGAGGGAGTTTACTTGCTCTGAAGGGAGTATGTGGTTTATTTCTAACTAAGGCTCTGATACACTCCTTGAGTGCTAAAGGGCTTTTTTTAATTTCAGCACCTTCAAACCAAGTTTGCCTATCTGCACTAGAACTATCTCTGCTTCTCTTTCATTTCCAGCCAAATCAATGAGAGAAAATTTGCCATGTAATTTTCCCTTCCTTCTGAGGAAAATTGGAAAGACTGCATGACTCCGAGATGAATGTGCATTTGTAGATGTCTGACCAGATGTTCTACAACTGTTGCCTATTTTACTGAGCTTCAGGACATCTCCAACTCATTTGATCACCACCCCCCTCCATCCCACAACTTGAACTTGCTGTTTACCATTCTCTAACACACTCAATTTTGTCTTCCTATTAAGCAAGTCAAATATCTTTCAAAAATAAATTTCAAAAAAGGTTGCATAGACTTGAAGTTCTAATTTCCTATAGTTTGGTTTCTTTAGCATTAAAAGGAGACCTCGAGGTGCTAGCGCACATATCCCTTTAGAACAATCTTGGTTCTTTCCCTAAAAGTCACCATCCATGGTGTGAATTTTTCCACTGTCTGACTACAAGCAAATCATGTTACCATTCCCCTTTCAAATATGGTTTCTACTAATGGTCTAGCTTTAAAACTATAAACCATTTCATTAGGCATTGAGTCATCAAAGTCATAGTCAAAACAAAATGTTTGTTTTTTTTTTAAATTTTTTTTTATTAACATCTTTAGTTTTCAGAATTAATTTTCACATGCGTTTGAATTACA
>CM053622.1:670816535-670849238 GCA_028646595.1 Phalanger gymnotis
CTTCCCTCTGCCCCTTTGTGGGTTCTGTAGTTCTAGAATTGGTTCAGAGCCATTTTTTCATAGGTTTTTGGAGGGACTTGGAGGGGAGCTCACGCCAGTTACTGCTTTCCAGTCGCCATCTTGGCTCCGCCCCCCCAAAATGTTTGTTTTTTTAGGTGCCTTGTTAAGGCCACTTTTTGCTTTGGTTCATGTACCATCACAACACATTTATTAGGGATTGTGATCACATCAAGTTCTTTCACTACTGTTTCTTGTTTATTGAGTGGTTATTTCCTTACACAAACACATGTCCTATGTTCATCAACAGGATCTGTTGTTGTAAGTGGGGTCTATAACCCAAAATTCCTCTAAAGTTTCTGATCATAACATGATATTGTAATTTGAGTTTGTAGCATCAACGTCGTGGGCTCTTTTTTTCCTCTAAATTATTGTTGTTGTAGCCTCCTTTTCTTATGTTTTTCTTGAAAGTTTCTCTACTTCCCTCACACAATTGGATTTTCTACATGAAGGGAGTCCAAATTCCTTTTTTTTGCAGCTTGAACTGGGGATATATTTGAAACACTACCATTCTGTTGTGTAGCGAAAGACTATTCAGGAAATTGACTAGACCCTGAACTGTAGAACCAAACACCCATTGTCTCTTGCACGTGGGTCATTCTTAATAGGGGGGACAGTCTGGAGATTCTCCACAATTTTGTTTACTTTGGCTGAAGGGGTAGGAGGTAGAGGTGTTTCTGGGCTAGCTTCAATTTCCTCATCAGGTGCAAGGTCAGGGTTAAGTGAAAAGATGCTCTCCAAGTCGATCGCTTTGCCTTTTGTAATGCCATTTTTTATGCATTCAACAGTCACATTTTCATTATCTTCATTTAAAGATATTACCATAGCTTGATGTATTTGGCCTGTAAAATGAGAAGCATTGGCCTATGTTCTTTAAGGGTCCCCCCAACTCTAACGTTCTGTGATTCTCTGGTCTCTCTCATAGGCCTAATCAAGAAGATACTACACACATGTAACCAGTGACTTCTGGTCTCCTTTTACTCTTCTCAAAAACACTGGACACAAAGTCACTGCACTTGCTCTCCACGTAAATCACGATCTGTATCTTGTAGAAGTTGGCTGCTACCTTTGCCCTCATCAGGAGAAAAGGCTGAGGATGAGGTGGTTGGAACTAGGCTCGGAAGGGCAGGGGAGGAAAGGAGATAGGAGAGTCGGGGGCAGGAGTGAAGGAGGATGAGGATCCATGGAAGTATTAGAATATTATAAGGATGTAGTTGAGTAAGCATTTGCAAAGGAGAGCTCAGGGTTGATAACAAAAAATACTGGCCAAGGACTATGCAAGGATGGGTCTGGAACTGGAACATGATGGAGGCAAGAAGAGAAGCAGACAATCCTTATCAAAGTAGGCAAAAGCAAGCAGACTGGCGATGTCACAGGTATGAACTTTATTGTCTATAGTCTTGGCAGGTCTAAGATATTTCATACACCTACAATTTTAGTCAGGAAACAATTCACTTCAGTCATTCAATTCTGACCTTTCTTTCCCAGAATTCTGTTGGCTTTTTTTTTTAAGAAAAAGAATTTGGGAAATAATCAGGCTTTTGGGAATTTGGGGATTTGGGAAATAATCCAATCTCATCTTTGTTCACCCACCTTAGCCTGCTCTTAGCATTTCAACCTCACTTAGGCCTGCCTCTTGGATTCAGCAGCTCATTCTCCTCCTTCCCTTTGCCTGTCCTAGACTGCCTGGTAAAGACAAGTTTTTCAAATCTTGGATCATGAGCTTCCTCTCCACTATAATACCAGCTCTCATTCTTGGGGATGTCAGCATACATGTGGATGCACATTGGCAAATAGGTTTTTTATTCTTATCTTTTGTGATTTGTAACTACAGAACACCTTATTCATTCACAGCGATATTGGAAAAGACACCCTTGATCATCCATAAATACTATACCTCCATGATGTAGAACTCTGAAGTTCTTTCTTTTCACAATTGCTTGTCTTCCCATCTATCCTTCTGCTTTATTTCCTAGAAGTCTTTTCTTGGACCTCATCATGACCTCTAGTTTCTCTACTCCTCCCTGCTTTCCTAGCCAATTGGCTCTGATCTCACTTTTTTCTTTTTGGAATTTTGACCCTATAGTTTTTATAATTTTATTTATTTTTCAATAAAGAAAAGTATCTATTTTCTCCAATTTCCCCTCCCACTGGGGAAAAATAGTCTATTCTCTCTTCCCTTAATATGGCCTTCTTATCTCCATACCTTTGCTCATTCTGTTCCCTCCCCTTCAACTGTCTAAATTCTATCCATTCTCGATATTCTCACATAGATCACAATTCCTCCCAGAAGACTCCAGTACAAAGGGATCACTCCCTTCTCTGAACTGTAGCACTTGCATTCTGTACATTTGGCACTGATTCCATACTACTTTATACTGTTGTATATTCATATATATGTACATATAAATGTATGTATGTACACATACACATACATACATATATACGCATGTGTGTACATATATACATCCCCAGTATTTTGGAGAGAACCTTAAATGTCTCATTAGGGATTTTAGAATTTATTCTGCAGACAAGAGAGGAAGCAATTTGATCAGAGCATTTGATCAGAGAAGTGATATAATGAAAATCATGAAAGCATTTGGTCAGAGAAGTGATATAAGGAAAGTGATGAACTAAAGTCCACCTCTGGTGTCTCAGCTTTGTGTGGAGATGATCTTGGATTCTCAAAGGCTGTGCTGGTACAGTCCAGTCTCTCACAGGTCCTACCAAGTTGGAAAGACGGACAGTAAAGGCCTGGAGATGGATTGTTATAGAGGAATATGTCTAGTTGAATGTCCACATATACACATCACCTAAAGGTTGACTAAGAGGTGATGAAATTTTAGAAAACGCATGAAACCATTTTCTGAGGTGTGGAGGCTTTGTAATTTGCATCAATGGAGGGAGTGCCCACACTGATGAAGTAATGGATTAAGAAAAGTTATTGAAGAATTTAACTGCTCTGTACAGTATAGGTTGGAGGGAGGAAGAGAGGGAGAGATTTAGGCCAAAGCAAACTTCCTTTACTTCTTAGTTTTGCCCAAAGTCAACCCTGGCAGGGCCATTTCCTACAAGGATATGTCAGAGGCTCAAAATGCTACAGTCACAGAGGGCAGCTCTCCTGCGATTAATAGGCTGTTATGAGAACTCAGCTTTCTATCTACAAAAGTGGCAAAAGGAAGATCTCCCTTTTGTACTACTGGGGGTACATTGTTGCGTTCTGTAGAGCAAGGAAGGGAACAACCAATTTCCATGGTCCAAAGAGGATGACCAGGCTGATTCCAGAGGCTCATTTGTGTTCTCCTACTATTTTTAGCTAATGCCACTACCTGGGTTAGGTTTGAGAACCTAGGATAAGGTAGAAACCCTTCTTCTGTCCCAAATAAACTAGTGAGCACTCTTAGCAAAGAGATGCTAGATCAGTCATGCTCCTTTGCTCATGATCTGTTGGAGGTGCATTCTAGCCTTGATTATCATTCAGCTGGGCGAGTGGCTGATGTACATTCTCTATCAAATGAATTTAAGGTGAATAGAATGATTGAATACCACTGAGGAAATAGACAGGGCTGTTGGTTGCTTAAGGCTCTCTCTGGCTGTCATGAGAAAGACATTTTAATCTAAGTTTATGGAACAAGAGTTTTGGACTTTTTTTGTGTCATGGACCCTTTTGTCAGGTTGGTGAAGCATATGGGCTCTTTCTCTAAATATGCTTTAATAATTGAAGGAAATGATAAATTTTAGTTTGAAGTTAGTGAAAAAAATACACATACATACATATGTGTGTATATGTGTGTATATGAATATACGTATGTATATATGTATAACTGTGTGTATACATGTGTTAAGAACCTATGATACAGAAAGATTTGGTTAAGAACCCCTGGTATAGATAGATTTGGCTTCCAATTCATCTAGAAGTATAATGTCTTTCATGAGCTAGTGTGAGAGACATTTGAATATTTAAAACTCCTCAGAGGAGTTTGACTTGCCTCCCTCAGATAGAAACAATCCAGCTACCTCTTAGCTTCCCTGGCATTCTTCAAGATTCAGCTCAAATCCAGCCTTCTATAGGGAGTCTAGAACAGAGACTTGGGATATACCCATAATTATGAGTTGTGATCTGAATGATGAATTAACAAATGTAAGGGTAATGGGAAGAGGGAGGGAATAATATTTAGTGCCCACTCTGTGCCAAGCATTGTGTTAAGTGCTTTACAAATATCTCATATAACTGAGACAGATAGGAGGAAAAGCAGGGGTGATTAGAGTCACATAAGTCTGGAGAAGACAACCAACAGAGTCAAATGCTGTAGAGAGGTTGAGAAGGATGGGGACCAAAAAAAGACGATCAGATTTAGTAGTTAAGTGATCATTAGTAACCTTGAGGAAGAGTTTCACTTCAGTACTTTGTTTTCTTTTTCTGTCTTCCCTCTGTCTTCCCACATTCTAGACTACAACATTGCAATAAATACATAGTTTAATTAAGAGGAAAGGAGAATATGAAATTTTAGAATTTTTCTGTGGGGAAAGTAATTAGAAGTATATAAAAGAAACGTGCCTAATCTCATATAAGATGGCTTTAAACTTCCTAGATTATCTTATCCAAAATTTCTCCCAGGTATAACTTGGCTATATTGATTCTCTCCTTATAGAGGAATGGTGTGAGATGTTGTCCTGACAAGCTCCAACCTAATTTTGGATTTGTCCCCTGGGATCTCTAGATGGGACTCATTCATCCATCCTTGCAGTCTCAGGTTCACTCTCAGCCTATCAGGAAGCCTTGTGATGGCATAGAGGAGTTCAGGAAGCATACATGCATAATAAAATGATATAATCCCTTAGCTATCTAGAAATCTATTTGCAACTTCCCCCATCAAAGGATAAACGAGGAAATAGAGGTAAAGAGGGCATTTCTTATTACTTCACAATCAAAGTAACTCTACCAGTAATATAGGTCAGCCTTAAGGCCAAAAGACATCTACAGAAAGGAAAGGAGAGAGTAGTGATAAATAATATTGTGGAGGTAATGGCAAAATTTGGCAACTGACTGGAAGGGGAGGGAGGAAAGTAAAAAAATGACAGAATCCTGAAGAGATTTCAGAGGTCATGTAGTCCAACTCATACCCTTCTGTAACAGAACAAGAAGAATCTTTTTTATAAGATTCCCTACAGATTTCCTTTGAGTTTTTACTTGAAGTTTCATAAGGAGGAGTCTACTATCCAGAAATCCCATTTCACTTATGAATAGCTATGATTGTTGGGAAGTCTTTCCTTAAGCTGAACAGAAATCTGTGTCATTGAAGCTTTTATCCTTTCCTCCTATTTCTGTTCTCTGCACCAAAAAGAATAAATCTAATCCTCCTTCCACATTCCAATCCTTTAAACAGTTAAAAATGGGTTATCGTGTCCTTCTCTAAGACTTTTCTCTAGACTGTATAGACCCAGTTCTTTCATCTGATCCCGAAACAGCATAATATCCTGTCTCTACGCCATTCTGGTCTCCATCTTGAGGATACTCTACAGTATGCCATGGGACAGTAAAATAGTTTCTTGCATGAATCTTCCCATTATCCCTCTGGCTAGAAGTTCTTAGTCCTGTAGGATGATAGGATCATAGATCTAGAACCTGGAAGGGATCTCAAAAGTTATCTAGTACAATTTCCTCCTTTTTTAAGATCTGGAACCTGAGGACCAAGGAATTTAAATGGCTTACCCAGGGTCATACACGTAGGATCTCTTTCTCCCCAATAGAATAGCCTGAAAGTAGTAAACTCTTTATCATTGAAAGTGTTCAAACATTTTCTGGAAGCTGTCAAGTGGATGCCCAGTTCATACTTTGCTTTCATCCTTTTTGCCTGCGGTGGGGTCTGTTACACGAGATAGATGCTTTTAGAAGCTGGATTGATGCTAATTTTAATTTATTACTTTACTAGACTGTTAGCTAAAGGAACCAGATACCTTCATTTTACATCTCCTACAGTGCCTAAAACAACATTCTTCCACACACAGCAGATGCTTTAAAAATCTTGTTCGTATAAGTAGTATGGAAATGTTTTACATGGTTTCACATGTATAAAGTATAGCAGATTGCTTACAGTCTCTGGCAGGGGGGAGGGGAAGAAGGGAGGGAGGGATAGAATTTGGAACTCAAAACTTTGAAAAAATGTTAAAAATTGTTTTAACATGTAACTGAGGAAAAAATATAAAAGAAAAAAAGAAAAAAATCTTATTTGTATTGGACAGCTACATGGCTCAGTGGATAAAGCACCGGGTTTGAAAGCAGGAAGATTCCTTTTCATAAATTCAAATCTGGCTTCAGACACTTAGGCCTCAGACTCTAGGAAAGTCCTTTAACCCTGTTTGCCTCAGTTCCTTATCTGTAAAATGAGCCGGAGAAGGAAATGGCAAACCACTCCAGTATCTTTGCCAAGAAAACCCCCAAAATGGAGACACGGAGAGTTGGACACAACTGAACCACCACAACAAATTGAATTTGATTCACCTGATTCAGGTTTTTTTTTTCCTAGTCCTGTTTCTTCAAAAACCCATCTGTGCCACTTTAGGCAAGTCACTTAAACCTATCTTAGCTTCAATTTCCTTATTTGTAAAATGAGGGGTTAGAGTAGATGGCCATGAAGGTCACCTTCCAACTCTAAGTGAATAAATCTATGAGAATCCAAACACCTTTGAGCAGTTAGATTGCTGTTGAATTAAATTACTTGTTTTGCTTTTTCATATACAGTGTGAACACTAATAAACTGAGGTGCTTTGAATTGTTTGGATCTCCTTCCTTCACCCTGAGATGATAGGTTGCAATGAATCACCTCTGTCAATCACCCAGTTCTCTCTCAGGCCTATTCACCAAATGGTTGTTACTCCACTCTAAGGAGTATGTGAAAAGGCCTTAGCCTGAAAAGGCCGGAGTCTCCCAATGCATCCTGGGCCATCTCTGGTTGTCCAGTGAATATCAGGCCACTGGACCCAGGTGTCTTTGGAGGAGAAAATGAGGCTGGTGACCTTGTACAACTCTCCCTCACTCAAATCAAAGTCAACTGCAAGTCATCATCATTTCTGTGATGTCATGGTCCTCTTCGAGAACAAAGGACAAAAACAACAAGTTCTCTCTTATGACCAATAGCTAGTAGTTAATCTGTGGCCACAGGACCAAAGGAAATAATGGAGACTTGATTGTCTAGTACAGGAATTTGGGTTGTTTTATTTTTTTGGTCCTCATTAGTACCATGGTCTTAGGGACCAATTTTGTTTTAAGATACTAAGTGGGTATTCAAAAGAATTTTTTATCTGGTTTCTTATCTAAGAAACTCCTTGCTCATAAGTGGGTGTAGTTCAAGTATAGACGAGACTATATCTACAAATGTTACACATGCATTTCTGGGGACATACAAATAGGCACACATCCAGGCACCCACCCTCCACACAAGCCATCCTGTTGGGGCACTTACGCTTTCCCTGTCCTACCCTGCTTCAGAGTTCAGAGGGCCATTTATTTGCATGATGCACAATGTGTTGTCAGTGTTTGACACTCTTCCATTATAATTTCTGCTCCACTTAAAGCAATAGCAGGAAGTACATTTTGGTGTGTGTTGTTCTCTCTTTATTACATAACACTTGGAAACTCAGGAAAGGCCAGTGAGTGGGGTAGGAACTCAAATCAGAACCCTGTCCATCCAGCTCTCTGCATTCATCCAGCCCATTTTGCAATGCTCCATGGAAGGGCAGTGTCGTGTTTAAAGGTGGTGCTCTTTGGGGTCTTTGAAATCTCTGATAACTTTCTATAATTATCCTTTGTGGAGTTAGCAGAACCAGTAGCCTCTTTTACCCTGGCACTACTACTTCCTGGTCTGAATCTTGTAGGGGCTGCTTGGGCAACAGTTCCCTTTAAGCTAAGACTCCTTCCCCTGCAGGAATTGAGGCTGACCTCCAAGGTTCCAAAATCCCCGTTTTAGCTAGACCTTCTAAAAATTTGTCAGACCAAACAACATGGGGTCACGTTCTTGGGAATCATAGGATTTAATTGCTGAGAGGGACGTTGGAGATTAAAAAGACCAATTCCCTCATTGTACAAAGGGGGAAAATATGGCAGTTGGTGGTAAAGTATATAAAGCACTGGGCCCAGAGTCAGAAGGATCTGCATTCAAATGTGACCTCAGAGACTTAGTAGCTATGTGACCCTGGGCAAATCACCTATTATCTGCCTCAGTTCCCTTAACTGTAAAATTGAGGAAAAAAAGATAGCACTTTCCTCCCAGAGTTGTTGTAAAGATGAAATGAGATAATATTTATAAAGTGCTTTGCAAACTTAAAAGCCATATACATATAGTCTCAAGAATAAAAGTAATTTGCTCTAAATCACACAATGAGTGATCTAGGGTTTGAATCTTCTGATTTGAGATGTTTTGATTCCACTTCGAGTAAGGATTAGGTAAAATAATCAAGCAATCAATAAATATTTATCAAACACCTACTATGTGCCAGGCACAGCATAAAGCCATAGCTCTCATTTTTGATCATGTGTCTTTATTTCTACTTCTTTTGAATGTCCTTTAAAAGATGAGCTCATTGGAGAGCCCTTGTGTAGCTACATCAGTTCCTCTAGATTTTGCCCCTTTTCCTTTCTCATTAGGATCAGTCAACTGTGCTATCAGATATCTCTTTAGCTGTAGGGAGACAGAGGTGATCCACACTGACATTCTCCAGGTGTGACCCATTCTCCTGCTGCATTGGGCAAGACACAGCTCTGTGCCTCAGCTTTTCCATCATCATAGAAAGAGAGACAATACTCACACTACCACCAAATTAGCATGAGAATCAGATAAGACATTTCTGAGAATGTCTCATAACTATGAACAACAATTTAAAGAATGCTTTACGGTTTGCACGGTGCTTTACTATCTCACTTAATCTTCACAACAAGTGGGGAGTAGGTGCTTTTATTATCCCTATTTTTATAGATGAGGAAATTGAGACAGACAGTAGTTAATTGAGTTGCTCAGGTTTACCAGTAACTGTCTGAGGTCGGAAAATACATGTGAAAATGTTAAGTGCTAAGGTCCTGTGCTTCTCTGATCCTATCAATCCCTCCCAACTTCTGCATCCCTTCCTTCCTGATTCCTTCCATTTTAAGCTTTTTTCCCTTTGTTGGACAACTCAACGTTGTGACCATTTTTCTTTAGGCAACCAGGTTGTGCAATGAATAGAGCACTGGCCTGGAGTCAGATAGATGTGGGTTCAAATCCAGCCTCAGAAGCACACTAGTTGTGTGTGACCCTGGTGGGCAAGTCAATTAACTTCTCTGTTTGCCTCAGTCCTCAACTATAAAAGGGGGTAATAATAGCTCCCTGCAACCCTTGCAGGATTGTTGTAAAGATCAGATAAGGTAATATCTGTAAAGCTTCTGGAACATAGTAGGCACTTAATAAATACTTGTTTCCTTCTTTCTGTTCCTTTTCTCTTCTCAGTGGCAAACTCACAGATTTTGGTCTAAGAAAGACAAAAGAAATTAGGTTGTTTCCACGTTTTCACTTCTCTCGGTTGAGCAACCATGTATTTGCATGGGAGCTAACAATTTGGAATTGAAAGCCCCCTTTTGGAGCTGGGGTGGTATCCTTCAAAGAGTAGGTGTTCTCAAGGGGTTCCAATCAACTCTGATTGGTAAACACACTGAGAGATGGGTTATGTTAAAATGAGGGTCTTGGGGTACATGACTTTGGTCACTTAATCTTGGTCTAATAGACATAAATTATAGTCCCAAGAATAAAAGTAATTTGCTCCAAATCACACAATGGGTGATCTAGGTTTTGAATCTTCTGATTTGAAATGTTCTGACTCCACTTCCACAACATTTTCCCAGACCTGTCTGGGCAACACAATGAGCAGGATCACACCCATTAGTCCAGGATAAGGAGCATCTGGAAGAAGGGGGATGGTGGAAGCTCTGGGTCTCCAAGATAATGATTACTAAGAAAAAACATTTTTCACATCAGAAACCAACGTACTTGGAATAATTATGATTTTGGCATTGGCCTTTGCTACTTCTGCATGTCATGGGGCTTAGGCACTAATCTAAACGTGTACATTGGCTTCATCATCATCTCTGTCAACATCCTGAATTTGGTCAACTTGATAGAGAATACTTCCATACTGACATAATCTTACTGGCACTGGCGTTTCCTCTACCATGTTGATCACCACCTATCTCTGCCTCCTTATCCGGTGCTTTTATGAATGCCTTTCTATAAATCATAGGCTCAGAGGATTTAGAGCTAGAAGAACCTGAAAAATGAAACCATGAGAAGTAGGAAACACAGGGTACTGAGGAAATATCTAGGAGCACTTCCATGTTTCAACCTCCAGATTCTCCTTCTGACCCATTTCAGCCACCAAAGAGCAAAAGGGAGAGAAGTGATCATGAAGGAGGAAGGGATAAGAAGGAAATGCATGGCAGAAAGCCATACTGAACATACCAGGGGAAAGGTCTCCGTCTGTGTCCACAGTCAAGATAGCATGTCATCAGCCATTTATTGCACACAGGTATTTTTATGGAGAGTGATTGTAGATTCCTAAGACCAGGGACCTTGTCTCCATCTCCCTATCAAATGAATTCAGGTTTGTTTCTGAGTATGTCAACTTCAGATGCAGCTGGATGGCTCAGTAGATAGAGGGGTGGACCTGGAGTCAGGAAGACCCAAGTTCAAATCTGGCCTCAGATACTTCTTAGCTGTGTGACCCTGGACAAGTCACTTCACCTCTCATACCCATTGGAGATGGAAATGGCCAAGAAAACCGCATTAAAAGTACATTATGTTCCTTGGTCGGGAAAACAGAAGCAAAATAATAGTTAAGCAACTCTCTTTATTCTCCAAAGCCCTTATCCTTGTCCCATCTACCCTTCGCAGTAACTCTAGCTTTCTCTCACCCAGAAACCCTCTTGCATGCCCTTAGCTTTTCCTGTGAGTCTCACCTCATTCTTAGCATTCCTGATACTTTTCTTTAAGGAAGAATGAAGGAACTGAAAAAGCAATTATTATGTGCTTACTGTATGCAAAACACTGTGCTAAGTTCTGAGGCACGATCCCTGCCCTCAAGTAGCTCACATTCCATTGGGGGAGACAACTCACATGAAAGGTTTTAGCTGCAAGTCATATGAAAAAGCCCCATGGTCCCTAGGGTGCAGAAGCAAAGCAGATGGTAATGTCTCTTTTTTAATGTTATTCTCATTGACAACATATTGGTTTCTGATGTTGAGCCATGTGAGAGTCAAGGACTTGGGCAGCAAGAATTTTCTTTCCTTAGCCTTCATTAGTTGTGGCCATAGCACCTGCAGGAGATATTGCCAGGCTCCACCTCCTTGGGCATTACTTCCCAGAATGATGGCTGGGAGCACTAGGTTGGAAGCATCACCATACCTAAGGTTCTTGAGTTCAGGGTCTTAGGTTATCTCCGTAAGGGTCTGAGGGGATATGGGAATAGTGATCTGATTTGCCTGGCACATGCTGCCTTCTTTCCTTCGGGGTGCCTTCTGCCTAGTTGGGTTGGCTTGCTTGCCCTGTATGTGGTAGTTGATTGGCAGTTTGAGGGGATGACTGGCCCTTTCTCCACAGAAGTTTCTTCCCTGGATGTTGGCTATGAGGCCAAAGCTGGAAGCAGGACTGAAGGTCTGTTGGATCACAGCATACTTTTATATCCAAGCTCCATTTCTTCTGTCTTTGGTTCATGTTTTTTTTTAAGTCAGAGTTGATTGATGGGTTCCCTCTGCATTAACTTTGCTCTTTGTCTTTTCTTCTTTATTAGGTAATTTGTCTGTGTCTTCAGAATTTTGTTCTTGGGAGCTTTCCATTCCATCTGAGCTGGATTCCCTTTTAGACTTCCCCTACAGAATTTTAGTCTATGGATCATATCTTTCCTTTCTGTGGACGCTTTATAATCTATTCTTCCAAAATCTAGGGCATGTGAGAAAGTTCAGCTAATGTTCCTTCCCTTTTCTATAACAGCTTCAAAGGTGAAATGATCTTTTTGACCCGATGTTTCCAACCTTTCTATTATTTTAGAAACCACCTTTCTCCTTGTTGGTCAGTTAGACCCAGGGTGTGAGTTTCCCTCATTGATTCCCTCACACTTTAAACGTGAAATTATCATTAAGGCAAGTCAAGAAAAATTGTCCCGCTTTGGACAAAGGCAGAGCTCCAGGAGATATCCAGCAATTAAATTCCTCTCCCTATTGCTATTATATCATGCCTCTGCCAGTACTGCGATCAGTTTGAAAAAACCTTCATCTATTTCCTCTTTTCTAGGTAACCTGTTGTATGGTCTAATAATGTTATCATCTTTGTTTCTGCCTCTGTTTAGTCTCTACTCAAATGCTCTTCATCATTCTTCCCTTATCTGGTTTCAAGATTTCTTCACCTAAGTATAATAATAGCTAACATTTATATATGTTACACACACATATACATACAAACACAAGGGATTAGGGATGCGATCTGGAAAATCTGCACAAAATTTTTGGCCCTCCCTCTGTGCCAGAGAAATCTGAATATTTATGGTATTAAAAGATAAAAATATGTTGCTATTGTACAATACCTTTCATATGTAATTTTATGCATTTCTGAACTTTTGAGCTTTTTCTGCATTGTCTTCTGGTCTTTGTGTGTCATTTGTGGCTTTCACAAAACACTCCCCAAATTCCCATTTAATTTCTTATCTTTGCTATGTGCCAGGCATGGTGTTAAGTTGTAGTAGCAATTAGATTTGACTCTGCTATCATGATAGTTAGAACTGAACAGGCTGACTTAGCTGTACTGTGAGTTTGTCTTTGGGGAAGACCCCTGCAGGGGGTGGGAGAGGTTTTGGGATGGCGAGGCTCCAGGTTGTTATATTGTGTGTGGAATGTTTTACTGCTGTGATAGACTGGATAAATGGCTTGTGGGATCTGGTTCTCTGGTGTCTGGTTTACTTCTTCTACCTTCTTTGTGGTATCCTGTTCTCGTATACTTTGTGACACAGAACTATATAGGCATTTTGACAATTATCATCTACATTGTTATTGTTGCCTTACTGATACATTAGTGCTTTACAAATATTATCTTATTTGACCTTCACAATGACCCTTGGAAGAAGGTGCTATTGTTATCCCTGTTTTACAGATGAGGAAACAGTGGCACACAGAGATTAAGTAACTTGCCCAGGGTTACACAGCTAGGAAGTGTCTGAGGCTGGATTTGAATTCAGGTTTTCCTGACACCAGGCTGGAAGCTCTATCCATATATCACCTATCTGCCCCGCTAATATATGATGCTTCTCCTTTCATGCCCTAACCTTCATGCCCTCTACCCCATGTTCCCTGCTTTTTATCTATTCTGTTTCATTTGAATAAGATATTCCCTTCTAAAGTCACATTCCTATCATGGGTCTTATCCCACATCCCAAATCTCAGTGATGCCTAAGGTCAAATTTGCCTCCCTTTATTAAGATCTCTGGTTCAAGTTGCCTGCCTTCCAGCTGAGCCTATGTGCTTTCTTGTTGACTCCTTTCTTGTTTTTGTTTTGCTGTGAATTTCTGAGAGTCTCCTTCATCCAGACCTTCATTCAACATTGTGACTGCTTTCTAAGATACCTGGTTTGGTGAATATAGGTTGGCAATTTTCCTTCTATCACTTCCTTTTCAGTTCAAAGATTTTTTTTATTAGCTTTGAAAGAATCAAGGTAATGTGCACTTTGATTCCTCTTCAATGCAGGTGAGGCTAAGGTTCCAATATTACCAGCTCTCCACCCTCACCTGCTTTCCTCTGCATTAGTTCTTGCTTTCACGCCCCATTTTTATGAGATAATTGCTCCCTTTTACCTTTTCCTAGTTTTGTTTTTTAGAATTACCTCATCATTCACAACTCAGCTCTGACCTTTCTTTCAAACTTCCTTAGTGATGATAACAGTTTTAAGAGTACTATTACTAATAATGATAACTAATATTAATAACATTTTCATATATAAGTAAGCCATTTGACCTTAATCAGTGCTTATAATTAGTCTTTAATGATTCCTTTATATTTCTTCTGGATCTTTTATATCAAAATTTCCATTGAGTTCTGGTCTTTTTGTTCCATATACTTTGTTACAAATACAAAGTCCTATGGGGCAGCTAGGTGGCACAATGAGCAGAGCACCGGCCCTGCAGTCAGGATGACCTGAGTTCAAATGCGGCCTCACACACTTGACACATTTACTAGCTGTGTGACCCCAATTGCTCTGCCTTCCCCCCTCCAAAAAAAAGAAGACAAATACAAAGTTTTTTCAGTTCATCAAATATCCATTTTTTTTTCATTCAGAATTTTACTCATCTTCACTGGATAAGTTATTCTTGGATGCAACCCCAGTTCCTTTGCTCTTCGAAATATAATGTTCCAAGACCTACAGTCTTTTAGTGTAGAAGCTGCTAGGTATTGTGAAATCCTGATTATTTTTCCTCAGTATTTAAATTTTTTTCGTGTTGCTTGTAATATTTTCTCTTTAACTTGGGATTTTTGAAACTCAGTTATGACATTCCTGTAAGTTTTCTTCCTAGGATCTTTTTCAGGTGTTGATTGGTAGATTAATTCTATTTCTATTTTACCTTCTTGTTCTAGAACTTCAGGGCAATTTTCCTTAATAATTTCTTGTCATATTGTATCTAGATCCTTTTTTTTCGAGGCCAGAAGTTCATTTTTATTATATTTTATATATTTTAGGTTATGTGAAGTTATATTTTAAGTCATGGTCCATTCCATTCTTAGAGACTATTTTCTTTTTAAAAATTTTTTTCCAATTTTTTAAACATTTTTATTTAAAGTGTGAGTTCCAAATTCTATCCTTCCTTCCCCCCTCCCTGAGATAGTAAGCAATTGGACATAGGTTATATGTGTGCAATTATGTAAAAGATTTGTATATTAGTCATTTTGTACAAGAAGACAAATGAAAGAAAGAAAGAAAAAGAAAGAAAGAAAGTGAAAAATAGCATGTTTCAATCTGTATTCAATCAATATCAGTTCAGATAGTATGCTTCATCATTAGTCCTTTGGGATTGTCAGACAATATTTTCTTAACCAGATATTTTCATCTTGAGAACTAGAATTGGGTTCAAATCCTGACTTTTTTACTTCCTTGTGTGATCCTGGGCAAACACCTTATCCTTCTAGGTCTCAGTTTCTCCATCTGTAAAATAAAAAGCATTGGTTTAGATGATCTCTCAGGTTCCTTCTGGCTTTAAATCTTACGATTCTTTGTACCTGTTTCTTTTCATGCCTGATTATCTCTACATCCTTCTGATGTCCAAGAAGTTGAGGTAAGAGGTATCATCTATGTACCAACCTAGGAAAGTCCCTTCACAGACACATTTTTCTCTTTTCTCCAAAACTTAGAGCAGAGGTTCTTAACTTTTTTGTATGTTATGGATTCGTTTGGCAGCCTAGTAAAACCTAAATAATTTTTATTCTCAGAATTTTTAAAAAAATTCAAAATTGAAGGAAATGACAAATTTCTCTTGAAGGTTAGTGGAAATAAAGATTTTTTATTTTGCATCCAGATGTGTGCACTTCCTGAAATCTATCCAGAGACCAATGGACCCTGGATTAGGAATTCCAGACTTAGAGAGTAAGGAATAGTGCTTGGTGGTAGTGGTTGACTAAGGGTTGGAAGAACCAGAGAATCAATGTTATATCATCTCAGAGTAGAATAGGGGTAGATGAGTGAATGGTGGTAAGTATGATTTCTTATTCCTTCCTGGTGCTTTCCCACAAAGCTATGACATACTTTAGGAGCTCCCAAGGTACTGTGGCTCAGTAGAAAGAGTATTGGTTTAGGAATCAGAAGGCCCAAGCTTTGATGCTTACTACTTGTATGATGTTGGACCAACCCCTTTACCTACCTGGGTCTTTGTTTCCTTATTTGAAGACAAGATGATCTGTAAGGTACCGTTTAGCTCTAAAAAAATTGTGGCAATGAAATCTCATAGCTCTTGTCTGTAGGAGGAGAGATATTTTTTTTCCCACCCTTCCCTCTGTGGCTTTTCTTCCTTTTGTATACGAAGAACCTTGATTAGTGGCACCAAAATTATTATGCCCATTTTACAGGTAGAAAAACAATGCGATGGCAAATTCACGGCTTGGAATCAGTTTTACCAGATTCCCTGCTCTCCCTCGATGTGCCATTGCCTCTGACCCCCTATGAGTGTGGTAGTTGGAGAAGGATCAAAGAAGGCTTTGCTCTCCTTTGCTACAAACACTAAAAAGGGCAATTCCAGACTTCAAATGTCACTCAGCATAACCTTCCTGCCTGGAGCTTTTGTACAGATTTCAGAGACTAGACAGTAGGAAAACCGCAAGAAAAACCACATTGTTCGAGGAGGCCAATCGTCCAGGGAAATCCCCACCCTACATCATGGGATAATAAATTTAGAGGTGGAAGGGATCTTTGAGGTCATTGAGTCCAGCCTCCTCACTGTATAGAAAAAGAGAATCAGGGACAGAGGTGAAGGGGCACACCCAAGAAGCAAGAGACAGGACAGAGATTTATATCTAAGTTCCCTGATTCTAACTCAAGCATTCTTTCTGTTGTGACCCACTGCCTTCCAAGGTGCTTAGTACCACCTGGACTTCTTTAGAGATTTGATGAAAAAAAAAAGAATTTAGAATTCATTAGCATATATGGGGGCAGCTTAGGTGGTGCGGTGGATAAAGTGTCGTGTCCTGGAGTCAGGAAGACTCACCTTCCTCAATTCAAATCTGGCCTCAGACACTTACTAGTTGTGTGACCCTGGGCAAGTCACTTCACCCTGTTTGCTTCAGTTTCCTCACCTATAAATTGAGCTAGAGAAGGAAATGGCAAACTAGTTCAGTAATCCTGTTCAGAAAATCCCAAATGGGGCCACAAAGAGTCAAACAAGACTGAAAAAAGCAACTGAACAACAACAGAAAATATTAAGACTAAGTAACCCCATGAGGATGGGCAGAGAGACTGGTCCTGTGATTTCACTAGAATAGGGAGCTCCTGGTGAGGAGCTTTCTCTGCTAAGGAAGACTGATACTATGGGGAGTTTTAACATACCTTTCCAGCAAAAGACCAAAAGGAGTTGGATCCTCCCTCCTTTATTTCCAACATCCCCAACTCTTCTTTTGCCTAGACCAACATCCATGTTTATCCAACATCCTCTCTCCTTACTTGCCCTCACCTCTTCCCCTTCCCCTCATTTATATACATAAACAATCCTTATGACAAGGGTTTTTCCAGCTGCTAAAGAGGTGGAAAGGCCAACTGTGTTTCAGGTTCTCTAGAAGGGCTCCAGCCTAGAGAGCGAGTAGATGAAGAAAGAATTATTTAAGAAAAAAAGAACAAGCTTAAAGAAGAGCCACACATGTGAATAAAAACCAAACAGTAGTGCTAAAGAAATCGGGTTGAGAATTTAAAAAAAAACCAATATTTTATTCTTTCCCCAATTACACATAAAAACAATTTTTGACATTCATTTTTTTTAAATTGAGTTCCAAATGTTCCCCTTCCCTTCCCACATCCCTCTCTGATATGCCAGGCAGTTTGATATAAGTTATACATGTGCAATCATGCAAAACAGATTTCCCTATTAGTCATGTTGGGAAAGAAAGAACAGACCAAAAAAAATCTACAAAAAATAAAGAAAGTCAAAAACAGTATTCTTTGATCTATATTCAGGCTCCATCGGTTCTTTCTCTGGAGGTGGATAGAATTTTTCATCATGAGTCCTTTGGAATTGTCTTGGATCATTGTGTTGCTGAGAATAGCTAAGTCATTCACAATTTATCAGCATACAGTACTGCTGTTACTATGTACAATGTTCTGGTTCTGCTCACTTCACTGCACATCAGTTTGTGTAAGTCTTTTGAGGTTTTCTGAAATCATCCTGCTTGTCATTTCTTATAACACAATAGCATTCATATACCACAACTTGTTCTGCCATTTCCCAATTGATGGGCATCCCCTCAATTTCCAAGTCTTTGCTACCACAAAAAGGGCTGCTGTAAATAGCTTTGTACATATAGGTCCTTTTCCCTTTTGGGGAGATCTCTTTGGGATACAGACCTAGTAATGGTATTGTTGGATCAAAGTGTATGCACAGTTTTATAGCCCTTTGGACATAGTTCCAAATTGCTCTCCAGCATGGTTGGATCAGATCACAACTCCACCAGTAGTGCACTAGTGTCTCAATTTTCCCATATCTTCTCCAACATTTATTGTTTCCCTTTTCTGTTATATTAGCAAATCTGATAGGTGTGAGGTGGTACATCAGAGTTATTTTAATTTGCATTTCTCTTATTCCTCATTTGGAGCATTTTTCATATGACTTTAGATAGCTTTGATTTCTTCATCTGGAAACTGTTCATTCATATTTCTTGACCATTTATCAACTGGAGAATGACTTGTATTCTTATAAATTTGACTCAGTTCTTTATATATTTGAGACGTGAGGCCATTGTCAAAGATACTGACTATAAATTTTTTTCTCCAGCTTTCTGCTTTCCTTCTAATCTTGGTTGGGTTGCTTTTGTCTGTACACAAAATCTTTTTAATTTAATGTAATAAAAATTATCCATTTTACATCTCATAATGTTCTCTATCTTTTTTGTTTGGTCATAAATTCTTCCCTTTTCCATAGATCTGACAGGTAAACTATTCTTTGCTCTCCTAATTTGTTTATGGTATCACCCTTTATGTCTAAATCATGTATCCATTTTGACCTTATCTCAGTATAGGGTGTAAGGTGGTGGTCTGTACCTAGTTTCTGCCATATTGTTTTCTAGTTTTCTCAGAAGCTCTTGTCAAATAGCGAGTCCTTGTCCTGAAAGCTGGGGTTTTCATTAATTCCCTTTATATTCTTGACCTTTTATTCTTCCAGATGAATTTTGTTAGGATATTTTCTAGATTTATAAAATAACTTTTTGGTAGTTTGATTGGCACGGCACTGGATAAGTAAATTAACTTAGGTAGAGTTATCATTTTTATTATATTGTCTTGGCCTATCCAAGAGCAATTACAATTTCTCCAATTGTTTAGATTTGATTTTTTTTGTGTGAAAAATCTTTTGTAATTGTGTTTATATGAGCTTGTCTTGGCAGGGAGACTTCCAAATATTTTATATTGTTTACAGTTATTTTATTTTTGGAGGCAGGAAGGCAAGGCAATTGGGGTTAAGTGACTTGCCCGAGGTCACACAGTGTCAAGTGTACAGTTACTTTAAACAGAATTTCTCTATCTCTTGCTGCAGGACTTAGTTGGTAACATATAGAAATGCTGATGATTTATGTGAGTTTATTTTGTATCCTGCAACTTTGCTGCAACTAGTTTTTTTATTTGATTCTCTAAGCATAGCTTAATACCATCTGCAAAGAGTGATAGGTTTAAGGGTTCCTCATTCAAAACAACCTAGCTCTGATTCCCCAATTGAGAAATGGTCAAAGGATATGAGCAGGCAGTTTTCAGAGGAAGAAATTAAAGACATCTATAGGCATATGAAAAAATGCTCTAAATCACTATTGATTAGAGAAATGTAAATCAAAACAACTCTTAGGTACCACATCTCTCCTGTCAGATTGGCTAACATGACAAAACAGGAAAATGATAAATGCTGGAGAGGATGTGGGAAAATTGGAACACTGTTACATTGTTGGTGGAGTTGTGAATTGATCCAGCCATTCTGGAGAGCAATTTGGAACTATGCACAAAGGGCTATAAAACTGTGCATACCTTTTGACCCAGCAATACCTCTTCTAGGACTGTATCCCAAAGAGATCACACAAGTGGGAAAGGGACCTGTATTTACAAAAATATTTATAGCAGCTCTTTTTGTGGTAGCAAAGAATTGGAAATCAAGGGGATGCCCATCATTTGGGGAATGCCTAAACAAGTTATGGTTCATGAATGTAATGGAATACTATTGTGCTATAAGAAATGGGGAAGATACAGACTTTATAATAACCTGGAAAGACCTATATCATATGATGCTGAGTGAGTGGAGCAGAACCAGGAGAACATTGTCACAACTACAGACACTGATTCTGTGATGACTAACTTTGATAGACTTGGCTCTTCTTACCAATGCAAGATTCAAAGACAACTCCAAAGGACGCATAATGGAAAGAGCTACCTACAGCCAGTGAAAGAACTATGGAGTCTGAATGCAGATGGAGGCAAACTGTTTGTTCTCTTTTTTATTCTCTCTTTTTTGGGGTTTGTTTCTTCTTTCTCATGATTCCTTCCACTGGTCATAGTTCTCCTTTACAACTTGACTATTGTGTAAATAAGTTTAATGGTAAGGTATATGTAAAACATATATTGGAGTCCATGCTGTCTTGGGAAGGAAGAGGGGAGGGAAGGGAGGGGAAGAAAATCTGGAACTTAAAAACATGCAGAACTGAGTGTTGTAAACTAAAAATAAAAAATCTTAATTTAATTAAAAAAAAGAATTATGTATATGCTGTGAGTTGATGACCAATGTGGTCCATTGTGATAAGATTATCAAAGTCCAATAGTAAATGTCCTTTCCTCAAGTTAATCTTTTCTAATCGAAATTACATTTTAAAAAATGTAAAAAATGTGAAAAATGAATACAAATGGTTGCTATTCTTTAAGGATACTCATAACAGAAAGTAAACCAGTAGACACATCGATTGTTAATGAAAAAGTTAATGAACAGAACATCCTTATCATCTAAGCTAAAGCAACATAAGAAAGCATTAAAATAAAATTGTGGAAAGAAGAATAACTGGTATTTATATAGCAACATGAAATTCACAAAGAGATCTAAAAATATTATCTCATTTGAGCCCCACAAAATCCTTGTGAGGTGGGTTCTGTAGGTACTTTCAGTGCCCCATTTTCCAGAGAGAAAATGGAGAAATATAGAGTGATTTGTCCATGGTCATGTAGCTAGTAAGCATCAGAGAAGACATTCAAACCTAGTTCTTCCTGACTCCAAATAAAGTATTCTACTTTTCTGTGACAAAAACAAAAACAAACAAACAAACAAAAAAAAGCAACCAAAACCTAGCTCTGGCTATAGATAATGAATTGCTTTGCCTAGAACTAAAAATAAAACGTGTTCCAGTCCAAACTCTTCCTTTTGAGAAGCTTATTAAAATTGTTAAAATAAATAATTGTTAATAAATAATAATAACAGCTCGTGAGCCCCCAGGCTAAGATAAAAATCTTGGCTGTCTGGAAAGGTGTGCTGCTCTTCAGTCCTGGTTACAATTCTGTGTATTCAAGCTAGCTCTACCATTCTTCTTCCCCATTTGTGTTTTTTGCATGCAATTAGAGACTCAAAAAAAGTATTATTTTATCTTTATCTAGAGAAAGCTGGCTTTAAAGCCATCTATTAAAACAGCAATTGAATAACTTGAAATGAAATGGAGAGTTAGTATTTAAACATCCTGTTTTAAACTTTCAGGGCAGCTAGGTGGATCAGTGAGTAGAGTGCTGGGCTTGGAGTCAGGAAGACCTGACTTCAAATCTGACCTCAGATACTTGCTATGTGACCCTCAAGTCACTTAACCCTATTTGCTTCAGTTTTCTCATCTGTAAAATGAGCTGGAAAAGGAAGCGGCAAACTATTTTGTCAAGAAAACCCCAAACAAGGTAACAGAGAGTCCGATATGACTGAAACTGCTAAAGAGCAGCTTAATATTTGAGGCAGAAAGGAAGTGGGAAAAAAGAGGAGATGAGGCATTTCACCAGTTACCTGGATTCTTGGTCAGGGCAAAGGTTGTCACATTCCCTTTCCAGCTCTCCTGGACTGCCCTCGTGGGTCCTGGGCATGCTTTCTTTATTGCCTGTAGTCTGTACATCTGTGTTCTGTCTGCCACAGCCACTTCCTTTTTGGGTGTGGGGAATGACAATTCTTTGTTTAAAATAAATTTGTATTGATGTCTTTTATTTTTTTATGTTGTCAAAAATTTCCCCAGTATCCTTCTTTTTTCTTCTTCTAGAGAGCCGATATAACATCCAACATAACATAATTTTTTTAAAGGTAAAAGAAAAAGAGGAAAAAAAATCAGCAAAATTGATCATTATCAAAATGTGCCACCATCATGGTCCACCCTGCTCTGCAAAGGGGTGGGATGGGAGATGATTTCTCATATCTCTTCTTTGGCGCCATGCTTGTTTTTGTATTTTTTTTTTTGCAACATTTCCTTTTGATTTTTGGGGGGGGGGTGTTTCTGGTTACATTGTTATAATCACTATGCATATTTTTTCTTGGTTCTGCTTAGATCAGTCTGTATCAGTTCATATAGATCTTTCTATGCTTACCTGTATTCGAATATACTTACAGCATAGAAATATTTGGTACATATTCATGTATCAAAATTTGTTTGGTAATTCCCTGATAAATGGGCACCTAGTTTGTTTCCAATTCTTTGTTGTCACAAAAGTGCTCCTATAAGTATTTTGGTGTATATGGGGACTTTTTTCTTAAATCAGTAGCCCCTTTGGGGGGTCTAGTAGAGGAATCTCTGGGTCAAAACTTATGGGCATTTTACCTACTTTATTTGCATAATTCCACATTACTTTGCAAAATCATTGTATGATTAACAGTTCCATCAACAAAGTACTAGTGTGCTTATCTTCCAAACCTTCAGAGATACCTAGGTGGTACAGTTGACAGAGTGCTATCCTTGGAATCAAAGAAAACCAGAGTTCAAATCCAGCCTTGGACATATACTAGCTATGTGACCTTGGACAAGTCACTTAACCTCTGTTTACCTCAGTTTTCTTAACTGTAAAATGGGGATAATAATAGCACTTAGCTTGAAGAATTCTTCTGAGGAACAAATGAGATTATATTTGTAAAAGCACTTAGCAGAGTGCTTGGCACATATTAGGAGTTATATAAATGCTTATTACCTCCATCTTCCTCTAAATGTTGACTATTGTCATATTTTCAGGGTATAAGGTGAAACCTCAGGGTTGCTGTGATTTTTGCTTTTATGTTATTATTAATTTGGAGACTTCTTTCATATGGTTGTTAAGACTTCGCATTTCTTCCTTTGAGAACTGTTTGTTCATATCCTTTGACCGATTATCTATTGGGGAATGGCTTTTGATTTTATTTATATATGTTAATTGTCTATATGTCTTATATACCAAAGTCCTACAGCGAAGTTTGATACAAAAATTTGTTTCCCTTTTTATTGCTTTTCTTATCCTTTGTGCATTAATTTTGTTTGTGCAGTAGCTTTTCAGTTTCATATAATCAAAGCTATCTATTTAATCTTTTATAATTATATCTTTTTCTTTTTTGATTAAGAACACACCTTCATTTTTCCCATTTTTCCCCATTTTTTGATTTTGCTCTATATTTTTTGTTCTCTTTTAGAGTTAATGATTTCTGTTTTGTTTATTCTAGTTTTGAGGGAGTCCATTTCTTGAGTGAGGCTTATCTCTTTTTATTCTAAAATACTTATTCTTCTTCCAATTCTTTCTTCTAGATATTTCATTTCATTTTTTATCTCTTGTTTTATTTCTTCAAAGTATTCATTTAGTCCTTGTAGAAAATCTATTTTTTTCCTTTGAGCCTCTTCTCATAGTTGTTATGATATTACTTTCTCCTTCTTTTGAGTAACCTCTACATCTGCCATGATGTTTAATGTTGATTTTTTGTTTTCTTTTTGTTCATCTATCTAGCTTTAATTATTGAATTGGGGCTTTGTGTCAAGGCCAGCCTCTGTCCTCTGTTGTACTTTTGTGTGTGGTGGTCAATCTTGCTTCATCTTGCCATGGGTCCCATGGGTTCCTTCTCTGACTTCCACCAAGGTTTTGACCTCCCCTTTATCTTTGAGATTCAGAGTGCAGTATCTTCAGTGTCTTTTTTCTGGTGTCTCAAGATAATTTTATGGATATTTAAATCTCTGAGTCTGAGATGTCCTCCTGGTCTGAATAATGCCACACGCGCACACACACACACACACACACAAATGGTGTCCTCTTCCTAATCCAATGTATAGTCCCTAAAAGTGGATATGATATACAATCAGATACATACATATATAAGTATGTATATATCCCAAGACCCACATTTATCTTTTTATCTATATGGATAGGGACGATCTACTAGATAATGAGGAAGACACCAAGTATGTGTGTGTGTGTGTGTGTGTGTGTGTGTGTAAATATGCATACATACCTACATATATTCATTGATAGGTAAATAGATAGGGACTATGCACTATCCACTGATATAGGGGACTCCCAGAAGAGGAACTTACTCTACCAATGCAATTTAGCACCTTATCTACACCTTATATTTGTAGAGAGGTGCTTAGAATACTGAGAGGCTTAATGATTGCCCATGTAATCTAACTCTTGAACTCGGGTCTCACTGACTCTGAGGTCAATGCTCTCCTCACTATACCATGCTTCTTTTGTGTATACGTATATGCAGAATAAATAATAAAGATAATAAATAAAAAGTAGTTCAATACATGATGTTTTGAGAAGAAGGACATTAGCAATTGGTAGGGAGGGGAATCAGGAAAGGTGTCATATAGAAAGAAATGCTTAAGCTGCATCTTGAGGAAAGAGCAGGACACTAAGAGGCAGAGAGGAGAAGGGAATGCATTCCAGACATAGTTGGCAGCCAAGGCAAAAGTGCAATTGTGGAAGATAGAATGCCATGTTTGAGAAAGAGAGAAAGCCAGTTAGGCTAGATCACAGAGTATGGAAGGGGGAGAAATATTCAATCAGTCAGGAAAGATAGATAGAGACTAGGATGTGAAAGCCTTTATGAGCTAATCAGAGTTTACATGTTATCCTCCAGGAAAGAAGGAGCCACTGTAATTGGTTGAGTACAGGAATCACATGGTGAGATATGGGCTTAAGAAAAATACTTTGGTAGTAGTTTGTAGGATGGCCTGGATTGGTGACAGATTTGACAGGTCAGGAGCCTATTGCAAAAAAACAAGTGGAAGATGATGAGGGCCCAAACTAAGATGGTAGCTGTGTGATTTCAAATCAAGTCAGCACATATATTGATAGTCAGTGACTTTAATATAAAGGTTGGCACAGGGTAAGGTGGAGAAAAATATCTTGGAAGACATAGCTCATGATTAAGAAATTAAAAAGGCTAAAGACTTGTAGACTATAAAGAGGCCTATCTATCATGAATACTTCTCACTAGGAGAGATTCAATAGGCACTGGATATCTCAAGAAATGGAATTGATTGGGCAGAAATTGGGAAGAACCAAGATGTCAGAGTAGAAGGAAGCAATGCAGATGAGGTCCCAGCCACAACTCCTCTAAAATGATTTATAAAATGCACCAGACCAACAAAAGTTATGAACAAATAGTTCTCAAAAGAATTGCAAAGTGTTCATAACCACATGAAAACATGCTCAAGCTCACTAATAATAAGAGAAATGCAAATTGGCAACTCTGAGCAATTCATTTGCAAGTCATGACATCACCTTCCCAAAGTCATGGTCCTTTTTAAGAATGAAGGATAGGGGGGTTGGAGCCAAGATGGCGGTGTGAAAGAATGAAGACAAACAACAACAAGGTTTCACCTCACACCTCGTAAATTGGCAAAAATGACAAAAATGGCAAAATCCAATATTGGAGAGGTTGTAGGAAGATAGGCACACTAACTCACTGTTAGTGGAGCTGTAAAATGATGCAACCATTTTGGAAATCAATTTGGAATTATGCAAATAAAATCACTAAATGTCCACACTTTTGAACCAGAGACTCCATCAGTTTATCCTCCAAGGAAGTCATCGATAAGGAAAAAGTCCCCTTATACTCCAAAATATTTATAGGAGCACTCTCATGTTACCTAAGAATTGGAAAGAAGGCAGATGGTCATCAACTGGGGAATGGTTAAACAAATTCTGGTACAAGAATGTAATGGAATACTACTGCACAGTAAAAAATGATGCTTGTGGTGAATACAGAGAAGTCTGGAAAGATCTATGTGAACTGATGCAGAATGAAGTAAGCAGATGCAAGAAAATAATACACAGTGAGAAGTAACTAAAAAATGTAAATGGAAAGAAATATAGTATCAAAAAGTATGGAAAGAAATGTGACACATCAAAAAATCAAAAGTAAATGTAACATGATTATAAAAATCAAGTGACACTCAAATGAAGAGATATGAGAAGACATTGCCAATCAACCTACTCTTTTGTGGAAGTGGGAGGTCCACAAGTGTTATCATTTCACCTGTTTTCTGACTTTTTTAATGAACCAATAGTTGTATTTACTTCTTTTCCTATCTAAAAAGAAAGTACTATTTGTCCTATGGGATGACTCTCAGGGATTTGGAAGAGGAGAAATACATGAGATACTATGGGATGTAAAAAAATAGAAAAGCAATAAAAATTATTTTTAAAATGCACCAGACCAAGTCCTGCTGGATAAATCCACAAAATGTCCCAGTGAGTCTTTGTCTAGTCAAGGTCATTATAGGGAGACAGACAGAGAGGTCTAAAAACACTAGGGATGGGGTCCTGGGTGGGCAGACCACTCCAGGACCAGGAAGAGGCTGTGCACCAGCACAAAAAGAGGTCCTAGATTCATACTAGTACACCCCTAGATCCATACCAGGCATGGCAATGGGAACAAGTAGCAACTGGCAGCTTTATCATCCACTACCTATTTGTAGAGCCAGAGTGAGAAGAGGACTTATGCAGTCTGATGCTGCTTGGTAGTGGTGTTGCCATTGCCTGGTAGGTAGATCTTGGGTAGTATACCAAGAAAAGACAAAGTTCAGAGGCCAGTAGCAGCAGAGGTGTGATTCAGAACCTAAGCTCAGAGTAGGTTCTCACTTCTAGCATCTAGCCTAGCCTATAGAGGGTAACCAAGGCAGGAAACACAGAACAAAGGGGAGCCTACAATTCTGCCTCTCTGAGTCAACAATGCTTTTCAGCTGGCTAATAGGAACAGAGTCTCTCAGCAATCTACTCTCACATAAACTCAAACACAGGTCAGAAACTTGAAGAAATTAGATCGGGGGGCAGCAATCAGACTTTCCTCTGAATCAGACCCCTTTGGGAGCAATGAAAACTTGCAAATGTCCAACCTGTCTCTGAGATCCCTGAATAATACAACACTCAATACCCCAAGAAAGCAGCAACAGGGTCTGCCCAGACCTTTCCTTCACATGAAGGTGAGGTAGAGACCAGGTTTAACTTCAAGTCTGAAGTCAGGAACTAGACTGGAAGAATGGGCAAACAAACAAATAACCCCACCATAAAGAGTTCTTATGGTGACAGAGGCATTAAAGACACAAACACAGAAGAGAATGACTCCAAAACACCAGAGAAAAACACAGCTTGGGCACAAACTTAACTAGAATTCGCAGAAGAAATGAAGCATTATAAAGGCTTTATAAATGGAATAAGAATGCTAGAGGAAAAGAAATGAGAGCTAGGGAAGAAAGAATTGGAAAGAGAATTAACAGATTGGCACAAGAGATACAGAACTTGTCCCAAATAACAAACTCCTTGAAAATTCGAATGTACCAAATAGAAGTCAATAACTCCATGAGACAACAAGAAATACTAAAAGAAAGCCAAAGGCTGAAAAAATCAAAAGAAAATGTAATGTATCTCACAGCAAAAACAATCAGAAAAGAAGGGAAACCTTCAGTCAGGAAGAGCAGAGGATAACAGATCTATTGCTGTCCTGGTATGCAGGGAATGGCAAAAGACTAAGAGGAAGGCCTCTAGCACAGTGGGTGGACTCTCTGTAGAAAATTTATGGGAGGACCTGTCTAAGAATTGCAGAGGACACAGAGGTGCACATGGGTTGAGAGCTATACTTTGGGAGGGGCACTTATATTATCAAGGTAATTTAAATCCATTAAACAGACATGTCAAATATGTGGCCCATAGGCCAACAGAACCAGATTAAAATATAACTGGGAAATATTTAATAAAATAAATAAAAATACAATAGAACATAAATAATGTTGATATGTGTTTTTCTAAGTAAATGTGCAGCCTGCAGGATATTACATATGGTTTAGTGGCCCTGCTTCTATTTGATTTTGACACCATTACATTAAAGTTTTACATTATATTGCTTTAGATCTAGAAGTTCTTTACATATCTATTTTTTCTCATTCTGTCTCATAACAGTCCTATGAGATAGGCAGGGCAATACTTTATTCCTATTTCACAGATGAGGAAATAGAGATTCAGAGGAGTTAAATGACTTGTCCAAATTCACACAATTAGTAATCTGGGATTCCAGTCCTGGTTTTCTGAAGTCCAGTCATTTCCCTGTCGCACCATGCTCTCTCATAATCTCATATCCTGGCTCAGCCCTGCCTAACCTTGTGTATTCCCTATCATGATCCTGAGCTCGTATTAGGCAAGCCTTTTGTCCACACTGTGATCTTTTCTGTCCTGGAATGCTCTACTGCCTTAACTCATGCCTTCACTCCTCACTCTCCTTCTGTCTCTACTCCACACCAAACTTGGGCTCCACCCCTGGGGCCCCAAGCTCTGATAGGTGAATTTTGGCTTTATCTTTCAGAGGTGTCCCGGCAACCTCTTTTCCTGCCCTTTTCAACATTCCTTTATATGTTGCCTTCCCCCATTAGAATGTAAGCTTCTTGCAAGTAGAGACTGTCTTGCTTGTATTTGTATCACCAGGGATTTAGCATAGTGTGTCACATAAGCACCAAATAAATGCATTCTCTCTCTCTCTCTCTCTCTCTCTCTCTCTCTCTCTCTCTCTCTCTCTCTCTCTCTCTCTCTGTCTCTGTCTCTCTATCTCTGTCTCTCTCTCTTTATTTGACTTTCACTCTTCCTTTAAGTCCTGTGTGCATTTAGCCTTTCATAGCTACTCCAGCTCTCACTGACATGTCACCCCCTCTCTGAATTATCACCCTGAGGGCACTACACAATAGATATCACTTCATTTCCCCCCCAAATGTTTCATGTGCGTCAGTTCTTTCTCCCCACCTAATTGTAACCTTTTAGAGAGAGTAAAGAACATGTCTTATATAGGCAGGCCTGCTTTCTTCCTGCTGCATATTTGGTCACTTCTGCTCATCCCATGATGTCACCCCTTTATTTCATTGCTCTCCATCTTGGGCAACTTAGCTTATTTGTTATTTTCCTCTTGAATGTGAACTACTTCTCCTTCACCTTCTGCTTACTGACAAACATTCTCCCTCTCGTGGCAAACAGGGTAACTGCAGGGCTTATGATACAAGGTTAGAATGTCCCCAAAAGCAAATGGGGGAGTGGGTGTGAGGTGGAGGAGAGCGAATGATCCACTTTCCCCATGTTCTGTTTTCTGAAGAACACTAACAAAATGAAGCATTCCAGGTACTATTAGGATGGGTAGGAGATTTTATGGGGCTTGGTGGAAGGAACTGTGAATGTTTTGGTCTGGAGAGGAAGACATAGATGAGTGATTGCTGTTTACAAGTATTTGAAAAGTTGATACGTGAAAAAAGGCTTGGACTTATTATATTTGGTCCCATAGGCCAGACCCAGATGTAATGGGCAGAAGTTACAGGAAGACAGATATTTGATTAGTATAACAATCAGTGAGAAGCAGCATGGGGGGTTGGACTCAGGAGATCTAGATTAAATCTCACCTTTGACACTTAGTATATGTGTGCCTGTGGGCAAGTCATTTAATCCCTTAGTTTTCTCCTCTGTAAAATGGAGATGATAAAACTGAACTACCAACTTCACAGGATTATGCCTAATGAATGAAAATATATTTATTGAGCCCTTTATTAAGTGTAAAACAACTGATGATATAAATAGAAAAATAAGATAGTTACTGCTCTCAAGGGGCTTACCTCCTAATGATGATGATGATGATGATGATGATGATGATAGCTAGCATTTACAAAGAGCTTTCTATATGTTAGCTCATTTGAGCCTCACAATAGCCCTATGAGGTATGTGCTATTATTATCCTTGTTTTACACATGAGGAAAATTAGACACAGAGAGATTTAGTGACGTACCTAGGGTCACACAAGCTAGTGAGTGTCTGAGGCAGAATTTGTACTCTGGTCTTTCTGACTCCCAGGCCTATGATCTATCCACTGAAGACCTAATTCTAACCAGGGAAGACAACCCATGTAGGAAGTTTCATACTCAAGTCAGCTTATGGTGCAGAATCAAAGCAGATGGCAATGTGTCTTCTTTAGTGTCATTTCCATTTAAAAAATCTTATATGTTTCTTATGCTCAGTGGTTTGACAGTACCAAGAATGTTGGTGTTCTGAATTTACTTTTTGGGTCTTCAGTAGCTGTAGCTGCTGAAGAGGTGGGAGCTCTAGCACCTGTAGAAGCAGTTGCAAAGGAACAGCTAGTTGGCGAGATGCAATGGATAGAGCACCAGCCCTGGGGTCGGGAGGACCCGAGTTCAAATCCAGCCTCAGATGCATGACCCTTACTAGCTGTGTGATCCTGGGCAAGTCGCTTGACCCCGATTGCTGAAAAAACTAAATCAATCAAATAAACAAAAGAAGCATTTCTACCAGGGCTGCTTTCCTAGACGATAGCTGCAGGCGCTGGACTGGAAGCTTAGCCAGTGGTGTGGAGAACACTGTTATTCTCTGAACTCTCAGTCTCATGGTCTTTGGCTTTTTCCGCCAGAGTAGATGTATAGTATGTACCATCTCCTGCCTCACCTTTGGGCCACATTGATGCTTCAGTGGAAAGGAAAAAACCATATAAATGTGAATTGTTGTTGTTATTTTTCTCTCTCTCTTTTTTTATTTAATATTTTAGTTTTCAACATTGATTTCCACAAGATTTTGAGTTACAAATTTTCTCCCTATTTCTACCCTCCCCCCACTCTAAGATGGCATATATTCTGATTGCCTCGTTCCCCAGTCAGTCCTCCCTTCTGTCACTCCACTCGCCCCCATCCCCTTTTCCCTTACTTTCTTGCAGGGCAAGATAGATTTCTATACCCCATTCCCTATATATCTTGCTTCCTAGCTGCACACAAAAACAACTTTTAAAAAAAAATTTTAAGCATCTGCCTTTAAAACTTTGAGTTTGAAATTCACTCACTTCTTCCCTTCGCGCCCACAATCCACAGGAAGGCAAGCAATTCAACATAGGCCACATGTATCATTATGAAAACCACTTCCACAATGCTTATGTTGTGAAAGACTAACTATATTTCCCTCCGTCCTATCCTGTCCCCCTTTATTCACTTTTCTCCCTTGACACTGTCCCTTTTCAAAGATGTCTGCTTTTGATTACCTCCTCCCCCTATCTGCCCTCCCTTCTATCATCCTCCCTTTTTATCCCCTTCTTCTTACTTTCCTGTGGAGTAAGATACCCAATTGAGTGTGTATGTTATTCTCTCCTCAAGTTGGATCTGATGAGAGTATGATTCATTCATTCCCCCTTACCTGCCCCCTCTTCTCTTCCAACAGAACTGCTTTTTCTTGCCACTTTTATGTGGGATAATTTACCCCATTCTATCTCTCCTTTTCTCCCTCTCTTAATATATTCCTCTCTCACCCCTTAGTTTGATTTTATTTTTTTAGATATCATCCCTCCATATTCAACTCAGCCTGTTGCCCTCTATCTATATTCCCTTCAACTCCCCTAATACTGAGAAAGGTCTCATGAATTACACACATCATCTTTCCATGTAGGAATGTAAACAAAACAGTTCAACTTTAGTAAGTCCCTTATGAAATCTCTTTCTTGTTTGCCTTTTCATGCTTCTCTTGATTCTTGTATTTGAAAGTCAAATTTTCTATTCAGCTCTAGTCTTTCCTTTTTTTTTGAAATTTTTTTAATTTATTTAATATTTTTAGTTTTCAACATTGATTTTCACCAGAGTTTGAATTACAAGTTTTCTTCCCATTTCTACCCTTCCCCCCACTCCAAGATGGCATATATTCTGGTTGCCCCTTTCCCCAGTCAGCCTTCCCTTCTGTCACTCCACTCCCCCCCCAATCCCCCTTTCCCTTACTTTCCTGTAGGGCAAGATAAATTTCTATGCCCCCTTACCTGTATATCTTATTTCCTAGTTGCATACAAAAGCTTTTTTTTGAACATCTGTTTTTAAAACTTTGAGTTCCAAATTCTTTCCCCTCTTCCCTCCCCACTCAACCTCTCTAAGAAGGCAAGCAATTAAACATAGGCCACATGTGTACCATTATGTAAAACCCTTCCACAATATTCATGTTGTGAAAGACTAACTATATTTTGCTCCTTCCTATCCTATCTCCCTTTATTCAATTTTCTCCCTTGACCCTGTCCCGTTTCGAAAGTGTTTGCTTTTGATTACCTCCTCCCCTTATCTGCCCTCCCTTCTATCATCCCCCCTTTTTTATCTCCTTCCTCCTTCTTTCCTGTGGGGTAAGATACCCAATTGAGTGTGTATGTTATTCCCTCCTCAGGTCAAATCCAATGAGAGCAGGATTCATTCATTCCCCCTCACCTGCCCCCTCTTCCCTTCCCACAGAACTACTTTTTCTTGACACTTTTATGCAAGATAATTTACCCCATTCTATCTCTCCCTTTTTCCCTCTCTCAGTGTATTCCTCACTCATCCTTTAGTTTGATTTTATTTTTTTAGATATCAGCCCTTCATATTCAACTCACCCTGTGACTTCTGTCTCTCTCTCT
>CM053622.1:670849738-670876280 GCA_028646595.1 Phalanger gymnotis
AGGTGTTGTTTTCTTCAATTTTTGGGGGGTCTTTTTTAGCCAGTCATTGACTTGTTTTTCATGGTTTTCTCGCATCACTCTCATTTGTCTTCCCGTTTTTCCTCTACTTCTCTAACTTGCTTTTCCAAATCCCTTTTGAGCTCTTCCATGGCCTGAGACCAATTCATACTTTTCTTGAATGCTTTTGATGTAGGTTCTTTGACTTTGTTGACTTCTTCTGACTGTATGTTTTGATCTTCTTTGTCACCAAAAAAGTAATCTAGAGTTTGAGTTTGAGTCTGAGTTCATTTTTGCTGCCTGTTCATGTTCCCAGACAACTACTTGACCCTTGAGCTTTTTGTCAGTGTATGACTGCTTGTAGAGTAGAGAGTACTTTGTCCCAAGCTTTAGGGTCCAAGCACTGCTGTTATCAGAGCTACTTCTACTCTACTGTCACCCCAGGCTCTGTCCCAGCAGCTCTCCTCCTCCTCCAAGAACCATCAACCAGGACCACAATACAGATCCAAGCAGGGCACAGTGAGAGAATCTGCCTTTGTGCCCACAAAGTGCTCCTTGCACTCCCGCTCTGATCTGCTGCTAGATTCCTTCCACCGTGTGAGCCAGGGACTCTGGAAGTGGATGATGCTGTAGCTCTGGAAGCAGCCTCAGGAGATTCCTGCTGCTGCTACCGCAACTGCTGCACCACCTCCTCCACCCCCAGAGCTGGTGGCCAGACTGCTCTGAACTTGATCCCACAGTTTCCCCCTAACCTGCTTTATGGTGTTTGTGGGTTGAGAAGTCTGGTAACTGCCACAGCTCACTGATTTATGGCCCCAAGGCCTGTTCTGGGTGGCTGATTCTGGGTCTGGTCTGTCCCAGCATGGCCCGTGCTGAGCTGCCCTCTGCTCCCAGCGCCATGTGATAGACCCTTCCTGGTGACCATCCAGGAGCTCCTGGTCTGGCCACCTGTTTCCCTCTGCTATTTCATGGGTTCTGAAGCTCTAGAATTTGTTCAGAGCTATTTTTTACAGGTCTTTGGGAGATTTGGGGGAGAGCTTAAGCAAGTCCTTGCTTTCCAGCTGCCATCTTGGCTCCACCCCCTGTTGCTGTTATTTTTAATCACAGTATCTATGTGTTGGGTTTTTTTTGGGGGGGAGGGGAGGGTAGTGGAATGGAAGCTAGAAGACCTGGATTCTAGTTCTTAGACTGACGCTGACGCAATATTTACATAATATGCACTGCAAGCCTAAATTTCTTTATTAAATCAGAATACTAACCTGTTTCTCATTTGTAACCTTATATGTAAGAAAGAATATAACAAACTGCTTTGGAAAGACCCTCAAGGAAATGTAATTTTGGATAGAAGCTTTTTTCCCCCTGGAAAACTCTTTTATGTCTGGGAAGAAGTAAATAAATGAAATTGTGTTCTTTTGCAAACCAGGAGAACCAAATTTCTTTTTTGGAATTCTGGCTTCCCAAGTTTTTAGCCTTTCTAAATAAATACAAACTAAATGTGATGAGTTTTAAAGTGGATTGAAATGAACAGCATGAACCATATCTTCCACAATGGCTTGTTGGTCCATCACCTCAGATTAGACAGTGTTTGAAAGGGAAGAAACAGTGAGAACTCAAAGCCAGATTCCTCTTCCCTTCACTACAGGAACTATCTGTAGTACTACCCCAGGAAACTTTACCCCTCACACCTGGTGGTTTTAATGGGGTCCTGACAGCCTTGCTGAGATACCTACCTACAACTTTCTGCTTCTTTTTATGGCTTTCTGGCCTCAACCTCTTGTCTAACTCACTAGAAGACCCGAGGAAGCCATCTATGCATCCATTCATTCTTTCTGTGATCAAGTAACACCAAATGAGATAACCTAAACCTGAAGCCACTATAGAAATGGGGATATTCATTTGTCACATATTGGTAAGGGCACATCTTGTGTGAACACTGTGCAAATACTCTGGGAGATGAGAAATAAAGAAAGGCATAATCTTCATAAGGAGCTGACAGTCTAGTTGGAGGAAACTTTAGCCACTTTGTATTTATCTGTCTCCACCTTATATCTATTCTGTATATGCTTATATGTGCCCTTGTCTCCCCGACCCCATTACAATGCAAACTCCTAGAAAGCAGGGATTATTTCTTCCTTTCGCAGTGGATACAGTCACGATATAGGGCCCTGAGTGAGAAAGAACCGAGTTAAAATCCAACTTCATATACTTACTAGCTGTGTGACTATGGGTAGGCCATCTGCTTACCTCAGTTTCATCATCTGTAAAATGGATATAATAATAGGATCTACTCCCCCCCACCAGGCTCCCAGGTTGTTGTGAGGATCAAATTATATAATAATTGTAAAGTGCTTGTTATTGCTGAGTCATTTTTAGTCGTGTCTGACTCTTTAGGACTCTATTTGGGGTTTTCCTGGTAAAGATTCTAGAGTGGTCTGCCATTTCCTTCTCCAGCTCATTTTACAGATGAGGAAATTGAGGCAAATAGACTGAAGTGATTTTCCCATGGTCACTTGGTATCCGAGGCCAGATTTGAAATCAGGAAGATGACTCTCCATGACTTCAGGCCCTGTACTCTATCCACTGTGCCACTTAGCTTCCCCTGACTGTATACAATAAGTGCTTCATAAATGTTGGCTTTTATTGTTATTGGGGCAGCTAGGTGGCCAAGTGGATAGAGTGCTGGGCCTGGAGTCAGGGAAATTCATCTTGGTGAGTTTCAACCTGGCCTCAGATACTTACTATCTGTATGTCCCTGGAAAAGTCGATTAATGCTGTGACTTTTAAAACTATTATTATTATTATTATTGCTTGTATCCCTAGTGCTTGGCACATAATAGACACTTAATAATTGGTTGCTGTTGGGTCGAGATATGAACAATAAAAGTTTAATAATTATCCAAGAATTCGGTGACAACAAGAGGTAACAAAGCAGGGAGTGTTGCTAGGCAGTAACTGCCAAATGAGCCCATCAGTCACTAAGAGCAGTGATTTCGTGACGAGAGGTGTTTGTGAGCTGCTGTGGTCAGGGAAGACTTCCTGGATGAAGACTTTGTGGGTCACCTAGTGATTGATGCTACTAAAGAGGAAATGTATACATATGTAATTGTGTGTTGGCAGAATGAATTAGAAGAGAAAAGCAGCTGGTGGTATTAGTGGATAGAACCTGTACCTGGAGTACTATTCAGATCCTTCCTTTGGTACTTGTGAGCTGTGTGACCGTGGACAAGTCACATATCTTCTCAGAGCCTCTGTTTCCTTATCTAAAAATGGGGATAATAAGACCTGCAGTACCTCTCTCTGAGAGTTTGTTTTTCAGTCATGCCTGAGTCTTCTTGACCCCATTTGGGGTTTTCTTGGCAAAGATACTGGAGAACTTTTGCCATTTCCTCCTCCAGCTCATTTTACAGGTAAGGAAACTAAGGCAAATAGGGTGACATGACTTGCCCAAGGCTACACAGCTAGTAAGTGTCTGAGGCCAGATTTGAACTCAGGTCTTCCTGACTCCAGGCCTAGCATTCTGTCCAATTAAAGCACATGACTACTGTCAGCTATTGTTAATGCAATTTGCAAATAAGGTCCAATGGTCTGCCAGCCTTCTTTCACCAGTGATAGACAAAAGTGAGAAAGAAATAAAATTACTCCATCTTGGACATTATCCACTGTGTTTATATAGCCATTTGGGAGATATTCCAAAAGTCTTAGTTTCAGTTTAAGCTTTAATGGCTAGTAATAATTTAAGCTTTAATGGCTAGTAATAATTTAATAACAATATGTTTTTTAAAAAAAATTATTTAATTTTAGTTTTCAACATTTACTTCCATAAGCTTTTGAATTTTAAATTTTCTCCCCCTCCCTCCTCTTCCTCCTCCCTAAGATGGCATGCAATCTGATAAAGCTCTACATATACATTCTTATTAGACATATTTTCACACTAGTCATGTTGTAAAGAAGAATTAGAATGAATGGGAGAAACCATGAGAAAGAAAAACAAAACAAAACAAAAAGAGAGAGAAAGCAAATAGTATGCTTTGATCTGCATTTGGACTCCATCATTTTTTCTCTGGATGTGGACAGCATTTTCCATCATGAGTTTTTTGGTGTTGTCTTAGATCCTTGCATTGCTTAGAAGAGCTAAGACTATCAAAGTTAGTCGTCATACAAGGTGACTGTTACTGTGTACAATGTTCTCTTGTTTCTGCTCATTTCACTCAGCATCAGTTCATGTAAGTCTTTCTAGGTTTTTCTGAAGTCCGCCTGCTCATCATTTCTTATAGCACAATAGTCGTTATTCCATTACATGCATATACCCCAACTTGTTCAGCTATTCCCCAACTGATGGGCATCCCCTCAATTTCCAATTCTTTGCCACCACAAAAAGAGCTGCTATAAATATTTTTGTACATATGAATCCTTTTCCCACTTGTGTGATCTGTTTGGAATACAGCCCTAGAGGTGATGTTGCTGGGTCAAAAGGTATGCACATTTTTATAGCCCTTTGGGTGTAATAAATAATATGTTTTTAAGCTTCTCCTTGCCAAAGCCAACCCTCTGCATGCACAAGTGATCCTATTTCACCCTCTCTCCTCCTCCAGCAGATCACTCCCATTGCTATCGTTCCTATTATCTCTCTTATCTTCAATCTCTCCATGTTTATTGGCTGATTTCCTACTGCTTACAAACTGATCCATATCACCTCCATCCTCTAAAAACAATCACTTGATTCATCCATCCCTGATAACTATTATCCCATATGTTCTAGTCTTTTGTGTCTAAACTCTTTGAGAAGGCCTGGTTTCCTCCCACTTTGTTCTTAACTCTTTACAGTCTAGCTTTCCACCTCATCATTCAATTGAAACTGCTCCCTCCAAAGTTACCAATGATCTCTTATCTGCCAATTCTAATGGCCTTTTCTCGATCCCCATTTTCTTGACCTCTCTGCAGCCTTTAACAGTTTCCATTACCCTCTTCTCCTTGGCACTCTCTTCTTTCTATGTTTCTGTAACACCGCTTATTCCTAGTTCTCTCATTTATCTGCATGCTTCTTTTCAGCCTCTTTTCTTTATTTGGGTGTCTGCTACCCTTGGGTGTCCTTTAGAGCTCTGTCCTGGGCTGTCTTTTTTCATCCCCTATCCCTTCCCTATTCTCTTGGTGATCTTATCAACTTCCATGGAATCAATGATCATCACTATGCTTATGATTCTCATATCTACCTATCCAGCCCTTATCTCTCTGCTGACTTTCACTCTTGCATCTCCAACTCCCTACTGGATATCTTTGAACTGGATATTCTATAGACATCTTTAAATGAACATGTCTCAAACTGAATTCATTATCTTCCCCCTACCCCCAACCCTCCCATTTTCCAAATTTCCCTATTACTGTGGAAGGCACCACCAACATCTCCATCCTCTAGGCTCAAAACATCTATCTATCTATCTATCTATCTATCTATCTATCTATCTATCTATCTATCTATCTATCTATCTACATACACATATATGTGTATATATACATATATGTATACATGTATATATGTATATGTGTATATATGTCTATATATGTGTATATACATATATGTATATATACATATATATGTGTATGTATATATACATATATATGTATATATATATATATATATATATGTGTGTGTGTGTGTGTATATATATGATAAAGGTGTACTTGTCAACTCCTCACTCTCACCTCTAATATCCAATTGGTTGCCAAGGCTGGTCAAATTTATTTTTATAACATTTTTCAATTATGGCCCTTTCTTTCCTCTGATACTGCTACCACTTTGGTGCAGGCCCTCTTCCCCTCAAGACTGTTCTATTGCAATAGGCTGCTGGTTGTTCGTCCTGTCACAGCTCTCTCCTATTTCAGTCCATCCTTCACTCAGCTGCCAAAGTGACCTACATAATGCCAATCTCCAGGATCAAATATGAAACCCTCTATTTGGTGTTCAAAGCCCATTACAATCAGCCCCTTTCCTACTTTTCCAGTCTCCTCATACCTTCCACTCTCCTTCACTTCACTAACTCTTCATCCTGTGACACTAGGGGGGGAAATTCTCCAATTTCCTTTAGTTGATCATGTAGCCTACTAAATAACTAGAAGACTTTTTTTCCTGACTGTATAATTTAATCCTCCAATAGATACAGATTCTCTGTAGGCTGTTCCTTTAGGTGATAATACACAGAGGGATAATTGAAAACTCCATTGGAATCCTTATAACACCTGAAGAAATCTAGAAGAAGGACCAAGCATGTTCAGTGGACTTCCTGTGGAGGGTTTACTGGAGGACATGGATAAGAGTCCCATAGGAAAAGAAGACATGGCTAGGGTGTAACTTATACCTATGGTGGGAGTGTACTCACATCAATGAAATCACAGTCATAACATCAACAATAATAATTTGTATTTATATGGTACATTAAGGCTTGCAAAATGTTTAACAAATATTATCTTATTTGATCATCACAAAAGCCTTAAGAAGTACTATGATTAGCTCCATTTTATGTAAGAAGAAATTGAGGCGTATTAAGTGACTTGTCCAAGGTCACATTGGCTATTCTTCATTGTAGCTACTCTCCATGGTATCTATCCTGGGGATAAACATAGGCAATTTTCTCGCTTCTCCACCCTTTTTATTTTAAAACTTCTTTGATTGGATTACATACCTAAGGAACTCATCTGTTGTGCAGGAAGTTATAACTAGATGAGTGTTATGACAATTTTCAGTGATAGGATTCTAGATTCCTCACTTTCCAGCTTGGGCTGGATTCTAGGAGGATTCTAGGCAGAAATGGTTAACTAGAGGTGCTGTTTGTAAATAGTCACACATTTCATTATTCATAATAGCCATGGTCCCTACAAAATAGCATTCAGGACTTTATGAGTGTTTTCCCAAAGGGTGATGATTATGGCAGAAGAGGGAGAGACACAGAACACAGAGAAATAAAAGGCAGCTACCTGGCACAGTGGCTAGAGCACTGGGCCTGGAGTCATGAAGATCTGGATTCAAATGTGGCTTCAGGCGTTGACTGTGATCCAGGGAAAATCACTTAGCCTCTGTTTGTCTCAGTTGCCTCATCTATGAAATGGGGATGATAATAGCATCTACCTCTCAGGTTGTAAGGATCAAATGAGATAATATTGTCAAAATGCCTGACATATAGTAGGTGCTTAATAAATACCTGTTTTATTCTTTCCTTCCTTCTTTCCTTCCTTTTTTCCTTCCTTCCTTCCTTCTTTCCTTCCTTCCTTCCTTCCTTCCTTCCTTCCTTCCTTCCTTCCTTCCTTTATCCTTCCTTCCTTTATCCTTCCTTCCTTTATCCTTCCTTCCTTCCTTCCTTCCTTCCTTCCTTCCTTCCTTCCTTCCTTCTTTCCTTATTTCCTTCCTTATTTCCTTCCTTCCTTCCTTCCTTCCTTCCTTCCTTCCTTCCTTCCTTCCTTCCTTCCTTCCTAACTGAGTGTAACATCAGCATTAACACTGGGCCAAACTAAGAAACTGTAAATTATTATTTGCTTACTAGTGCTCTGGGAACAATATTCTAAAGTCCTGCCACATGCAGGTTAGGTTAGGTTTTCCTTAAAAGTTATTGGCCTCAAGTTTTAATTGGCTCAGTGAGCAAAGGCTTCTTGGTAAGCCCAATCACACAACTGGCTGAGGCACTGAGGCATTGGAGCTCCTCTCTCAGATTTCTGACCACAGACCAGCAGCATGACGAGTACCATGATTAAAACAGGAGAGCTGCAGAGGTGGATCAAGGTTCTGTTCTCAATAAATATCTTTTTCTTGCTTTTGAAATCCATTCCCTGCTATGGCTAAGTGAACCTCTTTTTCCCAGCTGTCAAATAAATTGCAAGTGTCTCATTTCATTCTAGTCTTGGGCCTGAGCCATAGACCAGCCAGCTCAACTCTGTTCTATTACAACCAGATTTTAAAATATTTTGACTTTGCAATACAATTCATTCTAAAGTGCAAGCAAATCAATGAACACACTTTCTATACCTTTTATTTGTGAAACTTTGGTCACAGCAACACTGGAAGACCAACTACTAAACCGCAGTGGGGGTTTATAGCCAGGTTGTGATCCACAACAGTAGGTGGGAGCTCCCACACGATGAAATGACAGATCCCTGAAAGAGGAGCATCAGAATTTACACATGCAAAGCAGAAGCAGAGACAATTAGGATCGCCAGAATCTCCGCTTATAAATGGGAGAATTTGGCATCTAATTTGTCTCTAAGATCACAGAAAGGTTGCAGGTGTACTGTATCTGTAGTTTAACAAGATGTTTGACAAAGTCCTTCATGAATTCCTTGTGGGTAAGATGAAGAGAAGAAATGTGAACTGTTCTTGTGGTTTTCCCTTTTATTCTGATTCTTCTTTCACAACATGGCTAATGTGGACATATGTTCGTACATATATAACCTATATCAGATTGCTTGCTGACTTACGGAGCGGGGAGAGGAGGGAGGAAAGGGGATAAATCTGGAACTCAAAATCTCATAAAAATGGATGTTGAAGAATTATCTTTACATGTAATTGGAAAAAATAAAATACTATTAAGTGGAAAATTTTTTTTAAAAAAAATGTGAACTAGATGATGATCCAGTTCAGTGGTCTACTGTATGTGATAAGTTTTGATTAATGAGTCATTATCAACCTGAAATGAGGTCTCTAGTGGGATATCATTGGGCTTTTGCCCACTGGACATTTTTCTTATTAGTTTGGATGAAGATATAAAAGACTCAAAGAACTTTTATTTTTGGTGTCATAACAATTAATATTTACCATATTAGAAATGAAAACCTCTTTCTATTATTGTAAAAATAGTTTTGACATTGAGGCCCCACGGTGTTCTCAGTGCCACCCCTTGAGCACTGCTAGGCTGAACTTAGACTAAAAAGCATCCATTTCACGCACACAAAATGAAGCACGCCTGATTAAATATCATTTTGTGTAAAACGACGTCGTGGATTTTGGTTGTTCGTAAACGCAATATGAGCCAATAGTGTGATGTGGATGCCAAAAAGCATCCTCGTTTGTATAGTGTCTAGACCCTAGAAAGAGAGAGAGAGTCTCGCTGTACTCAGACCACACCTAGAGTACTCTGTTTAGTTCTGAGGAATGACATGACAAATTGTATTGTTTTCCAAGGAGGGTGGTCAGGATCCTGAGAGGACTTTTGACAATGCTTTGTGGGGATTAAATTAGGTGGGGATATGTAATGTAGAGAAGAGAAAATTAAAAGGGAAGACAATTGCTTTCTTTAAAAACAGGATTATTATGGGGAAAGATTAATCTTATTCCGTGTGGTTCTAGAGGGCAGGGCAGTTAGAGCTGTCCAACAATGGGTTGGTTAGCTTCTTAAAGTAGTACCTCCTTGTTGAAAGTGTTCAAATAGAAGCTAGGTAAGTGAATATCTGTCAGGGGTGTTATGGCGTGGATCCAGGCACTGAGAGAGAGATTGGATTAGATGATCTCTACAGTCCCTTCCAATTTGAGGACTCCATGACGGTCTTCTCTCTCTTTCTTGCGTTTAGAACCAGCTCTGGTTAATATTTAAAATAGGGAAAATATGCTTCTTCTACCTTTTTTGGGGGCGTAATTTTTTCCCAGGCATTCTGCGCCCTTATCTGCTCCCCACTAGAGCCTCCCACTCATGATTTTATTTTATATTATTATTATTGTCATAGAAACTCATTATCTTTCCCCCTAAACACTCCCTACCTCCTTCTTCCCCTATTACAGTAGAGGGCAATACCATCCTCAATCCATCAGGCTCACAACCTAGGAGTTATCCTGGATTCTTCACTCTCTCTCTCCTTGCCCCCCAGCCCATCTCCCACATCCAAGCTGTTGCCAATGCCTACCGATTTCACCTTTGCAACATCTCTCAAATACGCCCCCTTCCTTCTTCTGACACTGTCGTTACTCTAGTGTAGGCCCCCATCTCCTCATGTTTTGATTATTGCAATAGCCTGCTGGTAGGTCTGGCTGATTCAAGGCTCTCCCCACTTCAACCCATTTTTCAGCCAGGCACTAAAGTGATTTTCCTAGAGCATGGGTGCAATTATGTCACCATTCCTGCACCCCACCTCCTTGCTCAATGCTAACTCCAGTGGTTTCCTGTTGCTTCCAGGAGCAAATACAAAATGCTCTGTTGGGCATTCAAAGCCCTTCGTAACTTACCCTCCTCCTCACTTTCTGGTCTTCTTATATTTTTCTCCCCAATATATACTCTTAGATCTAGGGATATTGGCTTCCTGGATGTTCCATGAACAAGACACTTCATCTTTTGGCTCTGGGCGTTTTCTCTGGCTGTTTCCCATTCCTGGAATGTTCTCCCTCCTCATCTCCAACTACTGACCTCCCTGGCTTCCTTTAAGTCCTGACTACAATCCTACCTTCTGCAGAAAGCCTTCCCCAATCCATCTTAATTCCAGTGCTTTCCCTCCTGTAATTATTTCCTATTTATCCTGCTTGCTTTGTATTTATTTGTTTGCATGTTGTCTCCTCATTAGATAGGTCAGTCATATAATCTTATAACACATATTTAATATATCAATCATGTAGATTTTGGAACTCATTTTAACACACAACCTATAATAAACTTCATTTCTTAGAAGAAAAAAAAGATGTCCCTTCTTCTTGAGGGCAGGGATTGTCTTTCACCTCTTTTTGTATCCCTAGTGCTTAGCACACAGTAAGTGTAGGTGCACACAGTAGGTGCTTAATAAATGTTGATTGATTGATATGAAACTCTGTATTAAGACATGGAGAAATGATGATCTCCAATGAAGAAACAAATCTCCTTATACCTGTGCCAACTCTGAAATGCACTTCCTTCTCACCATTGACATGTAGAATCCTTAGATTCCTTCAAAGTACACGGGCACTCACCTTTCCAACAAGAGACCTCTCCTGATTCTGTTTTTAGCCCTCTCTCCCGTTTAAAATTACTTTGCATTGCTTTGCAGATACTTACTTATATACATGTTGTATATAAGAGAATATAAACTCCTTGAGAGCAGGTACTATTTTGTCGCTATATCCCTGTGCTCTACCACCATGCTATATACTTAATAAGTGCTTGTTGAATTAAATTATGTAGACAAAGTCAAAGATCTTTGGGAATTATAGCACTAATTTTCCCTGAGTGTTTGCCAACAAATAGGAACCAAGAAGTTTGACTGTTGGGAGAAGATGGTGCACAAGTGTGCAGTGGTGAGATGACCTGGGTTTGAAAATTTACTACCAAAAAGCAACCAAGTAGACAATACATATGTTAATAATGGATGGGTGATGGTACAGATACATTTCTAGCTCAGTATGTGTATGCATATGTTATTTATTACAGATTGTAGAAATGTTTTACTACCAGCTAAAGCAGATGCTTTGCTATGATGCCTTTTCATGGTGCCCCCCCATCTCACATAAAAGGCATGATACGGATATGATTCTATTCTAGTTTCATAGAATTAAAGCCTGATGGGACCTTAGAGATTTTTTGTCCAACCCCCTCATTTTATAGATAAGGAAACAGAGGCCCAGATGGGGTGATGGGATTTGCTCAAGGTCACCAAAGTCGTCTGTGGCAGGGCCAGGATTCAAACCCACGCCCTCCAGCTCTGAATTCAGCACATCTCCCTAGGTGCCATGCTGCCTCCTGCTGCTCTTTGGGGAGGTTCTCAGTTTGCCTGAAACAGAAGCAAAGACAGATTTGGCCTGTGTTAGTGGTAGCAGAAGGAAAAGGCCAGCTGGGACCCCTAGTTAGATACTTACTTTTCGGCTCCGAGCTTCAGAAGTCAAGGTTTTTCTCTTGGCCTTCCCAGATTTTGATTGTTTCTCAGCCACTGGGGAGTTGGAGTTTCCTGCAAGCCTCAGGGTAGCTTCAGAGAAAGAACAGGAAGCTCTGATCAGCAAGGGCAGGGACCCTCCATTGTCGAACCTTTCAAAGCCCCAAAGCTCAGTCAGCTAGGGTCACAGTGATCATCCCAGGAAAGCATCTCTTCTCTAAGGCCAAAGCACCAAGCAATACAAAATGTACCAGGCTGCACAGCATCCTTACCCACCTACTTGGCTGAACATCCCCTTTACCACTAAGACCTGGGGAAGAAGAATCATTGCCTTTTATTCTTCCTCCTGGCCTAGTGAATGTTTGCTCACTTTTTGTCTCCAAATTATTGTCATTTTGTAGATGGAAAGCCCTACAGAGGGCATATAATGATAATAATAGCCAGCATTTATGTAGTGCTTTAAGGTTCATAAAGTGCTTTACAAATATCATCTCATTTGATCTTCACAAAGACTCTGTGAGGTGAGTACTGTCATTAACTGTATTTACAGATAAGGAAATTGATACACAGAGTGATTAAGTGACTTGTCCAGGCTCACACAGCTAGTAAGTACGTGAGGCAGATTTCAAACTCAGGTCTTCTTGACTCTAAGTCAACACTCTACCCACAGCACCATCTAGTTGCCTCTAAGTCGGATTCAAACTGAGTGAAATACTGGATCAGTTCAGTTTCTGTTTATAACCTATTCTATTAATTTGAATTTGTTCCAGTTTGGTCTTTTTTTAAAAAAAATTCACCATTCATTCATTTGCTCATTCACTTATTTATGCATGCATACATTCGTTCATCATTTATCTATTTTTAAAATATAGGATTCTAAGATTCAGAGGGAGCTTCCGTCTCTGCAAAAAGCAGTTCTCTAACTGAATGTGGCACTGTCCACCTATAATCCCAATTGAAATAGATTGAGGCAGTGAATTTCTTCATCTCAGGAATTCTGAGCTGCAGCAGGCTAAGCCAATTTGGTCTCTACACTGTCTGGCCCCAATATAGTGAGCCCAAGGGAGTTGGGGGAGGCTCACCAGGATGCCTAAGGAGGGGCAAAGAGGCCCAGGTCAGGAACAAAGCAGATCAAAATTTCTGTGCTGATCAGCGTGCGGATTGGGCCCATGAATGGCCATTGTACTTCCAGTTTGGGATTGATAGAGAGGTCTAGTCTTAAATTGAAAACAAAAGGCCAATTCTGAGATTGCTTTTGGAAAGGCCAGAAATCAGCAAAGTGGGCTGTATACATGCTCCATGGTGTCATTATATATGTCATTCATTAAGTGAGACCTCAAAGGCCCTTGCCTTGCTCTGAGTTTTTTCCTCAGATGATCCTTAGTTCCTCAGGCCCTGTAGCACGTCCAAACAGTTCTCTATAGTTATTCCACTTCCTGCCTCCCCCCATCCCCGAGCCCTACCCCCAACATGCCTTTTTGGTGCTGTTTCTGAATATCCTACCATGTTACTTTCTTTTGCTCCTCCATGCTGGGCAGCCTCTAGGAAGCTTGGCCTGAGCAACTTTAGTCCTGTTTGGGTGAGCTGAGTCACCTTTTCTTTTGTTCTTGGTGGCCCATCCCTGAAGAACTTTCTTGGGATTCTACAGTAACTCCTTACCTCACACACTTACTCCATTAGCTTTGTTTCTAGGTGACTGAACAAAACATACTGATTTCAGGTAATAGATAGGGAAGGCCCTAGTTTTTCAACATGATCCCCTATCCCTTGAGTCAACCTATCATGGTCCATGCCCTTCCTAGGTACTATCCTTTTCATTATTTACCACCCTTTTCAACCATATCATGAAGTTGGAGGCCTTTTCTTCCTCCTTTTGGTGGGTAACAAGGACTTTCACATAGCTACCCTGTGTACTTTCAGTGCTGCCAAATGGGTTATCTATTATTTGAAAACATTCGAAACCCATCATCTTAGGGCATTGCATAAAGCTTCAAGGAGATGTAAAGTGTGAGCCAGCAAAGGCTCTCTAGTGGTTTCCTACACTGTTTATACCAGCCTCCTGCCAATCCCTTCCTTGTCTCTGTGGAGCACCTTAGCTAAGAGTCAAACATTTCCTTTTCTTCTCAGTAGAGGTTCTCCTCTCCCTCTGCCCTGGAAATGATTCTCTTTTCCATATTGATCCCCCATACTGGTTGGCTGGCAGCCTGTCCCATGAGATTAGCCCCTACCACCATTCCCACTGGCTGCTGAGGAGTATGTGTATACTGGGAAGTTCTAGCCTGGGGCTGGTTGACATCATTCTTTGTCATCCATCTCTTACCACGAGGGCTTCAAAATGCGCTGTTAACTCCTGGTTATTGATGATGGGTTTAGTAACTATTTTCCAGTGACTCTTCATTCCCCCACCCCAGCTGTCTCTTTGAATAGTTGGGAGTGTTTCTGGCAGTTCATCCAGTACAGCTGCGCTGTCTGCCTTCCTCAATTACAATTTCCCAAGGACTTCACAGTATGACGTAAAGTCTTCTCATTGATTTCCTTGGCACAGTTAGTAGGCACCCTTCCCCCCAAACCAAAAGTCATTGGTAAGAGTTTCTACCACTGAGCACCAGTTCTCAGATGCTTGTGCAGAACAGAAATACATCAATTTCTTAATGTGTTACAGTGCTTCAGAAACTCAGTCCAGTTGACCACTAAGTTCGTAATAATTTGCTCGGCATTCAAAGCCCACTACAGATGGATGTATTACCTTTCCCCCCCATACTTCTCTATGTCTTCTACACTCTAGCCCAGCTGTATTACTTTCTGTCCCTTGAAAACACCCCTTCGATTTCCCACTTCCATGTCTGTGCTCAAGCTCTCTCTCTCAATACCTTCCCTCTCCACCCTTTAAGGCTTCATTTAAATGCTCTTTCTTCTATGAAGCCTTCCCAGATATTCCCATTGGTGACCACCTTGGCCTTCTCATCTCACACAGCACACTATTTTGTAGCTCTCTAAGATGCTTAACACATAATGCTATGTAATAAAATTGTCTGTCTCTGTGTTGTCATCCTATTGGACTGAGCTCCTCAGGAGGAAATTCTGTGTTTTATCTAATCTCTGAATTCTTGCCTGTGCCTAGCATAGCTTTGCATGCAGCAATCTTCTTCCAAATTAGCCATACATAAATTATATAGTCCAATATCCTTTTATAGATGAGGAAACCGGGTCCCAGAGAGATCTGATAGATTGAGTATATGTTTATTGAAATGGGATACAATGCAATATTCATTTTGGAGGGGGCAGGGGCTATGCCATCTGTATCATCATTATCTATTTAAGACGGGAGATGGAAACATCTGTAAAGAGCCTTCACTGTGCTTTTGCCTCCTCCAGTAAATAATGCAATGGACTGGCCAAGCTTGTCCCTTGCGAGCACGCGCTGTATGCTCTAATGATGTAATCACCACAAGGGAGAGACTGGGGACTCTGCTTCTGGAAAGGCAAGATGGCCTGGAATGGAAGCACTGTGCTCCTCAATTCAGAAAGAGAACTGCTATGGTTTCCAATCAGCTTATCGTTTGAAGAACCTTCTGATTCACTTTGGATCTAGAACCGAGAACACATTCAAAAGGCATTATTGAGCCATGGAGTTTCCTTTTTCTTTCCTGGCTGTGCTCTGGTGAGGGGGGCAAAGGCTGCTGCTCTAAGCCTTCTAGTGGAGGGAAAGGCCTTGGGGCTTTTTATCCCTACCCACACATCTATGTAGTCTGTGAGCACGAGGCCTACCTCTGTTGCTTGCATTTCTGTTGTGTTTATGCTTTTTTGCCTTGAGGGGAAAGAATATTGGAGATGGAACAAATTAGGCTGCAACCTTGTAAATTTTGGAAGATTGGGAGAGTGAACTGATAGAGATCCAGGAGACAGAGTCCAGGCCAGAATTATAATCTAATAGCATTGCCCTTGGCATCCAAGCCAAGCAGTGGATATACCCTGCGGCCAAAGATGCTGGACCAGAGAGGCAGGGCAGTAATGCTGGCCATTGGCTGTGCTGAATTCACAAGTGAACTCTATGGGGACAAGTTCTGTGTAGCAACTGCTTTAAATTTGAGACCACTCTTCCCAGGAACTGAGATGGCACAAGGGAGAGTGTTCTTCCAGATGATGGAAGGAGGTGCTTTTATTTCTGTTGTTACTATATTTTTTCAGTTACTATCCCTTTGTGATAGCCAATTGCTATCATTTGGTTAGGTTGTACTGGGGTACTAATCACTGGTAGTTGATATAGGGAAGAAAACACTCTAATGAGAGCTCAGGCAGATAGCATTTGAAAGACTCTCCCAAGCCCTCAGGGGTGCTGCTATAACCCCAGCTATGCTCTGGGAACCCAATCAGCTAGAGCATGTGTAGGCTGAGAGAGTAAGTCCAGTCTCCCTATGGTCATAATGCTATTTTCTGTGAGATAAAGCTCTTTATTAGGTTCAACCTTGTAGAGGCAATAGGACTGCTCGGCTGGCTCTCGGGAGTGGCTGGCTGGGCAGCTGAATTAGTTCACGCCTTGACAGCACTACGATGATAAAGTGTTACCTAACTGTTAAGTACTATTATTGTTAATGACATTGGGAAGGAAGGAATGTGGGCTGGTCACCATGCTGTACCAAAACATTGAGCTCTAAAGGACTTCCTGTTGACTGTGCTCTCTTTTCCCCCACTGTGCAGACTGGTGAGATGGCAGGGCAGCTTCAGAGTCCCCAAACAAGGAAACTCCAACGTATTTCACCTCAGGCTCTTCCTATATTGGTCAAATGAAGTGTCCTTTTTGCAAGAGTTAACCGAGTTTATAGTGGTTCTTACTGGGGCTCCTCAAGTTCCTTTGAAGGAAACAAAACCAGAGATCTGAGAGCAGGACAAGGACCAAGACCCTGAAAATTATCTGGTTGTTCTTTTATGCTGGTTTCCTGCTGAGAAACTTGTGAATATAGTACATACTCAGTAATTATTTCCCAGTTGTTGCTTTTAATCAATTGACCACATCAACAGTGGGCCAGGAGCTTCTGGGGATGCAGAGAAATCTAAGACACATCTCAGCTCTTAAGGAGCTCACCAGCCAGTTGGTGTGTAAGACATAGTTAAGAAAAGATAAAATAGCTATGATTTGTTTTTTTAAGATTATTTCTGTCATGGAAGTTAAGTTCTTTCTCTTCTTGCCTTTTCCCATTAGGATGATGGCTATCTGAGGACAGAGACCAACTCTTCTCACTAGAGCATGTAGTTTAATGCTTGAAATAAAATCATAAGCTTAGATAATCATAGGCTTATAGATTTAGAACTAGAAGGGACCAGCGGGGCCATCAAGTCTAGCCCATTTTATAGATGAGGAAACTGAGGCACAGAGAGGTTACATGACTGGCTGTGGACACAGCTAATAAGTGTCTGAAGCAGGATTCGAACGCAAGTCTTAGCCACCGTGCCCTTGCTAAACCATAATCTCTGCCTATTCGTGCAATAGCTCACATGTGTATAGAGCTTTAGAGTTTGCAGAGTGCTTTACATATATTATATAATTTTAATCCTGGGAGGTAGGCGCTATTATTTTTTTTCCATTTTACAGATGAGGAACCTGAGATTCAGAGAGGTCAAATGACTTCTCTAGGGTCCCATTGCTAGCAAGTATCCAAAGTAGGATTTGAACTCAGGTCTTCTTGACTCCAAATCCAGTGTCCTATCCACTATTGAGGGACTGGACTAGATGTCATCTGGGGTCCTTTTGAACTCTTGCCATTTGATCTTTTGAGCCTAGGAATGTCCCACTGCCCTTCTCAGGAGCCATCCCGTTCTCCGTAACCCAGGCCAAGAATATACTTCCCTTGGCCAAGACAAAAACAGCAGGAGCTGACCAGGAGGGTTCATTTCTCCATCTATTCCCATAAATACACGTCTTTTCTGTCTTTGGAGCCATTAAAAAGAAGAAGAGAGTTCCAGGCCCCCAGAGCTGGCACGGCCAGGAATATTGCTTTGATTGCTGTTACTAGTGTGCCCATGGGAAAACCCAGCTACCTGTTTGAGTTTGTGCCTCAGCTTCTGCCTTTGTAAAGTGAAGATAATGATAGCCTCCTTATCACACAGGCCAATTGTGAATCACTCACAGATACTCAAATAGATCAGGGATCTCCCTGATTTCATCGTTTCCTTTACTGATGCAAGTTGCATCCCCACCATGCCTGCCTACCCTGTGCTACTCCTATCTCTGTCATCCCCTAAGTCTCCCCCATAGGGCCCATCTAGTGTGCCAGAGGCCCTTCTCACATCCTCCTGAAATTGAGACAATGCTTGTGTAACATTCTGGAGGTCTGCCTACCATCCCTTCCCTTGGCCTGTGACTAGTCTGTTTTCTCTTCCTCTCCTATATTTCCCTGATGACATCTTTTACTAACATTCTTCTTCAAAGATCCTAATTGGTTGTATAACAATAATAACAGTCGCCAGCATTTTATAGTGCTTCAAGGTTAACAAAGTGCTTTACAAACATTGCCCTCAGTTTATCCTCACAACAACACTGCGAGGTAGGTACTATGATTATCCTCATTTTACAAGTAAAGAAATTGAGGCAGACAGAAGTTAAATGACTTGCTTGTCTAGGGTCACACAGTTAGGAAGTGTCTGAGGTAGGTTTCGAATTTAGGTCTTTCTGATTCCAGGTCCAGCTCTCTATCTTCTGTGCTACTTCCATTGTCCTCTGTGTATCTTTCTCTTTCTCTTTCTTTCTTTCTTTTTTTCTTTCTCTCTTTCTTTCTTTTTTTCTTTCTCTCTTTCTCTCTTTCTTTCTTTCTTCCTTCCTTCCTTCCTTTTCTTTCCTTCCTTCCTCCCTCCCTCCCTTCTTTCTTCTTTCTTTCTTTCTTTCTTTCTTCCTTTCTTTCTTTCTTTCTTTCTTTCTTTCTTCCTTCTTTTCTTTCCTTCCTTCCTTCCTCCCTTCCTTCCTTCCTTCCTTCCTCCCTTCCTTCTTTTCTTTCCTTCCTTCCTTCCTTCCTTCCTTCCTTCCTTCCTTCCTTCCTTCCTTCCTTCCTTCCTTCCTTCCTTCCTTCCTTCCTTCCTTCCTTTCTTTCCTTCCTTCCTATCTTCCTTCCTTGCTTCCTTCTTTTAAAAAGACTTGGTTAACATTATACATGATTTCAGACATACGGTATCTTTGATGACTAACTTTGATAGATTTGGCTCTTCTTAGCAATGTGAGGTTCTAAGACAGCTCCAGAAGACTCATGATGGAAAAAATTATTCCCATCTGGAGAAAGAATTATGGAGTCTGAATGCAGATTGAAGCAAACTATTTCCTCTCTTTGTTCGTTTTTGGTTTTGCTTCTGTTTTGTTTCTTCTTTCTGGTGGTTCATTCCATTGGTTATAGTTCTTCTTTACAACTTGTCTATGGTGAAAAAATGTTTAGTGTGAAGGTATATGTAGAGCCCATATCGGATTGCATGCTGTCTTGGGTGGGGAGGGGGGAGGGGGGAGGGGGAGAGGGAGAAATCTGGAACTCAAAAAATTGAGGAACTGAATGTTGTAAACTAAAACTAAAAATTAATTATTTAATTAAAATAAAAAGGAATTGTTTATTGATATCTTTTGTTATTACATCATCTATGTTTTCCCATGTTAATGGGAAATCCTATGTTAGCCTCAGACAATAATTGTATGACCCTGGGCAAATCACTTAACTCTGTTTACCTCAGTTTCCTCATCTATAAAATGAGTTGGAGAAGAGAATGGCAAACTACTCTAGTATTTCTGCCATGAAAACTCCAAATGGTGTCATGAAGAGTCAGACATGATTGAAAGAATAGAACAGCAACATTTCCCAATCTTCCTCCCAGAGATCTATCCCTTATTAACAAACAACCCGATTTCTTTTCGCATCTTTGTTCCCATTAGTGCCATTTTGAGCTCACTTATAAGCACATCAAGGATAATGATTTTAAAGCCCAAGTCTAATAGCTCTACTGTCCTTGATGGCGAAAACATTTAAGAAATTAATCTTTGCAGATCCTTTTCATGTTCCTTCTCTTTCTTGACCTGCTATTTTCCTCCTTCGATGTACTTAGGATGATTTTGCTTAGTTGGCACTTTTGTCGAGCTTTCTTTAAACTGGTTTTTGCTATCTACTGACTTTCTTTGCTATACGAGGTGATGCATCTTATATTCATCCATCATCCTTTTGGCAAGATTTTACAAATGAGTTTCTATGCTAAGCCAGTGTTGCCTTTGACCTGTTTGCTGAGTAAGGTGCTTTCTGAACTTTTTGGTCTTCTTCTTGATTTATAGTGATTAAACTTCTATAAGAAATTACTATAATCATTTCCCATTTTTTCAATGTCAATTTTTCTTTTATCTTTTTTTTCTCTTTTTAACTAATACTAACTTTTGCTCTGACAAATTAGTGGTCTGACTTGACACAGATAGCTGATTCAAGGATAGCTCTCATGTAAATAATAAGTCTTTATCTTTAGACATAAGCGTTCTCACTTTCATAATGTTGTTTTTATGCTTTCCATATTCAGAGCCTGCCAATTATTTTCTTGAAGAAAATGTTCACGATGTAGAGGTTTGGGGCTTCTGTATAACTTACAAGTCATCAGTCTCTCTTATTACTTCTTCCTGAACCGTAGGCCAAACCTGAACCTGGGCCAAGCCTGGGCCAAGAGATCAGCACCTGCCTTCCAGGCTTGTTGTGAGGTTTAAATGAGATAATATCTATGAAGCATAACTTTAGAAAGCCTTAAAGAGCTATATAAATGCCAGCTATTATTATGAGGCATCAGAATAGGACTTTGTATGGATGTTGTGCATCAAATGAGCTAATGTCTGTAAAATGCTTTGTAAACCATCAAGTGCTATACAAATGCCTGGGGAAATAAGTGTGTATTTGTGCATGTGCAAGATTTCTTCTCCCCACACTTAGAACTAATCCTTTCTGCCACAGGACACTTCTGAGGTATTGCTCAGAGGATCCACTTACCTAGTAATTTAGAGTCAATAACTTCATCATCTTTTAATAGTGCCACAAAGACCGGCTCTGATGATCCTTCAGGTCCTGTTGGGGTAAAGAAGATTCATTCATTTATTCCTTCCTTTACTTGCTTATTAATCAACCTTTCCCTAGGATGCAGTCACAGATGGGAGGGCCAAGCCCAGTGGGGTGACATATCCTGGAAAACCTGTGTCTCCCCAGTGTGGTACCCAGAGCCTAAGAGATGTCTGTAAACTATGGCAACTTCCTGGAAAAGGCCTATGAGCATTCCTTCCTATGGGAAATAGGAGAAGTTAGAGCCACACAGATTTAGGTTAATTGATGTGTGGTCCTGTCTAAGGCCAAGGAGTGGAATTTTAGCTCAAGCTCTCTTCTAGTCTCCAAGCTCTAAGACAACCTCTTCCCATACCAATCCTTCAGACCACTACTGGGATGGGCATCATACTGGGATAATACATACGTGTTACAGCGAAAGGGATATAGGTTTCTCGAGGCTTCAGCAGTTCAGATGCATAGAGCTGGGGATACTGGAGAAGGTTTTTTAACTGACCACTCTCATCTGCCAGTTCAATCATCCCTATAGCCCAACAGAAGAGTCAGAGTTGATATTAGAGATGATATTATAGAATGAGAAACTGGTTAATGGGTAGCTTCAGATTTTCCCTGATATTGATGCAGATTTTATAAGTAGCCTTATAGATGGGGGCAATGTTCCTCCAAGGCCACCTACTCTTTAAGAGTAATTCCAAAATACACATAGGCCCTGCCTGTGTTTACCAGAAGATCCTTTCTTAGGAGAGCTCCCCTCTGAGCTACATAGGCTTAGCCTGGCACAAGCCTGGGATAAGAGATCAGGAAATGAGGGTCTCTCTCTGTCCTTGGGTCTATTCTGTCTCCAAATCCGGGTCTATGCCATTTCTCTGGATTCGGGTCCATGTCATTTCTCTTGTTGCTTAGGCCTGTGGTGTCTCTTCTTATGCTTGAGTCATCATTGTACCTGGACCAGGGTAATATCACTGTATACTTTCTACCTTTTATGTAAAATAAAAATCAATAATAATAATGACTGTTTGCCTTTATATAAGGACTTTCAAGGTTTTCAAAATGCTTTACATACATTATCTCCTTTCATTTTCACAATAACCCTGAGAGGTACACACTATTACTATCCCCATTTTACAGATGAGGAAACTAGTGTCTGAAGCAGAATTTGAATCCAGATCATCCCAACTTCAAATTCAGTGCTCTATCCACCGTGACACTCTGACTCTTGTAGATAAAAAAATTGGCCTCAGAGAGGCACTGTGGGAATAGGCGAGCTATGAAAAGTATTCTGCTTTGAGCTGCCTTGGACCATTTCCTAAAGGAATCTCCTTCAACCTGGTGAATGTCAAGAAGAAACAGGTGCATACCAAGCACCCCCTGCCCTTTCCCCAGTTTTCCTGTGGCGTAACTTGTTGCTTCTCCCATTGGAGCATGGAGGAACCTCCCCACTCAGTCAGTCCACTTAGGATGCTCATGAGAAGGAGTAGGGACGGGTTGATTGTCCTAAATTTCTGTCAAATCCTGAAATGGGAAGGTACCTAAAGAAATCATTTCCATCCCTGCCCCCACTATTCTCGGTCATCTCTTCGAGGCATGAAGGGTAAAGGTGGTCGGTGGGGTAGCCACCCCAGTGTGGACTCCTGAGCTCATACGCAGCTTACCTTCAGGCTCACAGCCACAGCACTGCTTGATACTGTTCAACAGCGCCTCTACTTTGCAGTGAGAGTTAAATAGGGTCTTTTCATGATCTGCAGGAAGAAGTCTGAGGTGGTGATTAAGTCCCAGTACAGGCGTTACAGACATGACGCTCTTGATCATGGGTTGAGTTCTTAGGTGGGCAGTGAGGGGCTCAGTGTCAATGTTTTAGTGGTGGGAAGTGCTCCCTGGGGAGAGGGGGGAGTCTCAGAAATCTAGTTCTATGATAAACTGGAGAAAACTGGATACCGTTCTTCTAATGAGATCCTTAAGCCTGTCTCAGGACCTGGAGTTCATTTCAATGGATGTTTATTAAATGACTATTATGTGTGAGCCAACTGGCACAGTGGATCAAGCTCCTGACCTGGAGTCAGGAAGACTCATCTTCCTGAGTTCACATCCAACCTAGACACTTACAGGCTGTGTGACCCTGGGCAATCACTTAACTCTTTTTGCCTCAGTTTCCTCATCTTTCAAATGAGCTGGAGAAGGAAATGGCAGACCATTCCAGGATCTTTGCCAAGAAAACCCCAAATGGGGTCACGAAGAGTTGGATGTGACTGAAACGACTGAACAACACCAATGTGTGGGGCACTGAGTTAGGCTCTGGGGGATAGATAAAGATGTTTTAAAAAGTTGTGATGATCTCAAGCAGCATACACGCTACTGGGCAGGGGTGGGGGAGGTATGCAACACGTACGTAAGTAAATCTAACCTATATGTGAGGTAACATGAGAAAATATGCAATAATTTAAAGAGGAAGAGAGTGCTACTAGCTGGGACAGATCAGGAAAGGACTTGTGTAGGGAGTAGCCCTTGGACCAGGGATTCTAAGATGCAGAGGCGAACAGGGAGAGAGCTCTCTACACCTAAGAGAACACATGTGCAAAGGAACTACAGAAGGTGGCCTCTCCCAGAAAGGAATGGTGTGGGAGGCAGAACCTGGGCAGAGCTATCCCACTTCAAATTGTTCCTCATGGTTCTTCTACGGAGGGTACATACCTATGCAATGATGGGAAGAGTTGCTTTAGTCTGAGCTTTGTCATCAGGCTTGGCACACGGACATGGAGTAGGAGGTGAGAAAAGGAGAACTGGGAGAGTGAGATGTCATACAGGGAAGAGTGAAGAAGTCAGGTTACAGAGAGAGCAACAACACCAGCATCTCCTGAGTCATCTAGATTATCCTTGAGATTACTTTAGCTTAATCCTGGGCAAGCAGATGGGACAATGGCCCAAGAATCATGAAACCCAGGCTCTAGGCCTTGGCTTTGCTACTAGTTGCCTGTGTGACTTTAGGAGACTTATTTTCTTTCTCTGGGCCCTGATTTGCTTCTATGTAATAGGAAGGGTTTGGACTAGAAGGTTTCTAAGGTCTCTTTCAATTCTAACATTCCCTGATTCCATAACCCGTGGGCCTCTGGTCACTTTTCTTTTCACGTCAAACATGCCTTCCATAATCAGAAGGATCTTCTACACTGATGCTGAATGTTGGAATGTTGTATCAGAGTGAATGAACCCTTTGGTTGTATGTCTATGGGTAGTGGTTTGTTGGTGGGGGCAGGTGGGCAGTGGCAGGGGGTCAAGTTGTCCAATTTCCAGTTTATAGTATTTCCTTGTAGACAGTGGAAATAGAGTTAATAAAGAGTCTGCTTAAGGACTAAAGGCACAGGAACGAATGATGCATTGTGGGGAATATAACCAGGAATAAGCCTTGTCACACAGCAGGGTCAAAACAGGATTCTTAATAACACACTAATAGCTGGTATTGAAATAGAGCTGTAAGGTTTGCAGAGCACTTTACATGTTACCTCATTTGGTCCTTAGAACAACCATTTGAGGTAGATGCTATCATAGCCATTTTACAGATGAGGAAACTGAAGTAGATAAAGGTTAAGTGAGAATTGAACTCCAGAACGAACTCTACATTTGCTGTGCTACATAGCTGCCTAATTATCACCCTGGGCAGCCTTCTATGTTGATCCAGTCTATGTACCAACCCTTCCTATTAAGCATCAACCAAGCATAGGATGATTTTCCATCTGTCCTGTCCTCAAGGACCTTGTTGTTGTTGAGCTGTGTCTGACTCTACATGATCCCATGGACTTTTGGCAAAGATACTGAAGTGGTTTGCTATTTCATTCTCCAGTGTGTCCCCATTACAGAGGAGGAACTGAGGCTAACAGGGGTTAAATGACTTGCCCAGTTAGTAAGTATCTGAGGCTGGATCTGAACTCAGATCTTCCTGACTCCAGGCCCTGTACTCTATCCACTGCTCCACCTAGCTGCCCTCCTCAAGGACCTTCTGCTAGAGTAAGGAGGCTTAAGAGAGGAATAACAGACAGGGGCTTCCACTTACCTCCATGGAGAATGGTGATAAACATTTTGATAAGTGGTTTCGGTGTGCAGGGAAGGACAAAGCTGTCTCGAGATGGGCCTGATGTTAGGGTCCTGGTCAGCAACCTGCCTCCTCAAACCAAAGATGTCAGGCAGGCCTTGTACACCACTGCCTTCTTAGCAATAACCTTGGACCTTAGGACAGTGGTCTGGAAATCTGCTACGAGAATGATGCCCTTCCTTGAGTAGGAAGGTAACAATAAAGATGACTAGTGGGAGAGAAATCATACCCTAAGTGCTGGGACCATGGACAGCTGGCAATGGGAAAGCTGAAAAGTCAGGCAAGGGTCCCAGAAAATGTTTGAAGAAACAGGTAGGTTCTGGAAAGAAAAAGCAGCTAAGGCAACTGCCCTGCCCCACCCAACTCCCTGGTCTCACTGTTTGTTTTGTTTGTCAGATTCCTTCTCCACGGAGAAGCATATGTAAACATTGCCTGAAGTCGGCAGGATTCCAGGGCCTAGGCCTGTTTTGTTGGGAGAAGCAGGGCTCCCTGACCAAAGCTGGAGGGACTTGCCACAGCTATGCTGCTGCTAGGGCCACCCACACCAACAACAGCCTGGCTGGGGGCCAAGGAGCATCACCAAGCATGCCTGGGAGATGAACGGGGGCCACCTGGGTGAGAGGAAATGACATGCTGAAAAGGGAGAAGCCCAGGAATTCCAGCCTCCTTAGAGACAATTATTCTTCCACTTCCCCTTGAGGTTTCCTCTTCCTAAACTAACTCCATCCCAATTCCTTTCTCCAGGGCCAGGAGCATAGATTGTTCTCAGTCTCACTCCTCCCTTTCCACCAGCCCAAACACTGTCCATCCCTGGAGCTAGGTGCTCTCAGTCATATTCTCAATGGCTATTGGGTATCTACTGAGTGTAGATTCTTCCTTGCACAGGAGAATGAAGGTCTCACATCAGAGTCATTACTTGTAGGATGTAATTTCTCCTTACAGCTTAAACATTTGGGAAAACTAAGAGACTGAATTTTCCACATGCAATTCAAATCTTCTTATGCCAATACATTGAAGGTGGAAATCAGTATAAGACCAGGACAAAGAACTGCAGAGAACCAAGCCATGGCCCTTTAAGAATGGACCACAGACCCACATTGCTGTTTCCACAATCTGGCTAGCAGCTTCTGTGGGGGGTCCAGATCCACCCACAGCCAGCACCCAGAAAGCTGCCAGACAGCCAGAAAGCCCAGGTTCTTTTAACATGCCTTAATAAGGAGAGCAAGGTTAAGGGGTTGGCAAGCTTACTTTAATTCAGCACACAAATATCATTCACTTAGTTCAGGGGAAAAAAGCCAGCACCCTGAACTTCAGAGCAAAATACATGCAAATTACAAACTTCAACAGACAGACCTTGTCTGATTCAAATCCCAACATAGTTACCAGAGTTCAACAAAGTCTCAGCATCCGGGTTTACAAGCTGGAGGGCTCCTTAGCTACAGCTGCCGGGAGTGTCAACACAAATGTCTCAAGAGCCCTTAAACAAATTACAAACAGACAGACCCAATACAATTCATAGTTACCAGTACCAACATCTGGTCAGTGCTGGGGGGCAGTTTGCAGCTTGCCCAGAGTCTCAACACTCCTTCCATGAATGTGCCCCAAA
>CM053622.1:670876780-670898926 GCA_028646595.1 Phalanger gymnotis
CAGATTTTGACTCGACATAATGAAATACTTCTCAACAACCAGAGCTATCTGAAAGTGGGATGGGTTGCCTTGAAAGGTAGAGAGTTGACCTCTTAGTAGAGAGAATTTTTCAACACTTTGAGCTGAGGGAATTCTGTTCAGGTATGAGTTGTAGTAGATGGCCACTGAGGTTCCGTCCAACTCATAGCTGTTTTTGAAAGTGTTATGAGACTACTGCTGAAGACATAGTAAAGCTGGACTTGTGACAAAATTACTCATGATTTTGTCTATGGATAAGATGAAGAAATGATAGTACAGTTAGATGGATGGAAAGAAGGAACAAAGGAGATAAGTGCGTGTTAAATGCCTACTTTGTGCTAAGTGATTCAAAATATTATCTCATTTGAGTCTCAAAATGACCTTGGCAGGTAGATACCATCATTATCCCCATTGTACAGTTGAGAATACTGAGGCACGGAGGTTAAGTAACTTCCACAGGATCATGTAGCTTGTAAGTATCTAAGGTAGGATTTGAATCTAATTCACTACACCATCATAGCTGGTTGAATAATTGTATCTGGGTAATTGATTAATGGGTTGATGTCAATCTGGATTGATGGACCAATGAAAGGAGGTTTCTAGTAGTGTTTTAGAGAAGAACTCTATCCTTGGCCTTGTCCTCTCTAACATTTTTGTCAGTGACTTGGATAAAGATGCAGGAGATATATTTGATTTGCAAATGACAAAGTTGGGAGGTCCATTAATATTGTGAATGATGGATTTGGTATCTATAGAGATCTCGACAGACTATTAAAATAGATCTAATTTAACCAGGTGAAATTTAATAAGGATTGAGGGGCAAAGGATAAAGTTGAGTACTATACTTAGGTTAAAACAAAACCAATAACAGTGGCTGTGCCATGAGATAAGGGCAACATGGCAAAAAAGCAGTTTGTATGAAAAACTGCAAGTATAGATGAGTCATTGTCATAATATGGCTTCTAGTTACTCAGTAAATATTGTGTCTACTCTGTGCTAGGTGGCACAGTGGACAGAGTGCTGGGCCTGACGCCAAGAAGACTCATTTTCCTGAGTTCAAATCTGGTCTCAGATGCTTACTAGCTGTGTGACCTTGGGCAAGTCATTTTATCCTGTTTGCCTCGGTTTCCTCATCTGTAAAATGAGCTAGAGAAGTAAATGGCAAACCATTCCAATATCTTTGCCAAAGAAATCCTAGATGAGGTCATGAATAGACAGACCTGTCTGAAAACAACTGAACAACAGCTGTGCGCTAGGCACTGTGCTAAATACAGGGGATACAAATACAAATAAAAACAAAATCCCTCCCCTCAAGGAACTTACATTCTAACAGGGAAAGACTGCTTAGCCAGTCAGGTTACCTAAACAGATGTATACTGATCACATCTGGAGTATTATGTTTAGTTCTGGGAGCCATATTTTAAGAGGAATATTGACACAATGAAGCATGTCCAGAAGGGGCTGGCTCTAGAGGGATTGAAGCCATAGCATTTAAGAAATTATTGGAGAAACTGGGAATCCTTAGCCTGAAGAAGACTGGGGCATGAGAGTGGGGGAAAAATGTTAGCATATATCTAGAGTTTTAAGCTTTGCAAAGCATTTGATCTCAGTTGAGCCTCACAACACTTCTATGGAGTAATTTCTTTTATTATTCCCATTTTGCAGATGAAGAAACAGGCTAAGAGAGCTAAGGTGAATTGCTCAAAGTCACACAGTAAGTATCAGGGCTTCCTAATTGAGACCAGCTCTCTATGGTCTCACTATTTCTCTAGGCAGAGTAGATAGCTTCATGTATGTAAAATTGTTGTTTATTTGTTTTCAGTTGTGTCTGACTCTTCGTGACCCCGTTTGGGGTCTTCTCGTTAAAGATACTGGAGTGGTTTGCCATTTCTTTCTCTAGCTTATGTTACAGATGAAGAAACTAAGGCACACAGGGTTAAGTGACTTGCCCAGGGTCACACAGATACCAAGTGTCTGAGAACAGATTTGAACTTAGGAAGTAGAGTCTTCCTGACTCCAAGCCCACCACTCTATTAGCTGCGCCACCCAATAAACTCCAGTGGCTCACTATTGCTTCCAGGATCAAATATAAATTCCTGTTTGGCTTTAAAATTTTTTTAATAAGTTTTTATTGATTTTTTTTGTTTTTTAAATCACCATAGTATATCTCTCCCAAATATTTCCCTTCCTTTCCCTCCCAGAGAGCCATCCCATATGACAAATAATAATTTTTAGAGAGGAAAAAAATCTGCACAACAAATCAATATACCAAAAAATTCTGAAAACATGTCCAAAGTCCTCAATGAAAGGGTAGGTTGGGGGTATGCTCTCATATCCCTTCATTGGAGTCCTGCCTGAGCTTTATAATTTTGTTACATTACTTTTTATTTTTTAGTAGGTAGTCATTCTTTCCATTTACATTGTTTTAGTTACTGTGTATATTGTTTTCTTGGCTCTGCTTACTTCACTCTTCATCAGTTCATATAGATCTTTCTATGCTTCTCTGTATTGATCACATACATCATTTTTTATAGCACAGTAATATTACATTACCTTCATGCACCACAATTTGTTTAGACATTTGTCAATCGATGGACATTTATTTTGTTTCTAATTCTTTGCTACCCCAAAAGATGCTGCTATAAATATTTTGGAGTATCTATTTGGCTTTTAAAGCCCTTTGCAACCTTGGCTCCTTCCTACTTCTTCAGTCTTCTTACACATTACTCCTCTCCACACACTCTACAATCCCGTGACACTGTCCTTCTTGCTGTTCCTCTCAGGGATACTGTATCTCCCAACACTCTCTCTTTTCATCTCAGCTTTCTGGCTTCCCTGGCTTTCTTCAAAACTCTACTGAAACCCTGCCTTCCACAAGAGGTCCCTGCTCAGTGCTCTCTGAGAGCACTCCAATTTACTCTGTATATACAATTTTTATACCTTTTTATGTGTAACCTTCATTCCTGAGTCTGGACTTTGTCTACCGTGCCACAGAAAACTTTTCATCCTGGAAGCTCACTTTACCCCTGGGACTTCTTACACTGGAAGGACACTCAGCCCCTGTGGCCTCTCTCTCTGATTGACTGGTTCTTCCCAGAACCCTCATTTTAAGAAGGATGTTCAAGTCAACCATGTCTTTATTTCTCTATAGGCTGCACCCTCCAGAGTCCAGGGGTGGGGAACCTGCGGCCTGGAGGCCACATGTAGCCCTCTAGGTCCTCAAGTTTGGCCCTTTGATGGAATTTGTTCTGTGACTTGGATTTAGTCAAAGGGCCATACTTGAGGACCTAGAGGGTCACATGTGGCCTCGAGGCCACAGGTTCCCTCCTCCTCCTCCAGACTTTCTAGACCATGCCCCGATGAGATCTTTCATTTTCTTTTTCTCTTTAAGGTGTTGTCTCTCCCCACTAGCATGTAAGTTCACTAAAGGCAAGGGCTGACTTTCTTTCTGCTAGTGTTTTCATTTCCAGCACTTAACATGGTGCTTGGCATATAGTAAGCACTCAATGAATGCTTTTTGATTGACTGACTTCTACATATCTTGGCTGTGCACGGTTGTTTACTCTGTTAGATTGTGGGCTCATTGAGGACAGAAACTGGTGTTTTCTGTTTTTGTTTGTTTTTGCCTTTTCTTGTATTTCCAGTGCTTAAAACATTGCAAGACGCTGGAAGAGATTAATAAATGCTTGATATCTGACTGACTCATTGGGAAAATGGAGGAGTTTGACTACATGGCTTCTGAGCTTTCTTCCAAATTCAGATCTATGACAGGGAGGCAGATTAGAGATAAAAATAAGGGGGAAAAACACCTTTTTTTTTTTACAGTTGGAATTTTTAAAGTAATGGAATATCACGTGAAGTAATAAGTTCTAGGTTACAGGAAATGTTCAAGCAGAGGTCAGATGTCCACTTACCAGCAAAGCTATAGAGAGAATTCCTGCATGTAATAGAAAGTTTGATTAAATGGCCTAGTCTGAAACCGCCTTCAACTCTGATTCTACCCTAGAGCTTTAATCATTAAGAAGTGACTGATTTCCCCTATCTGTCAGTCAGTCAGTAAGTCTTTATGAAGCACCTACTATGTGCCAGGCACTGTGTTAAGAGTTGAGGCTACAGAGTTCCTGCTCTCAAGGAGCCATAGCCTAATGGGAGAGACAAGACATAAAGAGCTATGTTCAAACAACCTAAATATAGGATAAATTGGAGATAATCAATGGAGAGAAGCCTCCAGCGTTAAAGGGGATTGGGAAAGGCCTTTGTAGAAGGTGGTATTTTAGCTGGGACTAAAGGGAGCCAGGAAAGCCAAGAGGTGGAAATGAGGAGAGAGAGCATTGCAGAAAGAGAAAACGCCTGGAACTGATAAAATGTTTTGTTCAAGGAAGAGTAAAGAAAGCCATTGTGGCTGGATGGTGGAGTATGTGGGGGTGAGTAAGGTGTTGGAAGATTGGAAAAGTAGGTAGATTGGAAAAATAGGTTGGGTTTATGAGGGACTTTGAATACCAAACTGAGCATTTTGTGTTTGTTCCTGGAGGTAATAGGGAACCACTGGAGTTTATCAAGTGGGGTTGGGGGGCGGGGAGCGGGGAGGGGCAGTATATGGTTTGGCCTGTGTTTTAGGAAAATCACTTTGTTGGGTGAATGAAGGAAGGACTGGCATGGGGAGAGACTTGAGGAGGCTGACCCACCAGTAGGCTACTGCAACAATCCAGGTATTATGAGTTGATAAGGCCCTGTCCCAAGGTGGTGGCAGTGTCAGAGGAGGGAAGGGAGTGTGTATGGATAGAACTATCAAGTCCTAAGTAATTGACTATCAGTCAAAGGATCCTCAGGAACTCTAAGGTTCTATGAGTAGATTTTTCATTTAATTTAAGTACCCCCGTGCTCAATATAGTGCTCAGAACCTTGGGCTCTCAATCATAAATGAAGATTGGCTGCCTGACAGTTCGAGTGATTAGAATAGAATGGCTGGATGTATAATGAAGAAGGAGATTTGTATGTTGGAATTAACCATTGGGCCAGTGGAAGGTATTTTTATTGGTTTACAGACTCAGCATGCTGTAGTGGCTAGATTGCTGGATTTTGAGACTCAAGATGAACTGGGTTCGAATCCCACCTCAGGCAGCTAATAGTTCTCTGACTCAGGGAGAGTCATATGACCATAGATTTAGAGCTTGAAGGGACTTCAGAGATGATCTTCAACCCTTTCTTTCTTTCTTTCTTTCTTTCTTTTTTTTTGGAAGCAAATGACATTAACTGACTTGTCCAGGGTCATGTAGCTAGTAATCGTCTCAGGCTGAATTTGAACTCAGGTCCTCCTGACTTCAGGGCTGGTGCTCTATCTACCATACTGCCTAGCCGTTCTTCAACCCTTTCTTTTAAGAATAAAGAAACTGAGGGCCAGAGAGGTTAATACGTTCAACTGAAGTCTTATAGGGGGCAAGTGGCAGAGGTGGATTTGATCCTAACCGTACTGATTTGAAATCTGTTGGTCTTTCCCCTATGGTGCATCTGAGCACTTAAGAATCACTTAATTCTGAATGTCACAAAATTACAAAGAATAGTTTCAAAGAAGGGCTCCCTCTCTGCTCCTTCACACAGTCCATATCTTAAGATTTTTTTATTTTGCTAATTGTAAAGAGGTAAAACTCTTCTTCTTTTAAAAATATTATTAGAGATAATTTTCAAGGACTGGACATGGAAAGAAATATAGGAGGAAATTTAGGTGGTGTAATAACCAAAAATGTCAACAAATTTTTTTTTAAAAGAGTCACTTAACCTCTAATAGCCTCAACTTCCGCATCTATAAAATGGTTATAATAATAGCACCTACCCTACAGCATTATTGTGAGGATCAAATGAGATAATGGCTATAAAACTTTGTAAAACTTTAAGTGTTATATAAATGTCAGCTATGATCATTGTTGTCAAGATTTCTCAAGAAGTGAGTCAATTATGTTAAAAAAGAAAAATGAAAATTTTCAAAGCAAGAATGTCATGGAAGGCTGAAGTTTATGTTCACATTTTGAAAGCAAAGACGACTCAGGCCTTTGGAAAAGGCCTGGAAACTTCAGGCCTTGGGGAAGTGGGAATGAGGTTTGCCTTCCCCCACCCCACCATCACCTAACCAGTCTCTCCATATAGTTGGGAGGCACTGGACTATTTGCTGACTTTCACCACTCAGGAGCTCTCCCTCATTCTTTGTTTGCTTGGTAAGTGGTATTTGCTTGATGTTGCTTAACATTCTGCAGTAAGAGCCTCCTTCCCCTTTTCCTTCCTTAAAAAGGGGTTAGGCCAAAATGAATTGGCCATCAAGACCACCCATGGGCAAATGTTACATTTCCGGCTTATTAGCCTGGAAGCCCCTCCTATATATTTACAGGAACGAGACTGAAAAACTGTCCAGCTCCTTTGGCCCTCCCCTAGGCCTTCTGCTGTGATTCTGCTGTGAGAACAAGACCATTTGCATTGAGTTGGCCCTCCCACTGTTGTCTAGCCTTGCTTCTAGGTTGCTCCCTGGCAACAGCTCCCTGCAGTGGGATTTGAAGAGTAAATCTCCATGGTGACAGGTGATCTTGCAGCATAAACACTTCCCTTGGAGGACCATAGATGAAACACAGTGGCCCCTCCACCCAGGGCTTCTACCAGGCATCTAACTGCCTTGTACAAACACTGAATGAGCTTGCCCCCAGCTGCTTTCCCCGCCCTTCCCCCTTCCCCACCCATTCTGACTTGAACCCTAGCCTGACGGCTCCAACCGCACCAACACCTCTGCCTTACCTCCTCCCCAGCCCCTCTGCCTTTACATCGCAGAATCATAGAAAGTCAGAGTCAGAAGGGAACATGTCGTTCCAGTTTGTGACCCTCTTGGGGGTTTTTCTTGGCAAAGATACTGGAGTGTTTTGCAATTTCCTTCTCCAGCTCATTTTATCGATGAGGATAGTGAGGCAAACAAGGTTAAATGACTTGTCCAGGGTCTCACAACTAGTGTCTGAAGCTGAATTTGAACTCAGGTCTTACTCCTCTCCACTCTACCACCTACCTGCCTGAGGAAACAGGATCAGAGATATTAAGGAACTTGCACAAGGTCATGCAGCTTCATAATAGGTAGGACTGAGACTAGAACTCAGGTCTCTTGATAGTCCACTGCTTTTTTTTTTTTTAAACTATTCCATGCTTCCTTCCATCAGAGGCATGAACTGGGTGAGAGATACCTGACTTGGGAAGTGACTGCTAGCTTTAGAGCAGGTTCACATATGGGGACTAATGTTCCTTTTCTGCCTTTGTATCCTGGCCAAAGCGGCCTTTTTGCAGTTCTTCCTGTTCTTCCTTCCTCACTCATCTCTGCTTTTGCACAGGCTGGCCTCCATGCTTGGAGAACATTTCCTTCTCCCTTCTGCCTCTTAGAATCCTTAGCTTCCCTCCAAACCAAGGTCCGCTTACTACATGAAGCTTTTCCTTATTTGCCCCAAATGCTAGCGACCCCTAAAATTACCTAGTTTTATTTTATATACATGTTGTATGTACAGAACCATACATGTAGAATCTCCCAATAAAATATAAGCTCCTCGAAGACAATGTTTCATTCCCAATGCCTGGCACAGGGCATGGCACATAGCAGGCATTTAGTCAATAGTTGGTGATTGATTCGTGACTTGTATCTAGCACAACTACGTGATTTTCACCTTCATTTCCTTGCCCCCCCCAAAGAACTACACCCCTGTGCAAATTCTGTGAGTTGTACCCCCTCCCTCCACATACTCTCTGTCATGCCGGGCCCTTGCTGTATCTGCCAAACCAAACACCTACAGCTCAGCAAGAACTGGTGAGTTTCCTGATCACAACTGGTTGCGCTGGCTCAGTGTTGCCACCCTTCACTGGTCCCTATCTTTCTGGTGACTCACAAGGGGCCCACACCCATGAGGCCCAGCTATCATGGACACAGCAGAGAACTCAAGGCAACTGTCTGAGAGGGCCATTGACTGAGCTCACTGTGAACAAGGTCCCTGGGCTCCATGCTTGGTCTGGCTCGTTCCCTTCTGTCTGCAGTTTCAGGGCCTGAGTGCTGAGCTCAAGGAACTCTTCATTCAGCTCATCCAGGGTGTCTTCCAGCTGCCAGATCTTGCTCTAGGAACAAGAGGGACACGGCCTTACCATCCATGCCTAGTGTTTGCATTTGCCTCCACCCTCCTGTTCCTAGCACAGGGCTGTTTGCTGACTGTTTCACATCTCCATCACTCTTTGCTGGTAGGAGGTATTTACTTAGTGGTGCTTATCCTGCAGTAAGAGCCTCCCTCTCATCTTCTTTTCTTAGAAAGAGGTTTGGCCAAAATGATTTGGGAGTCCAGACCCCGCAAGGGCAAGTGTCAGGACACAATAATGTTTCATTTTGGCGTTTCTGTCTTCAGCCAGGTCTCAGAAGTCCCTCTTCTATATTTACAGGAACAAGACTGAAAAACTGCCTTGCTTCCTTGGCCCTCCTCTAGGCTTTTAGCTAGCTCTTTGGTGTTAGTTTTAAAAATATATTTTTATTTATTTTGTTAAATATTTCCCAATTACATGTAAAAAATTTAACATTTATTTAGAAAAATTTGAATTCCAAATTCTTTTCCTCTTTTCTCTCCTTCTTCCCCCCTTGAGAAGGCAAGAATTTGATTTGATGATACATGTGAAGTCATGCAAAACAAATTTCCACATTAGCTGTGTTTCAGAAGAAAAGACAGACAAAGAAAACCAAAGAAAAATAAAGTAAAAAAAAAAAAAAAGCATGCTTCAATCTGCACTCAGAGTTCATCTGTTCTCTTTCTGGAGATGGATAGTACTTTTCATCATGGGTCCTTTGGAATGGTCTTAGATCATTGTCTTGATCGGAACTCACTCTTTGTATAGAAGGAGCACATTCTATAACAGCTCAGCATTTCACTGTTGTTTTTGGGACATGGTGTGTACACTGTTGTCGAGGAGATGTAAGACTGGTTAAGATAAGGCGGGGAGTCAGATGGGAAAGTCAGTGATAACAGATGCCCAGTTTGCGTGCCACCCTGGCCTGGTAAGGTAAGACCGAGAAGAAAGCCCTCAGCATGCGGGGAGCCTTTCTGGAGGATTTATGGGAGAACAGGGTCAAGAAGAGCATGTGATGGAATCTACGCCATTGGTACACAGGGTCACTGCACTGATAAAATCAGTGCTCCAAAGGAGTGTTTATGTTATATGCAACCTGAAACGCTCTGATCAATGACAACAGTAACCCTGTGACGTAGGCAGTGCATGAATTCCTAGCTTTGCTTCACACATTGGGAAATTCCCTCAGAGAGGGAAAGCAACTTGTTGAACTTAACATACCTAGAGCCAAGATTTGAACCCGGATCTCTCAATTCCAACTGTAGTGCTCTTTCATAAAATAGTAATGATAACTTATTGAGAGGTTTTAAGTTTACAAAGTTCTTTTCTAACAGCCCTGAGAGGTAGATCCAGATGAGGAAACAGCATTAGAAAGATTAAATTACTTAGTTCATATAATTTGGGACTCTAAGGGCTCTAGAGAGTATCTTGTCCATTCCCTCATTTCTTAGATAAAAGAAAACAAGGCCCAGAAAGACAGAAACTTGTTTCAAGTTATATGGATAAGTAGCAAAGGGGGGACAGAGGCAGCAGTAAGGTACCTGTTTTAGAGTCATAGGACTTGAGTTCAAATCCGACTTCTATCATTTACTAGCTATGTGATTTTATCTTTTCAATGAAAGTTTTCTCTTACCAGGGTGCAGGACTCCATCCTGCTTCCTAGCTTTCTCATCACCATGGCCCTATTCTCTGGTGAACCAAGGACTCTAACCCCTGCTCACCTGGCTCTGAGAGGTGAACTCACACCTTATCTTGTCCAGGCCTTCACTAACACTTCTCAGCCACATCCTCACCACACTTTCATGGAAGGACCTTCCTTCCCTTCTCTCTCCCCTTTCTAGAATCTCTTTATGTGTTGTTTTCCTCTATTAGAGTATACGCTCCTTGAGGGCTGGGATTGGTTTTCTTAAATTTGTATACCTAATTTTTAGTACACTTTTTGCCCCATCCCTCCGTTCTCTCTCTCTCTCTCTCTCTCTCTCTCTCTCTCTCTCTCTCTCTCTCCCTCTCTCTCTCCCTTCATTCCTCTCTCTCCCCTCACTTCCCCTTTTCTCTCTCTCTCAGTCTCTTTTCTTCCCTCCTTCTCTTTGTCTCTGTCTCCCTCTGTCTGTCTCTCACCATCTTTCTTTCCCTCCCTTTCTCTCTCCCTTCATCCCTCTTAGTCTTTCTCTCTTTGCCTCCACCCTCCTGGAGACCAAATCTGAGCTACAGCACACTTTGTGCAAGAACACACTGTGTATTTTTTTTTTTAACAAGACATAGTCTCTGTGACCTTTTTCCTCCTCCCTCCCATCCCTAACATGAGAAAGTGGGTGGTGGTGTAGGAAAGAAGAGAGGAAAAAGGAAGCCTAATCTTGGTGTAGAAAAGATCATTACCATAATGGTTCTTGTCTCTGCCTACTGAATAGAATGGGAACATTCCCAGTGGCAACTAATTAGTGTTCCTGCCTTTAGTCTTTCTTCCTCCAATCCCTCCCGCATAGAGCAGCTGGAATAATTTCTCTAAATTGTAGTTTTGATAATGCCACTCTCCTATCTATAGAGCTCTCAATGGCTCCCATCTATAGAATAAAATCTGTACTTCAAAGCATGGCATTAAAAGCCTCCCACAGCTTCAGGATGACAGATAGAGGATCACATAGGACTGTTGCTGTTTTGTTGTTCAGTCATCTTCAACTCTTTGTGGTCCTGTGGACCATAGCACACCAATACTGTCTGTGGGATTTTCTTGGCAAAGATACTGGAGCGAATTCACCTCTAGGCAATTAAGGCAAACAGAGGTCAAGTGACTTGCCCAGGGTCACACAGCTAGTCATTGCCTGACATGGAATTTAAACTGAGCTGCTGAGCTGCCCACAAAGGACTACTGTATAGATTTGGAAGCAGAAGTGATCTTGGCGTTTGTCCAGTCCAAATCCCTCATTTACTGATCAGGAAACTGAGGCCCAGAGAGTTAAGTGACTTACCCCAGGGTACTGGGGCATTAAGAGACAGACAGGATTTTAAAACAGGTCCTTGGCTCCAAATCCAGAACGCTTCCACATTATCAGGCTGTTTCTCTATCTGACCCCAACCTACATTTTCTAGCCTTATTTTCATTATTGCTTTCATGCACCATAAAATTCAGGTAAACCAAACTGTCCATTGTTCTCTGAACCTTCTTTGTTTAATTGAATTGAAATGAATCCCCAGTTATTTCCTGCTTGAATTTTTTTTTTTTTGGCTCATGTTTTTTCCTCTACTTGGGATGCCTCCTACTGACAGCATTCTAACCGAGGTCAAATCCCTCCCCAACCCTTCTCCCTATTCCATCTGCCAAAATTGAAAGGCATATGCTTGAAGTAGAGTGTCAAATTAGGGCTCAGAGGAGACGGAGATCCACATTTTACCATTGATATTTGTTAGGTATGCAGGCTGTTTCTTCATTGTGAAATATGAATAGTGATGCCCATTGTACCGACTTCAAAGAATGTTGTGACGACAGAATGAGGGAATGTCCCCATTAGAGAGAAGTCTTTTAGCAAAGGTTAGATAGATGACCACTTCTTAAACGTGTTGGGGAAGATTGGCTTATTCAGGTGTGGGCTATGCTGGGCCCAGGTGTTCTTCCTAACTCTGAGAGTCTGTGATTCTGGAAGGGTTCCATAAACTGTAAAGCACTATATAAAGTGCCAGGTATTATTATTACCTATTCTTCGACTCAGTTCAAACATTACTTCTTTAATGAAATGTTCACAAATCTCCCCTCCTCATACTCAGAGAGGGAAGGAAGAAAGGAATGGAAGGGAGGAAGGAGGCATGGAAAGTCCTCGGCTTTCCATAATGCTATAACAGTCACACTTTGCCTTGTTTCTTCATTATCATCATCATCATCATCATCATCATCCTCGGCGAGGCAATCAACATTAACTGACTTGCCCAGGGTCACACAGCTAGTATCAAGTGTCTGAGGCCACATTTGAACTCAGATCGATGCTCTACCCACTGCTTATCTAGCTGCCCCTGTTTCATCATTATCGATTATGAAAATTAATCTCATTCTTCACTCAGCTCACAATGAGGCATTGGTGTAGCACATGAGTTTTGTCCTCCCTGTGTGAATGTTAAACTCTTGGAAGGCAGGGACTATGTCTTATCCATCTTTGTAAAACCCGTAAGGCTTAGCACAGACCTTTATTTGCAACACTTGGCTGCTCAGTAAATGCTTAATGAAATCCTTAGCCTGTCTTCTTTCCAGGAAGTCGTAAAAGAACTCTGCAAATAATATGGGCTGTAGGATTAGGACATTCTGTGGCTGAGCCGTTCTACCAGCAACCCCCAAGGTTTGACTTGCTGGCTCCCCCTTTTGGTCTCTTGTTATCACTACTCTCTGGCCTGGGTTTTCTGCCACTCACTAATCTGTTGACAAGGACACAGGTTTTTTTCTCATCTCTTCCAAACCTCTACGCAAATAATACTTAACCCTTCCTAGCTTAGGTATTTTTAAAAAGGGTTTTATTATAAAGCGCTACAAGGAAATATAAGTTAAGTCAAGTCACCAAAATATAGGGAGTAAAGATAATGTGGGGAAAATTGTAGTGTTCCAGCAGAATCTCAGGATTTTAGAACTGGAAGGGGCTTTATGAATTATCTTGTCCATCTATCTACCTAATGTCTGCCTCCCCTTTACATCATTTACAAGTGTCTATTCGGATACTACTTGAATAAACGTGCTGTTGTTGTGGAGTTGTTTCAGTTGTGTTCAACTGTTTGTGACACCACTTGGTGTTTTCTTGGCAAAGTACTGGAATAGTTTGCCATTTCCTTCTCCAGATCATTTACAGATGAGGAAACTGAGGCAAGCAGGGCTGAGTGACTTGCCAGTGAGTGTCTGAGGCTGCATTTGAGCATGTCTTCCTGACGCCAGGTCCAGTGCTCTATCTACTGCTCTACCTAGCCACCCACTTGAATAGATTAGGTTTTCTTTAATCCTGGCATACCTATATTACATTAGTTGTAAAGAATTAAAAAAAAACTTTTTAAACTCTGACTTTACGTGGTAATCTTTTCTTGCTAGGACTGATAATTCTAATAGTCTCTTAATTGGCTTCCCTGCCTCATCTTTCCTTTTTCTAGTTCATCCTCTATACGGCCCCCCGAGTGATCCTCCCCTGCTCACTAAGGTCCAGTGTATCCCTAGGTTCAAACACAAACTCCTCTGTTCAGCACTTACAGCCCTTCACCATGTGGCCCCAGATGGTGTTTCTTTCCAGTTATGCCTGGAGAGGACTCCACGTTCTCTCCCCAGTCCAGCCAAATGGGCTTTCTTGCCAGTCCTAACATACCAAATGCTGTCTCCATGCCTTGTATTCTGATAGTCAAGCAAAATTCTGCATTTTCTTACCATGAACCAGGCCTCGCTTCCCAGCTCCAAATCATGCCACTGTGTGGCCTCCCCTCTTCCAGCTCCTCTCTGTTCAAGAATAAATTCCCTGAAGGCAGGGACTGCCTTGTTTGCTTGTATTTGAACCCTCAGAGTTTAGAAAAGTGCCTGGCACATAGTAAGCACTTAATAATCACTCTCTCTTCTTTTCTATGTATCTGTCTATCTGTCCATCCACCTGTTTGTCATCTATCCAGGCACTCTTTCCTCACTTCCACCTCTTAAAATATCTAGCATCCTTCAAAGTTCAGATCAAGTACTATTTCCTATATGAAGCTTTTCTCAAACCTCCCAGTGCTAATGCACTCCAAATTACCTTGCATCTACTTTGTATGTATATGTGTATATACATACACAGAGGTATACATATACATACATGGCTATCTATCTCAGCCAGGTGGTTCAGTGGCTAGAGTTCTGGGTTTGGCCTCAGCTACTTACTAGCTGTGTGATCCTGCCTAGGTGGCTCAGTAGATAGAGTGCTGAGCCACGAGTCAGGAAGACCTGAGTTCAAATCTAGCCTCACCCACTTACTTACACCCACAAGTGTGACCTTGGGCAAGTCATATAACCTCTGTTTGCTTTAACCACTGGAGAAGGAAATGACAAACTACTCCAGTATCTTTACCAAGAAGCCTCCCTGGACAGTATGGTCTGTGGGGTCATAAAGAGTCCAACATGACTTAACAACAAGTTAAGCGTATGTGTGTGCATACACGAATGCTAATGTGTCCATTCCCCTGACAGAATGTAAGCTCCTTAAAAGAATTTAATTTTCATCTTTGCATCTTGAGTGTCTAGCAGAGAGTAGATATTTAATAAGTAAATACTTGTTAATTGAAGAACTTGCTACACTGAGCTGATTTCTGAGAGGCGGCATGGTATCTTGGTTTTAAACTTAGGAGAGACATAGGTTCTAATCCTGCTGCTGACATTTACTTAGTGTGGCTATGGATATGCCAGCTTCTGAGTCTGAAGCTCTCTAAGACTCAGTTTCCTCATCTGTAAAAAATGGGGATAATAATATCTATAAAGCTTACCTAACAAGGTTGGTGTGAGGATCATAACCTTGTATGTTGTGTTTTCTTTACAAGTTTATGTTAATGCATGTAACATTGATACTTCGATGTGTTTGTAAACTTACGTATGTGGTTACTCTGTAAATCTCGAATGGTTACATAACCTTCAGCAATTATTAGTGTTATCATCTCCTTTGGTGTCTGACACCTACTACCTGAGTGTCTATGGAAAGCCTATGTAACCTCAGTGCTCTAGGCAGATCTCTGTAATTTGTAATCTCTGATAAAAGTCTGTAAGTTGTAGAAAAAGCGCAGACCTTCATTGTTGAAGGGAGTTTCCTCTTCTCCAAGTTCCCTATACCAATGAAATGACAGCCCTAGTCCCTACCCTCTTTCTCTTTCATAAAGATAATTATCCAGGTCCTGCATATAAATAAATACCCTAGATGTCAGGCCAACACCTCTCTTAGCTCACCTCTCTGGCCTGAATCTCATCTCCTCTTTGTAGTGGGATGGCTCCATCCTGCCTGGCCTGGATGTTGGAAATTCCTGGTGTTTATCTGATGGATCCATTTGAGGAAAGAAGAGTTATTAGGTATTTCAGTCCTTTTACAATCTGCTTCCTCAGCCTCTCCAAAGCCCCTTCCAGTTCTTCTTCCTATAATCATATCCATGGGTAGAGCCATTCAAAACATGGAGCTTTTTATAGGGACATGGCCCACATGGGCAAATCAAGAATACGAGACTCTAAAAGTGTACCTAGGAAGCAAACAAACCGTTAGCATGCCCAGGCAGTTTGGGCTTGCTCACCTTTCCCAATATCTTTGCCTCATTCTGATGTCTTGGTTTTGAACTGGTTTCCATTCCTGTTGGCTAAATCCAGCATGCTTGGCCTAGCCTCAGGGAATGAAAGCTACTATTGCCATCGATGGAGATAACTTTGCTTTCTATTTTTTTAAATGATTTTTGCCCCTAGTTTCATACATTGACCACTGCTTACTTCTCTCCATTTCTGATATTATCATCCAATGAGATGTTCCCTCCCTCTGCCTCCAGCTAATCTCCAACTCTTGGTTCCCATGTGGTATAAAACTGTCTCTTTCTTTAGCTGTCATCTCTGTCTGTCTGCAATACTCCAGGCCTGAAGCATGTTCCTCTCCCCCCACCCCCCACCCCCAGACAACTGCTTTTCCTGGGCTTTTGGCTTGCTAGGAGCTAAGACCATGTGATCTTGTCCCCTGGTTCCCTGGGGTGAAAAAAAGGTCCTTTCCTATAGCATCTCCAAGAATTTCCCCTCACGGGCTTTAGGAAGCTAAAGCCTCCTTGTACTGCTCTATGTAGATGCCTACAATACATTCTTTGAGATGTCAACAGATCCAGCTTTTGAGGCTATTTTTCTTCTTTTGAATCCATTTCTTTTGTCGGGTGCTAGCTATAATGGCTGGTTTTGCTCTTATGAGTGAAGATGGCTTCTCCATCCTATTATCCAGACAGTGTGGCATAGTGAGATAATATTTGTAAATATTATCTTATAATTAATTGTAATTATCTTATAATTAATCGTAAATAAATAAATGCTTGACACAGGGTCCGACACATAGTAGGCACTATATATACATTGTCTATTATTAATTATTATTAAAAGGGGCAGTGAGACTAGAATCGGGAGAAACTCAGGTTCAAACCCTGGCTTGGACACTTACTAGTTGTATGAATTTGGGCAAAATCCTTAACATCTTTGACCCTCAGTTCCTTCATCTGTAATATTTGGACAATAGTCCTTGAACTTCCTATCTCTTAAAAACTCTGAGTTGTTGTTATGATGAGGCCATGTAGTGCCAGGAGAAAGAGTGTTGGTTTTGGAATCGGAGGATCTAGATTCTAATCCTGACTCTGCTAATTATGAGATTATGGGCAGGAAACTTAACTGGAAACTGGGTCTCAGTTTACTCATTTGTAAAATGAGAGTATTGGACTAAATGATTTCTGAGGCTCCTTCTGGCCCTCAACCAACGAGTCTATGATATCTACTTTCTTCACCTCACCTTCTTTTCTAGAGGCTAAGGGACCCTGGGTCAGAGGATTGGTCTCTATGATCCCTTTCTCTTAATCTGGATCCCTATGCTGTCCTGAAGACAGCACCTTCTCCCAATTTGAACTCCCTTTTCTTGTTCTGACCCCATGCTTGCCAATGGACTTCCCCTGCCTCCCAGCTAATTGGCAGACAGGAGAAGACAGACATAACCTAGTGCCGTTGAACAATTGTGGTCCTATAAGAGACCCCATGGTTTATTTCCCAACTGACAGATGGTTTAGAGGGGCCACCATCTTCTTTTGATTTCTAGAGTTTCTTATGACTGGTGGCTATAGGGAAGGTCAGGACTTCTTTAGTCCCTTCTCCCTAAAAACAGCAAGCAACTATTCTCAGGCTATGTTGTTTAAAAGGGGATTGCTGCTATGTACTACAGGAAGAGAAAACAACAACAGGAAACTTCTCAGGATGACAGTCTAGTAGTTAATCCAGGGGATGGATGTCTGTAGACTGGGAGCTAAGCCTCGTTGTTTCTCACTTCTTCCTCCTTCTTGGGTCTGGCCTTTCTCTTTCATTTCTTCTCCACCCAAAGCCCAAAGTGCTTCCGGACACCTTCCTTCTCCCTTCCTTTGCAACAGGAAGTAGAACCCTCTAGTATCCTTGTTCTGTCTCCTGTCTTGTTTCTCAGAATGAAGACGATTAGACCCTAGGGGTGAGCCATTGGCTGTAAGTGTTGTGCGGGCAGAGAGTCTTGTGGCCCAGCAGAATTAGGCATCCCCCTGACTCCAGGGAGGAAGAAGGTGAAAGGATTATAGATTTAGAGCTAGGAGTGACTGGGGTCCATGAACTCATTTTTTGTATATATATCCATTCATTCACCTACCTATCTCTATCTGTCTCTATCTCCATCCATTCATTTATTCATGCATTTATTTATTCGCCTGTCTATCCATTTATTTATTCATTCATTCATTCACTTATTTATTTAGGTTTTTTTGCTGGTCTATTTGTTTATTCATGCATCCATTTATTTATTTATTCACTCATCTATTTCTCTCTTTGTTTTTATCTTTCATTGTATTCCCAGCTCTTAGCACATGCTAGTTCATTGATTTCTATATTTCAAGATAGTTGGTTTCCATTGTAATCTTATGTAATTTTGTTCATTTATAAATGTTATTCTAAGAAGGGGTCCTTAGGTTTCATCAGATTGCCAAAGGTGTCCAGGATACACAAAAAGGTTAAAAAACAACAACCCTAGACTAGTCCCACACTCTTACTTTCAATTTTATTTTATTTTATTTTCTTACAAAAGTAGAGCTTGAGGTTCAGAGAAGTTAAGTGATTTACCTAAGGAAACACAAGAATTGAGTAGCAGGGAGTTGTTACCAAATCCAGTGTTCTTTTCACTAGTTAGGAATAAGTTTTCATTTCCTTGTGATGTTGTTCAGTCATTTTGGTCATTTCTGACTCTTCATGACCCCATTTGGGGTTTTCTTCGTAAAGATACTGGAATGGTTTGCCATTTCTTTCTCCAACTCATTTTACAGATGAGGCAACTGAGGCAAACAGGGTTAAGTGACTTGCCTAGGGTCACATAGCTAGTAATTATCTGAGGCTGAATCTGAACTCAGAAAAATGAGTCTTTCTGACTCCAGGCCCAGCACTCTGTATCACCTAGCTGCCATATGACAATGACTCCGTATTCCTGGCCTAGGAGCTATTTATAGTCATCTGTCCGCTGTTGTATCCTGGATTATGTCTCCTTCTCTAAGGAGTGGTTTGTTGGAGTTGAAATTAGAAAATCCTTGACTATCTAGGAAATAACAGAATATCTCCCACCCTAACCCGCAAATGTTGTTCAGTCATGTCTCACTCTTAGTGACCCTACATGGGGTTTTCTTGGCAAAGATACTGGAGTGGTTTGTCATTTCCTTCTCTGTAGATTAAGACAAACAGAGGTTAAATGACTTGTTCCGAATCTCAGTTACTGATCACCCAGTTAGTGAGTGCCTGAGGCTGATTTTGAATTCAGATATTCTCGACTCCAGGCTCAGCACTATATCCACTGCGCCACCTAGCTGTCTTCCTGATACCACAAATATGATTATACATTCTTGGCTTATCACCTGGGTTAGGTGTTACTTATGTGAGAGAGTGGGTCCCGGCAGGGACCTTGTGTTCTCACTGGACTATATCCCTCAGAAGGTTACATGCAAGCATTATTCACCCTGTGGCATTATTATCCAGCACAGACTCTAACCATCTGGATATGCTTCTAGAAATACAGTTCCAAATGATAATGGCAATCTCATGAGTATAAAAAAAAATGATGTGTAGTTGGATAGGCACAGGTATAGGTGGGGAGAGTTGGGAGAGAAATCATGGTGACAGGAAGAGGTGTTCAAGCCTGCGAGTAAACTGTACAATGCGGGGAACAGATCTTTCACTTGGTATCCTTACAACCTCTAACAGTGCTGGATGTATAAGAGGCATTTAATACTCAATGAATAAACAAATAAATCAATGAGCTAGCAAAGAAATAAATAAAGGTTTCTCTAATACTCCCCTTTCCTAGGATGTATCCCCAGCTGCTTCTCCTTTTGGCTTTCAGACCATATGAAAGAATAATACAAATTGCTAGTAATAAGATAAATGCAAATTAAAACAACTCTGAAGTTTCACTTCACATTTATTAAATTAGCAAAGGAATGAGACAAAAATGGAAAATATTGGAGGAGCTGTGGGAAGACAGGCACATTAATGCATTGTTAATGGGAGCTGTGAATTAGTTCAGTTGTTGATGAAAAAATTTGGAATTATCCTAGTTAAGTCACAAAATTGTACCCTCTGATCCAGTGATATAATTACTAGACATATAACCCAAGGAGGTCAATGACAGAAGTAAAGGTCCTATATTTGCAAATACATTTATGTCAACCTTTTTGAACTGGAAGGAAAGTGGATACTCATGGATTGGGGAATGGTTGAAAAGAAGACTATGAAGAATCAGAGAAACTTGGCAAGATTTGTATGAACTGATGTTGAACAATTTACATGATGACCACAATCATGTCAAAGGAAATAGTTCTTAAGGCATTTGGAACTCTAATCAATGCAGTGACCAATTGTGACTTTGCTAGACTGAGTATAAAACATGCTTCCTGCTTGTTGCTAGAGAGGTAGTAGACCACAGATATGGAATTAGGCACACATCTTTGGATGTAGCCAATCTGTCAATTTGTTTTAATTGTACTTTTTTGTTAGAAGCAAGGAACCATTGTGTGGAAGGGATTGGGATAGAGGAGAATCACTGAAAAGTGATGGTGGAATGAGAATAAAATTTTTTGAAAAAAGAATTTTCCAGACATGTTTTTTGTTGTTGTCTGGGACCTATGATTTCATTGGTGTAGGGAACGCCCTACGAAAAAACTTACAAACCTAGATGGCACCTATTCTGCAAAGTATAGTCTTAGAGAGCATTGCCCTGCCACGGGCAGTGGAGCCCTGGACCTACCTGCAGGTCTGGAAATGCAACATCCAAATCCTTTGTCACTGTGTTCTGCTCTCTGAGACTTGGACTTTCTGTATCTCCTGCCTTTGTTGGAACTTCAGTGTGGAGGAGGACATCCTCATTTTTCTGTGATCTGGAACCAGGAGGAAACTGAAGATACAGCTGGCATTTCCCCGGTGGGATTGTCTCCAGTGTCTTCTCTTGTCTTAATCAAAAGAGATAAAACATGAGTCACTTTTACTTCCTCTTCTGATATATGGGAAAACAAATGTTCAAGTATTTAATGATGATAACTTATGTGAGTTTAGATAGTGACTTTCTGCCCAAGGTCTGAAAGCATTTTTGCTTCTATGATGCTACTTGTCCTTACAATGTTCCTGTGTGGAGCAAGGAAAACCTTTGGTTTTAAATTGGTGGAACTGAGGGCCAGAGGAGTTAAGTAGTTTCCTGCTGATCACATAATAGCCAGGGACAGAGAGGGCAGCAAGGTGGTACAGTGGATAGAGTGCTAGGCATGGAGTCAGGAAGACCTGTATTCAAAACCAGCTTTAAACACATACTAGTGTCTAATGGGAAAGTCACTTCACTTCTGTTTATAATAATATAATAGTATATATATATATGTACATATATATAATATTATATATAATACATTATAATAACATAATATACAGTATTATAAATAATATATATTATATATCATATTATATATAATAATAATTATAGTACCTATTTCTTAGGGTTATTGCGAGGACCAAATTAGACAACATCGTAAAGAGTTTAGCACAATGCCTGGCACATAGTAGGTACTATATAAATGCTAGCTGTTGTTATTAGAAAGGTTCTTAGAAATCTACAGCTATCCCTTCCACAATGAGACTTTGCCCATCATGGTTTTGATCTATTGTGGTTTGGCATAAGAAATTAAATGGGGGCCAAGATGGCGGCTGGAAAGCAGGGACTTGCCAGATCTCTCCAAACACCTATAAAACAGGGCTCTGAACAAATTCTAGAACTGCAGAACCCACGAAATGACAGAGGGAAGCAGGGCTCTAGCCCAGGACAGCCTGGATGGTTGTAGGGTAAGGTCTATTGCATAGAACTGGGAGCTGAGGGGAGCAGAACCCAGCGTGAGCCACACCTGGACCAACCAGACAGAGAACCGGGTAGAATAAGCCTTAGCGCCCTGAATCAGTGAGTTGTGGCAGTTACCAGACTTCTCAACCCACAAACACCAAAGACAATAGAGGTTAGTGGGAAAATCTGTGGGGGACAGAGTGAAAGGAGTTTGCTGTTCGGCTACCACCCTGGGGGCAACAGAGGTGATGATGCAGTTCTGAGGCTGCTTACAGAGCTACAGCTACAGTTGCTTCTGGCTCCAGGCCCACCTGGTGGGAGGAATTAAGTGATGGATCTGAGCAGGAGTGCAAAGGCAGCTTAGATCTGAGTCTGGTTTGGGTTGGCGGTTCTTGGGGAAGGAGAAGTGCTGGTGTGGCAGAGCTTGCTGTGCAGAAATAGCTCTGAAAACAACAGCGTAGCCCCTCAAGCTTGGAACAAAGTACTCTATACTCTACAAGAAGTCATACCCTGATGAAAAACTCAAGGGTCAGACTTTGGAATCTTTCTTTGGTGACAAAGAAGACCAAAACATACAGCCAAAAGAAGTAAACAAAGTCAAAAAGCCTACATCAAAAGCCTCCAAGAAAAACATGAACTGGTCTCAGGCCATGGAAGAGCTCAAAAAGGAATTGGAAAAGTAAGTTAGACAAATAGAGGAAAAATTGGGAAGAGAAACGAGAGTGATGCAAGAAAACCATGAAAAATAAGTCAATGACTGGCTAAAGGAGACCCCAAAAATACTGAAGAAAATAACACCTTAAAAAATAGACTAACTCAAATGGCAAAAAAGCTCCAAAAAGTCAATAAGGAGAAGAATGCCTTGAAAGGCAGAATTATCCAAATGGAAAAGGAGGTCCAAAAGACCACTGAAGAAAATACTACCTTAAAAATTAGATTGGAGCAA
>CM053622.1:670899426-670921129 GCA_028646595.1 Phalanger gymnotis
TAAGTATTGCGGAAGGGTTTTACATAATGATATGCATGTGGCCTATGTTGAATTGCTTGCCTTCTTAGGGAGGGTGGGTGGGGAGAGAAGAGGGGAGAGAATTTGGAACTCAAAGTTTTAAAAACAGATGTTCAAAAAAAGTTATTACATGCAAATATGAAATAAGATATACAGGCAATAGGGCATAGAAAGCTATCTTGTCCTACAAGAAAGTAAGGGAAAAGGGGATGGGGGGGGGAGTGGGGTGACAGAAGAGAGGGCTGACTAGGGAATGGGGTAACCAGAATATATGCCATCTTGGAGTGGGGGAGGAGAGTAAAAATGGGGAAAAAATTTGTAATTCAAACTCTTGTGAAAATCAATGCTGAAAACTAAAAATATTAAATAAATTAAATAAAAAAGAACTGAAAAAAAGAAATTAAATGGGAATTTTTGGGAGTTTTGTGGAAGCAAAAAACAACATGTGAAGGCCAGTAGATGATACTGAAAAAGTTTAGAAACTTGGAAATTCATAAGATGTATGTATAGTATTGTACATCAACTTATTTTTTCTTTTAATACTGTAAACACCCTGTAAAAGAAAAAGAAAAAAAAATTTCAGCCTTTTCCTCTGGTATGAAGGGTGGGCCAAAAACTTTTACAAGCATTTTCCAGACTGCAGGAGCACCATACCCCTAACCCCAGTGATGTGGAAGGGGATAACTGTATTATTATTAGGTTATTATTAGAAGTAAGAAAGGTTATTATTATATTAATATAATTAGACTAATTAATAACCAAAGGTTATTATTAGAACTCTATTAGAATTATTATAATATATTCTATAATTAATAGTAATTCTATAATTAGAATTATTGGAAAGAATTCAGCTAAGAAGTTAGATTCTAGGTCTCTTACATTCCAGTTTAATATTTAAAAAAAAAAAACAGGACTGAACCTCTTAAACACAATCTTTGAACTGGTTAGGATTTGGAATTAGCTCTATTTAATAGGTATACTTTGAAAATATCTCTAAGCATCGTGTCAAAAAATTCATAAAACTCTCTTCAGAGAGTCTTGTATGTAAATTGAGCCATAAACCTGAGGGGATCAGAATTTCCATACCTTGCTTCTGGGCATTCCTCACTGGAGATGGGCATCTCCTCAGCTACCTGCCTGGGGTCCTCCTGACTGGCTGAGAAGGACTGGTCACCATTCTGCTCAGAACCCTGGAAAGAGGAGATAGCCCTGGACCACTCTCCCTCCAAAGAAGGGACAGTGTCTTAATTTGGGGTCTGTGAACTTGTTTCAAAAAATATTTTGTTAACTGTATTTTAGCACTGTTTTTTCCTTTATAATCCTATGTGCCTTATTTTATTAATTTAGGAAATTTTATTGTGGGAAGGGTCCCATGACACAAAAAAGGTTAAGAAATCCTCCTCCAGACACTTGTATCAAGACAGTGAGAGAAGAGGAGGAGGGGTGGTGGGGAGGAAGGGGTGTGTCCTCCAGGTTTCTGAATGAGATTCCTGCTTTTTGTTGGTATGGACTTGGGCATGTGACTGGCTTTAGTTTCCCTGGAAACCATATCCTCCTATCTTGATGCAAGGGAGAGGTCCAAAAGAAATCAATCCATCATGATATAAGACCCAAATAAACTCTATTCATTTGTGCCCCTTGTAATCAAGAAACCACTAATGCTACGTGGCTGTTACTCATTCAAGACACTGTTCCTTTATATGATTTTCTTATTGTGATTCTCCATGATGAATTTGTCAAGGGTATGACTTATCTCCTCTATAATGCTGAGGTCAGAGAACAATATCTTCTTTCTTTGTGCCCAGTAAAATGATTCTGACCCTGGAGGAGGCTTCCTGCCTGCCTAAATTTGCTAAATCCTAAGTAGCTTGGTTTGGTAGCAAATGAACAACAATAGAAAGGTGACTGTTCTAGGCAATTAGCTTGGACCAGAGAGAGGGGTGCATATGTGTGTGTATGTGTGTGTGTGTGTGTGTGTGTGTGTGTGTGTGTGTGTGTGTGTGTAGAACTGAGTTATCAATAGGGGCATTGAATTTATCACCAAAAAGATTTGTCACATCTTCATGGCATAGAAAGTATTTGTGTTTTTGTGTGTGTATGTATGTGTGTGTGTGTGTATGCCTGTGTATGTGTGTGTGTGTGTTTGTAATTTGAATGGGTAAGTTAAAGACAAGTCAAAACAGTCATAAATGGACCAACCTGTGCTGTGTGATCTAATGAGCTAGCCTTATCAGCTATGCAGGATGGGAGGGAAAGAGCATTCACCAGGACTGCAATAGCTCTATTAAGTTCCATCTGGAAGTCAAAGGCAGAGGCAGCAGGGACACATCCTGGGAAAGAGAAACATTGGAGACATATATTTGTTTGCTGGTTCATTCATTCATTCTTAAATGCCTTATGTGTCTAGCATGGTGCTAGAAGTTGTAGGGATACCGAGGGAAAGATCTGTTCTCTGCCATTTAGGAAGGACTGTCTAGTTGACTCATAGGCTTGGACAGGAAATTTCTAAACAGGTCTTCTAGCTGATTCCCCTTCCTCCCAAAAGGATTGTACTTACCCATTCTTTTGCTGGCCTATTTATATTTTTCCCCTATTACCAACACTTATAGGCAAGTAAAACAAATTCCCACATTGGTCATGTCCAAAAAAATGTCTCAATCTACACTATGAATCTGTCATCTGTCAGGAAGTGAGTAGCATGTTTCATCATGAGTCCTCTGGAATCGTGGTAGGTCATTGCAATGATCAGAGTTTTTAAGTTTTTCAAAGTTGTTTGTGTTTGCAATACTGTTATTTTATAAATTATCTTTCTGTTTTGCATTAGTTCATAGAAGTCTTCCTAGGTTCTTCTGAAACTTTCCCCTTCATTTCTTATAGCACAGTAGTATTTCATCTCATTAATATATCGCATTTTGTTCAGTCATTCCCTATTTGAGGGACATCCCCTCAGTTTCCAATTCTTTGCTACTGAAAAAAGAGCTACTATAAATGTTTTGTATATGTGAGTCCTTTTCTTTGATCTCTTTGGGAGTATAAGCCTATCACTGGGTCAAAGGGTCCTCTATGCCCCAGTAGCACAAAATAGTCACAAAATAGGCTAAAAATGAGTTTAAAAAAAACAGAAAAGAACTCTGACCATGGAAAGGTACTATGGTGACAGGGAAGATCAAACCACAAACTCAGAAGAGAACAATGTCAAAATGCCTACATGCGAAGCCTCAAAGGGAAAGATGGATTGGTCTCAAGACCAAAAAGCCTTCTTGGGAGAGCTCAAAAAGGATTTTTAAAATCAAATAAGAGAGGTAGAAGAAAAAATTGGGGAAAGAAATGAGAGTTATACAAGAGAGAGCTAACAGCTTGGAAAAGGAGGCCAAAAATTGACTGAAGAAAACAACTTCTTAAAAAATATAATTGGCCAAATTGAAAAGGAGGTGCAAAAGCTAACTTAAGAAAATAATTCCTTAAAAATTAGAATTGGGCAAGTGGAAGCTAATGACTTTATGAGCCATCAAGAATCAGTCAAATGAAATCAAAAGAATGAAAAAAATAGAAGAAAATGTAAAATACCTCATTGGAAAAACAACTGACCTGGAAAATAGATTCAGGAGAGATAATTTAAAAATTATTGGACTACATGAAAGCCATGATAAAAAAGACAAAACAAAACAAAATAAAAACCAGCTTGGACGGCATCTTTCAAGAAATTATCTAGGAAAATTTCCCTGATAACCTAGAACTAGAGGGTAAAATAGTGATTGAAAGAATACACTGATCATCTCCTGAAAGAGATCCCAAAATGAAAACTTCAAGGAATATTGTAGCCAAATTCCAGAATTCTCAGGTCAAGGAGAAAATATTGCAAGCAGCCAGAAAGAAACAATTCAAATATCAAGGAGCTATAGTCAGGATTACACAGGATTTAGCAGCTTAAATATTGAAGGATCAGAGGGCTTGGAATGTGATATTCTGAAAGGCAAAGGAGCTTGGATTACAATCAAGAATGAACTACCCAGCAAAACTGAGTATAGTTTTTCAGGGGAAGTGATGGACATTTAATGAAATAGGGACTTTCTTGATGAAAAGACCAGAGCAGAACAGAAAATTCAAGCTTCAAATATAAGACTCAAGAGAAGCATAAAAAGATTAACAGGAAAAAGAAAACTCCAATGACATATTATTCAATAAAGTTAAACTGTTTACATCCCTTAATGGGAAGATGATACTTGTAACTCTTAAGAACTGTATCTCTATTAGGGCAGTTAGGAGTATACATAAACAAAGAGTATGAGTATAAGTTGACTTTGATGTGATGATATTAAAAAAAATTAGTGAAAAAAGGATGTATTTGGAGAAGAGGAAAGGCAGAGGCAGAATAAGGTCTGAGGTCACATTTGAACTCAGATCTTCCTGACTCCAGGCCCAGTGCATTATCCACTGAGCCACCTAACTGCTCTCTAACAATTAGAGCTTTCCAAAAAAAATGTAATGGCTCAGGGGATAGAGTACCAGGCCTGGAGTCAAGAAGGCTCCTCTTTGTGAGTTCAAATCTGGCCTTAGACACTAGTTATGTGACCCTGAGCAAATGATGTAATCCTGTTTGTCTCAGTTTCCTAATCTGTTAAATGAGCTGAAGAAGAAAATGGCAAATCACTCCATTATCTTTGCCAAGAAAGACCCCAATGGGGCCACGAAGAATTGGACACAACTGAAACCACAATAAAAATGCTTCCATGAACTCAAGAAAATGGATATATGAAAAGAAGAAATCTCTGATGTTTGTTAATAATAGAGCAGGGGTTCTACAGGGTATATTGAAAGGAGGGGGGATGGGAGGGAAGATTAGGGCTGAGTTGGATGGTGAGGAGAATACAAGTAGAGCGAGCAGGGGAAGGAATTTTTTCTTTTCTTTTTTTGGCCTTAGGAGATGCTAATGCAGAAGCACAGGGATGAGAGGAATGGGAGATGAAAATTTTCCAGCCACAGAACCAGGTTAGTTCCAGTTGACTGGAGCCTTGCCCTCTAGTGCCCTGGAGATTATGATTATGGGAGCTCTTGGACAGAGCATAGTGATGATGAGATCTAAGATGCTATTCCCATAAGTGTCTGAGGTGAAATGAAGATATAGGTGGTGTGGACTGAAGAGGCTGATGAACTAGGAGGTCAGGTGTTCAAAGGAACACCAGCATGTACATGTTGAACTCCAGAAGTAAGTAGGAAGGCACAGGTTGGGTGGAGATCACGTGTCAGGTTGTGGGAGGACAGAATTGGTAGAGGTGTTTATAGGACAAACACAAGAGAGTTAGAATGAAGGTGTTCGCCTGGAAGTCTGGTTCAGTGAATACGTAGTGATTGGGTCCCCAGAAACTAGATTGAGCTTACATCATGAGATTAGTACTGGTTTTATAGCTTCATCTCAAGATGTTAAGGAATGGAGCTTACCCAGAAGGCACTCCATGTATGGCATATGTGTTGGGATGCCTTGTCCTGGCCAGTTAACATTTGGTCTTGTTGGAAGGTTGGGGACTTTGGGAATTTAACTTGGTGCCTGAAGACACAATTTCTTTGGGAGTAATCATGGATCCTAAGATCTTAGATTTAGAACTGTTAGGGGCCTCAGAATTTGATTAATCCAATCCCTTCATTTTGCAGAAGAGTAAATAATCAATAGAAACCTCTTCATTTTATCAATAAGTAGGAGGACCAGAAAGGCTGACTACCCACCTGAGTGACCTTGGGGACATCTCTTAAATGCAAAGAGTGATATTCCCAAGGTCACACAGGTAGGCAGTAAGTGGCAGAACTGGGATTCAAACCTGCCTTGAGTCCAAATACATTTCTCCTTCCACTGAACTATGGTGTTTAAGACTCTGCCTGGTGTCACAGTGGTTTTCTAACTTACAGGTTCTACTTGGCTAAAACATACTCATTGAGTCCAAAAATAGACCACACATTTCCTTCTAAATCTGGTTAACATATAATCTGAGAATGACCTAGAATCAAATCTGTGTGTGAATGTGTATGTGTGTGTGTGTGTGTGTGTGTGTGTGTGTGTGTGTGTGTGTGTGTACACATGCACATATATTTGTATGTAATCCATATTCTGGAATGTCCTATATTTGCAACATTGTAGTATATTTGGAGCTGAACAGTAGAAGTATTTTGGGGCAGAGGTAGTGTTGAACCTAGTAGTACTTACCCATAGGAAGGCAGAGACTCTTTAAGAACATTAATGCAATCAGGCAGAGGGTACTTACAAATGGTTCCTTCTGCCTGAGAAGGCCTAAATATCTGCTGTTTCATCCTAGGAAGCTTGAGTGTTAAGACAGATGCAATGAATATGCATGCCAATAGAATGTCATCATGAGTAACTGGGAAATGATAAGGAGACTGCCAAGAAAAATCATTTACACACCTGGCTGGTGAAAGTTGCCAAGGGGTGAAGTAATTGGAGTTTTGTTTGATAAAGCTGAATCCTATATTTGCACTGGACATGCATTTCTTTGCCCAAGGATCCTAGAATCTCAGGGATCTTGACAGATGAGCTAAATATGTCTTTCTTGTTACTGAGGGCATTTGCAATCAAAGCAGTCTAGAAAAAAGGTGATAAGTCCTTGGCATCATTAGTCCACAGTACTTGGGTACCCACCTTGTGGAAGTGGAGGGAGGCAGTTAAAAACATAATTCTGATAATGAAGGTGCTTACAATTAATTACAGTTAAGTTGTGGTGACATATTAAAACATAACTAAGATTATAGGGTGGTATAGATACTAAATGAATGGTTCATACAATCTCTGACTTAAAAACTCAGAGAACTGTGTGCTAGGGTGGTCAGGTGACAGCTTTAGGAAGAAGTCATATTTTGTAGAATGTACTTCATAGAATGAGTAGGATTAGATCTACTATAAACTCATGGTACATACTGTCAATGGGGCCCTTACTATGACAAGGCAATCTTTTTATACCTCTCTAATTAGCTCTTTCTCATACTCATCACAATGTGTCTTCCAAATCTTTTCATTCCTTCTCAAACCTCCCAGGCTGTCCCTCTCCTTACCCTCTCAGATGACAACCTGGTCTCATATTTCACTGAAAAAAATTGATACCATTTGCTAATACCTCCCTCTTCTCCCCTCCTTATTTCACACCACTCAAATACCTTCTGCTACTATCTCCTTCACCCACATCTCATTTGAAGGTCTTCTCCTTACCAAGACAAGCTCCTCTACATACAGAAGTGGTCCCATTACATCCTGTCATCTTTAGTAATTTGCCCTCTCTTATCACCTCAACTCTTTCATTTTTCAATCCTCCCTGGATATTGGCTTCTTTCCTTCTGCTTACAAATATGCATCCTGAAAAAAAACCCTTTGTTTGATCCATCCATCCCACCTACCTTTCATTCTTATATCTATCTTCCTTTTGTGGCTAAACTTCTTGAGAAAGTCATCTAAAAGAGGAACCTCCACTTTTTTCTCCCAATCTCAACCTCTTCAGCCTGGCTTACTACCTCATTATACTGAAATAACACTCTCCATTGCCACCAATTTTCTTCTTAATTACCAAACCTAAATGGCTTTTTTCAATATCGATCCTTTTTGACCTCTCTGTAGTCTTTGACCTTGCCTATTAGACACTAAAACTGGATGTCTCATAGATGTTTTAAACTCGACATGTCCAAAATTGAATTCATACTCTTGCCTCTTCTGACCTTCCCTTTTACAGCCAAGGGTACCACCATCTTCTCAGGCACCCATGCTAGAAACCTAGATGCCATCTTCTATTCTTTTTTTTCTTGGATCATTGTATTTAAAAATTTTTTTTCTAATTTATTTTTAAATTTATGGGACAAAAAATGCCTTTCCATAATATAGTACAATAAAGCCAAGATGGTAGAGAGAAGGCAGGGACTTGCCTGAGCGCTCTCTAAAACCTCTTTGAACACTTTTAAATAATGCCCTAAAACAAATTCTGGAGTGACAGAACCCCCAAAAGGATGGGGTGAAATAAACTTAGAAGGTTGGCAGGAAAGGTCTATTGTACCAGGGTAAGAGTAGAGTGAAGTCCAGTGCAGGCCACACCAGCATAGACCGGGCCCCAGAAAACTAGGAACAGGCCTTGGGAGTCACTGAGTCAGCAGTGGAAGTGGCTGTTTCTGGAGCTTTCAGCCCACAGATGGGAAGGGGGTTGAATTACTTGTCAGAAGGAGATTACAGAGATCCTTTTGCTAGCACTGAGGCAGGACTCTGCTGCTCTGCCCATAATTGGATCAGCGTCACAGTATGGGTGGCAGTCCCAATGTAAGGAGGAGCATTGGCACACCAGAGCTTGTGGCTGCAGGGGAATTGGAAGCCTCATCACAGTTACAGGGCAGAAAAGAGTGCTTGTAGTTACTCACAGACCAGGAGAGCAGTAAACACCTGTCTTTAAATCATACCACCTTGGAAGAACTGAAAACTTAGAGGTCCCTAGAAGTATCTCTGAAAATAGCTGCACAAAATCCATGAAGCTTGGGACAGTTCACTGTCCACCCTGGAAGCAGAGACTTTTAACTTTAACAAAGAGTTAAAAGTCAAGAAAGAAGCTGGGAATGTGAGCAAACAATAGAAAAAGATTATGACCATAGAAAATTACTATAGTGACAAGGAAGATTAAAACACACACTCAGAAGAAGATAACAAAGTGAAAGCTCCTACATTCAAAGCCCCCATGAAAAATAGGAATTGGTATCAGGTTATAGAAGAGCTCAGAAAAGATTTGAAAAATAAAGTAATAGAAGTAGAGGAAAAAATGGGAAGAGAAATGAGAGTGATGCAATAAAATCATGCAAAACAAATCAATAGCTTGGTAAAAGAGACGCAAAAAATACTGAAGAAAAAAACACCTTAAAAAACATACTAGGCCAAATGGTAAAAGAGGTACGAAAAGCTAATGAGGAGAAGAATGCCTTAAAAAGAAGAACTGGCCAAATGGAAAAAGAAGCGCAAAAATTCACTGAAGAAAAAAACTCCTTAAAAAGTAGAATTGAGCAAATGGAAGCTAATGACTATAGGAGAAATCAAGAAACAATAAAACAAAAGCAAAAAATGAAAAAAAAGAAGACAATATGAAATATCTCATTGGAAAAACAACTAACCTGGAAAATAGATCCAAGTGAGGCAATTTAAAAATTTTTGGACTACCTGAAAGCTGTGATCAAAAAAAGAGCCTGGACATCATCTCTCAATAAATTATCTGATCCAGATAGTAAAATAGAAATTGAAAAACATAGATCACCTTCTGAAAAAGACAGCCAAATGAAAACGACCAGGAATATTGTAGCTTCCAGATTCCAGAGCTCCTGGGTCAAGGAGAAAATATTGCAAGCATCCAGAAAGAAACAATTCAAGTATTATGGAGCCACAGTCAGGATAACATAGGATTTAGTAACTTCTATATTAAAGGATTGGAGGGCTTAGAATATGATATTCCATAGGGCAAAGGAGCTGAGATTACAACCAAGAATCATGTACCCAGCAAAACTGAGTATACTCCTTCAGGGAAGAAAAATGGATATTTAATGAAATAGAGGACTTTCAAGCATTCTTGATGAAAAGATCAGAGCTGAATAGAAAATTTGACTTTCGAACACAAGACTCAAGAGAAGCATAAAAATGTAAACAGGAAAGGGAAATCATAAAGGACTTAATAAGGTTAAAATGTTTATATTCCTACATGGGAAGATGATACTTGTAACTCGGAAGAACTTTCTCATTATTAGGGCAGTTAGAAGGAGTATATATAGAGGGTATATAGGCAAGTGTTCACATGGTGGTCAGAAGAAGCAATACAAGGACACTCTCAAGGTCTCTCTCAAGAACTTTGGAACTCATTGTGTGACATGGGAAACACTGGCACAGGTCTGCTCAGCATGGTGTGCCCACATCAGAGAAGGTGCTGTGCTGTATGAGCAAAGTAGAATTGTAACAGCTCAAAGGAAATGCAGGATGCACAAGTTTGGAGTATCCACCCCAAATGTTCACACCGACTATTTGTGCCCAACCTGTATTAGAGCATTTCGAACTTGTATTGGCCTGATCAGACACAGTTGGACACATTGAATCTTGACTCAAGCATAGCAATGTCATTTTAGTTCTCATCAGGATTGGCTCAAAGATGGAATAATATACATACTCAGTTGGGTAGAGAAATCTAGCTTACCCTACAAGAAAGTAGGGGGAAAGGGGATTAACAGAAGAGGGATGGGATAATAGAAGGGAAAGTGGATTAGGGGAAGAGAATGGAATAAATGGGGGGGGAATAGGATGAGGGAAATACAGTTAGCCATCATAACTGTGAAAAAAATTTTTTTTGAAACAACCTTTTCTGATAAAGGTCTCTTTTCTCAAATATATAGAGAATTAACTCAAATTTATAAAAATAAGAGTCATTCCTCAAATGATAAATGATCAAAAGATATGAAGTCAGTTTTCAGATAAAGTAATTAAAGCTGTCTATAGCCATATGAAAAAATTCTCTAAACCACTATTGATTTAAGAAATGCAAATTAAAACAATTCTGAGGTACTACTTCATACCTATTAGGACAGAAAAAAAATGACAAATATTGGAGGGGTTATGGGAAAATTGAGACATTAATGCACTGTTGGTGGAGTTATGAACTGATTCAGCCATTCTGTGGAGCAATTAGGAACTATGCCCAAAATACTATAAAACATGCATACTCTGACCTAGCAATACCACTACTAGATATGTATCTCAAAAGAGATAAAAAATAAAAAGGAAAAGGACATATATGTACAAAAATATTTATAGCAGCTTTTTTTTTCTGGTGGCAAAGAATTGGACATTGAGGAGATGTCCATCAATTGGGGGATGGCTGAACAAGTTGTGGTATATGATTGTGATGGAATACTGTTGCGCTATAAGAAATGATGAACAGGATGCTCTCAGAAAAGCCTGGAAAGACTTACACAAACTGATGCAGAGTAAAATGGGTAGAATAAGGAGAACATTGTACATAGTAACAGCAATTTTGTAAGATGATCAGTTGTGAATGACTTACCTATTCTCAGCAAGACAATGATCTAAGACAATTCTGAAGGACCTACAATGAAAAATGCTATCCATCCCCAAAGAAAGAGCTTATAGTTCTGAATAGAGATAGAAGCATACCTTCTTTTACTTCCTTGGCTTTTTTTTTTTGGTCTATGGTTTCTTTTACAATATGATTAATATGGAAATATGTTTTGTATGACTATATATGTTTAACCTATATCAAATTGCTTACCTTCTCAATGGGAGGGGTGAGGAGAAAGGAAGGGAGAGAATTTGGAACTCAAAATTTTAAAAATGTTAAAAATAGTTTTTACATGTAACTGAGGAAAAATAAAATACTAAATAATTTTTTAAAAACCATAGTATAATAAAATTATTGTACTTGAAATTGCAAATAGATTATGCACAATTTCCTATTCCTTTTAAATATATAATAAAGTTATCATGTAAATTCTTTTCTTTTCTTTTTTTAACTTCCCCCTCTTCCCAGGGGATGGCTACCATTAGACACAAATACGTATATATATGTAAAATCATTCTATACATACTTCTGTTTTTCAATTCTTTCTCTGGATGCAGATGGATCATTGCATTGCTAAGAACAGCTAAGTCATTCACAACTGATCATCATACAATATTGTTGCTACTGTGTACAGTGTTCTCCTAGTTCTGTTCATTTCATTTTTCAACTCGTATGAGCTGATACATCTTCAGCTCTTCACTGTCTTTAACTTCTCCTCCCTCCCTTCCCTTGTAATATCCAATCTGTTGCCAAGGCCTGTTGATTTTACCTTTGTAATATCTTTTGCATATACCTGCTTCTCTCCTCTGACACTGCCACCACCTTGGTATAGTCCCTCAACACTTCATGCCTGGACTTTTCAAAAACCTGTTGACTGGTCTCCTTTGTCTCAAGGCTTTCCTCCTTCCAGGCCATCTACCATTCAGCAATAAAATTAGGCTTCCTAAAGCACAGATCTCACTACCTCACCTCCTTGGTCAATAGATGTCTGTGGTTCATATCACTTCCAGTATCAAATATGAACTCCTCTCTTTGAGGAAAAAAAAACCCTTCACAATCAGGTCTCATCCTACTTTTCTGTTCTTACAACTTACTTTCCTCCACGCATTCTGTCAACCAGTAGCACTGGCTTCTTTGCTCTTCCTCCCGTAAGTCACTCCATCTCCAGCATTTTCACTGGCTGCTCCTATGCCTGGAATTCTCTCCCTCTTTTTCTCTGTCTCCTGATTTCTTTGGCTTCCTTCAAATCTCAGCTAAAATCCCACCTTCTATGAGAAATCTTTCCTGATCCTCCTTAATTCTAGTCCCTTCCTTTTGTTGATTATCTTCGATTTATCTTAATTTATCATATATATATATATATACATACACACATATGCATATATATACACGTGTACATGTGTGATGTGTGTATCTCTCTCTCTTTATATATATACATATATATGTATATATATATACATATACATATACATATATATATATATATATATATATGTCTTAATTGTTCATGATTACTTGCTTTTGTGTCCACCATTAGAGTGTGAACTCCTTGTGGGCAAGAACAATTTTTTTGCCCCTCTTTGTAGTTCCAACAGTTAGCACAGTCCTGGCACATAGGTCCTTAATAAATGCTTATTGACTGACTTATCAATAGCCTTCTTAAACTATGGCACCCAGAACTAACACAATACTATTGATGGTAAGATGAAGGCAAAGTAAAGTGGAATTACAATCTTCTTATTCCTGGAAGCTCTGTCTCTTTGAATGAATCTCAAGATCAAATTGCCTTTTATTGGCTACCACATCACCCTGGTGACATATTGAGCCGTCTGTCAGTAAATTAATGGCTTCAAAGGACCTACTAGCTACTAGGCATTGTGCTAAGTCCTAGAGAAATTGAGAAAGGCAAAAGACAGTCTCTACTTTCAAGGAGGTCATAGTCTAAAGGAAGAGACAACATGCAAACAGCCATGTGGAAACAGCATATAGCCACCAAAACCCTGACATCTTTTTCAGAATAGGTTTTATCTATCCACAGCTCCCCGTTTTGTACTTGAGAAGGTGATTTTTTTGTATCCAAGTGTCAGGCTTTACATTTGTTCCAATTGAATTTTATTTTATGAGATTCAGCCTAATTTTTAGCCAATCAAGGCCCTTTTGGATCCAGTATGTTAGCTATTCGACCTATTCTTGTGTCATCTACAAATTTGATAAGCAAGTCCCTTGGGCCTTTATCTCAGGCACTGATAAAAATGGTGAATAGTAGAGGGCCAAGGATAGAATTGGATAGTAATCCCTAGAAGCCTCCTGCCACATTGACATTGAACCACCATCATCAAGTTACTCTTTGAGTCCATTTTGAAATCCATCTAGTAGTATTGTCTAATGCATATCTCTCCATCTTCTCCACAAGAATTGCATGAGGCACTTCATCAGAAGCTTTGCTAAAATCTAGGAAAACTAGATTCACAACATTCCTGTCATCCTCTGGTTTAGTAATACTGTCAAAAAAGGAAATGAGGTTAATCCGGAATGACCTGTTCTTGTTGAAGTCATGTTGGAGCTTGGTAATTACTTTCTAGACCCTTTTTGAAAGGGTCATGGGTTTCACCCCACCAAGTCTCAGTAATTAAATTATTAGAAAGTCAAATTTTCATTAAGACCTCTATTATTTCTTGTTTGTATTACTTAATTTTGGACATTTCTGTATAAACATTGGAGGCCATAGACTTTACTATTGGCTCCATTCTTGGATTCTATCTCATGGGAACATCTGGGTATATTAATTTTTATTCTTCTTCCTACCATGTAGCCATGCTTGAGGTACATACACACACACACACACACACACACACACACACACACACACACACAGAGTCTTCTCCTTTCCCCTCTTCTATTTTAACTTATTAGATTTGAAAGACACTCAGCACATTATGTTTTTACCAGCCTTTGTTAGGTGTACTGTATCATTGGCCAGGAATCTGTCATCCACCTATTTTTTAAAAAAAAAAATTGGGGAGGGGAAGGCAGGGCAATTGGGGTTAAGTGACTTGCCCAAGGTCACACAGCTAGTAAGTGTGTCAAGTGTCTGATGTCACATTTGAACTCAGATCCTCCTGACTCCAGAGCCGGTGCTCTACTCACTGCACCACCTAGCTGCCCCCATTCCCCTATTTTAAGCCATCAGAAGTTGAAATCCCATTCTAAGACAGTACCTTCCCTCCTAAACTAATTTTTCTCTTTTACATCTCTTTCCTTGAATGGGCAACAGTGGGTAAAACTGAATCTATGTCCCTTTGGTTTTTAGCTTCTTGCCCAAGCACCATGATCATTGGCAATACGTTTTTAGGTTTCTTGTGGGAGTGCCATTTATGTCCCACATGACTAAGAAGTAATGGGTAGTTGTCATTCATTTTGACGAGTCTTGGAAGGTCCTGTGTCATGTCTTAGATACATGCCCTGGAAAGTCAACAGACTTTTCTATTATGATCAGTTTAACAAATAGCTGTCTGAGTATCTCTGAATCACCAAATATTGCTTCTTTTTTTCTTCTTCCTCTAACCCTGACTGGATGGTCCCTCAACTGATAGATAGCTTCTGTGGCTTTTCTATCTCATTCCTGGGAGGACAATTAGCCTCTTTCACTTCAGAATTCAGCTCCCTATTCTTCAGGAAGAGCCTTGAATCTGTTTTTAAGCTCCAATTGTACAACTTTTTCCTCCCCTCTCTTCTTCTTGTAATTCTCTTCCACTCTCCAACATCCTGACAAGGATAAAGTCAAATCTCCACTTCTCCACTTCAGATTTCCTTTCTTCCCATTGAAGCCTAAATCCTGTTTCCTTTAGGAACACTTCCCTTGTCTTTAATAACTGGAAGCATGAAGAGTCATTCTTTGAGTCCCCCCACCTTTTCCTCTAGTCTACATTTGGAGCACAGAGAATAGTTCTTAGACTGCGGAAGAAACATAAACAGCACACGCTTGACGCAAATCATTGCACAATTTCCCCTTCTCTCAGTAATGTTTGAAATTTTCAGCCTTATTTTTTGCACTACTTGTAGGTAATTTACATGTCAGCTCTAAGCACCTGGCTAAAACTTTTATAGCTAATTATGACCTCTTAGTAGCTTAACAATCCCAGTAACTTCCTTTCCTGGGACTCAATAACAACTCTACAGCAACAGCCTCACCCACCTGCCCTTTCAACCTTGTAATCCTGTTTCACCAATTTGTCCTACCCATCAATTAATTTGCTTTAACCTCCAATTGTTGCGCTTGCTTTGCTTTGACCTTCTCCTTTTCCTTCTTGAATCTGCCCCTTTAGGTTCTACTTCCCTAGTCTTCATTTAATCTTTTTTTATCTTTTTTTTCTGTCCTTGGTGTTCTTGATTGTGATCTGCTTTTAACCAAGAAACCAGAAGCTAGATAATTTATCTTAGTCTAGAGACTCCTTAAGATTTTCTTCAACTTCTCCCAAATTTCTTTTTCCCAAATTCAACCTATCTCCTATTTTCCTGATCAAAACCTCTCTGAGTCACCTATATGATTTTCTTCTCCTTATTTGATTCTGGTCCATCTTCACCTGCTCCTTCTCCCACAAAATCCAGAAGTAGAAAGGAGGACTCCTTATTAAGTTCCTAGGCACAATGAATTTACCCAGCATCTGTAGGGATGACTTAAATGCAGGAGGAAGATATGGTTATGTGTAACTCATGTCAGCTCTCCCTGTGCTCATTGGTCTCTTTAGTGAAAGTGCTTGACATGTGTGGGCATGATTTGCAGCAGTGTGTAGGGGCATGGAGAACAGCAGTAATGGTGGTAGTGTGAGTAGGTGATGCTGGGTGCACAAAAGAAAGACCTAGATTCAGAGCAGCTCGGTGGCACAATGAGTAGAACACTGGCCCTGGAGTCAGGAGGATCTGAGTTCAACTCCGGCCTCAGACACTTGACACTCTTGGTAGCTGTGTGACCTTGCCTTCCTCCCTCCAAAAAAAAGAAAGACCTAGATTCTAACTACCATTCCATCAGATAATGATACAAGAGCTTTTGCCTTCTCTTTTAAGTCCCTGGAAATCATTTCCTTGTTTAGAGGTAGGCCCAGGAGTGGGAGACTGGGGTTCTATCCCAGAATGCCAAAATTTAGAAGATGTTAAGCACTTGTACTCCTTCTGCAGGTAGAACAATTGAGATTAGCACCCATTTATACAGAACAATTAATTAAATATACCAGCTGGTCTGCTCCCTCCCTGCCTGTGTCTCTTCCTCATCCTCTTCCTCTTCCTCCTCCTCTTCCTCCACTTCCTCACTCCTATAGCCGAGGCTTCCCCAACAGCGATTTCCTGGTCTCCTTCTTCCAGCCCCAACCCCTGCTTGGCCACCACAGGGCTTTTTGTTCTTACATGTGACGTCTCAACTTGAGGTCTCCCACTTTATCTAGACCCATCTTAAAATGTTGATTTGAGGAAGCCTTTCCTACCACTTTCCCCAACTCTATTTTGTGATTTTCATCTAAGAGGCCTGAATAGTTATAGTTTGGAAATCACATATCCTGGGGCCCAGAAAGCAGAGGATACGACGTGACAAAAGGAAAAAGGATATTGTTCCTTTATCTGTCATATTGCTTATAGTCCTGTTTCCCATCCACCTGCTTAGGTCCTCACTCACCCTTGCTAAACACCATATGGCATGTCACTGTGTTTCCTTTTCTCATTGGCTCTGCCTCCTACCTTCTGCCAGATGTTTTCTCCAAGCATACTCACTAAAGGTCTGCTGGTATTGGTAGTTTGACCTGCCTCCCTCTGCTCCCAGAAGCTCAGGGAGGGGATGGTGGCTATCCATGGGAAGGAGAAGGATATCGATAAACATTCTAGCATATAGAACCTTAAATGCTTAATAAACATTTGCTGAATGCACTTAGGAATTTGCTAATTAGTTATCATGTCATTTCCTGGACTTCTCCTCACCAGCTCTCTGGGACAGAAACCAAGCCCTGGAACATTGAACTCTTTCATGTCTGGAACTCCCATACTGGGGCCTGCTATCTTAAAGGGTGGTTGCCTCAATCCTTCCCTCCTCTCCCCTTCCTTGATCTAAATTTAGTATACAATCTCAAGACACCAAGTAAGTACTTGGTGTTGAAGACTTCTTGCTGGGTATTCAATGATGAATACAAGAATGATGAAAAAACATTTATTTAGATCTAGACTCCAGCCATGCTTCAGGATTCATTTCACTCCCCAGATTTCCCTTCACCAGCTGCCAGGATTAACCCTGTTCCCCTCTCTTCTTTACTTTTTGCTCCTGTGGCCCTATTCACTATTGCTATAACTTTCCAAACCAAATCTCCATTCCCACTTATCTAGAATGTAAACTTCTTGAGGGCATGGAACATCTTTGGTTTTTGTATTTGTATCTCTAGTTTGAAAGATTATAAATTCTTGGCACATAATAAGTACTTAAAAATGATTTTTCAGCATTTATTCATTAATCATTGAATACCCAGCAATTAATCTTCTGCACCAATATATACCTATTTGGTGTCTTGATACTGTATACTAAATGAACATAAATTATTATTGAATTAGAATGCTCAGATATGTTTTGTAGCATTTTTGCGATGCTACTGGAGGTATATATTTGGCTTGGTCTGTGTGTCAGAATAGTATGTAGCTTCCAGAAATAGAGATTTAGTGGTAAAGATGAAGCCATCCCATCTTTCCTGCTGTCTCATCTTCCCTCTTTCCACTCAGACCTCCTAGCCACAGTCCTCACTTTTAAAAAAAATATTTATTTTTTTGAGGAGGGAAGGCAGGGCAGTTGGGGTTAAGTGACTTGCCCAAAGTCACACAGCTAGTAAGTGTGTCAAGTGTCTGATGTCACATTTGAACTCAGGTCCTCCTGACTCCAGGGCCATCTTGCTGCCCCCAGCCCTCACTTTTCACCCCCTCCAAAGTCTCACCTAAATGATGCTGCCATTTTCCCTCTGGGAAGTCTGTAGTGTTGCTTCTTGGGAATTCTTCGCTCTGCTCAGTGCCTTTCTTCACCTTGACTTTGCTTTCACTTTTGGGTTCTCCACTCCTCTTCAGTCCTTGAAGTTCAGTATGGTTCAGTTCTTGTAGAAATTCCTAGAGAGAGGAAATGATGTTAGTCTCTTATAACAAGGACTCTTTTCACCATAATGCCCCCCCCTTTCCAATCAAGGCAATTTCCACATGGGAGCGGACATGAGTTAGGAGAACATATTTCTTTCTTTCTGTCTTCCCCGCCCTCTCCCCCTCCCCAATGCAACAGAGGTTAAATGACTCTCCCAGGGTCACATAGCTAGTAAGTATCAAGTGTCTAAGACTGGATATGAGCTCAGGTCTGCCTGACTCCAGAGCCAGCGCTCTATCCATTGTGCCACCTAGCTGTCCAAGGAACATACTTCCTAAGGGACTATGCGTAGGGAAATGAAGAATGGGAGTTAAGAGGAAAGTAAAGGTTGACTCCACTCCTTTTTTTGGTGCTATGAGCCAGGAGTCTTGTGACGCCGACCTTTAGCTCTTGGATCTGTTGGTCGATCCCTTTGTAAAAGGCAAGAGCATCACTCCTATGTTTGCTCAGCTGTGATGCCAGATGTAGGTTCTGGTCCTCGAGCTTATCATACAAGGTACGGACACTGAAGTCCTCCAGCGTCTTCACCAGAGGTAGCCCCCCTAGAAGAACCGGAAACAAAAGTCCTTTGGAGTTCTGTCCCTGGGGGACCCAGAGGACTGGGAGACTTAGAAGTTTAAGGAAGAGTCCATAGACCTTGCTAAATAATATCTTTTTTCCTTTTAGAGCAGAACTCTAAAACCTCACATACTCAGACTTAAGAATGCTTTCTACAGAGCTGAGCAAGCACAGAAAAGAAGAGAAAGAAAGTAAGGATAAACGTGGAAGGACAGGCACGTTTTCAGAAGGTTCCATCTGACAATTGAAAAGTATCCCGCAAATTCAGAGGGAGAAGGCTCATCTACTTAGGCTGTCAGGGAACAAAGGAAAGTGCTACATGGGTATGAGGGAGAAAAAGTAGCTGAGTGGTTGGTTGATTCAAGATTAAGATGAGCTCTGCCTTTTCCAGGGAATGCGGCAAAAAGAATTTCTTATCTGTGGGTGTAGCTGGAAAGAAGATTTTAATCCAACCTACTCTGCCCAATATCTGTCAAGTTACCTTGATGCCCTCTTGAGAGCAATGACCCTGCCTCAGGCTTTAGTTATCAGCCACTATGACTGAGAGTGAGTTACTTCATAAATGGAGAACCATCTTCTCCCCGCTAGCCTTCCACAGTGTTTTCTTCGGAGAGAGTAAGGCTGCTTTTGTCTGGGTCTATCTGGAATTTGGTTGACTCTCTTGTGACCTCTAACCACCAGATAAGATTATGCAATTTTTGCAAAATGGAAATCTGGAATATAATTCTGAATAAAAATTTTCAAGACCCAAGTACTAGAAACCAGTATGATACCACCGAGATAAGATGTATGATTGCCCTTATACCTCCTACCCCCAGGGGATTTGGGAACAGTGGAACAATGACAGAAAGATGAAAGCTCAAATCATATAAGAGATGTAAAGCCCTTGGCAAACTTTAAAGTGCTATATAAATGCTAGCCATAAATATTAGTAATAATGATTAGCATTAGTATTATGCCTGTGATCAGTTACTAAACCCTAACTCTGTTCTGCTGAAAAGAAGGACCATTTAAGGAGAAACAGTGAAGACCGGCATCAAGGTGCTAATATGAAATCCGGGCCATTTGGTTTTTTTGTCCTTTCCAAATACATTGCAGCTGGCATTGAAATCTCTAGCTGCTAGTTCTCATTCCTTTCCAAGGCAACTTTCTAACTACACTGTATTTGTTCATGTACATATTTTCTCTCCATTAGAATATAAGTTTCTTGAGGTCAGGGATTATTTTCCTTAGTGCTTGTATTCCCACTGCTTAGTAGAGTCTCTTGAAAGATGCTTAAAAGTGGCTATTGAATCATCAACCCCTCCTCTGTAACACAGAAAAAACAGTTAAGCAAAACCAGAACAATTTAGCTACTGAATCTGACAGTGTATGCAACATTCTGAAGAAACAATGTTTCATCCTCTGTTTTCTGGGGACAAGATAGATTCTTACAGTCAAAGTCTTTTCATTTCTAAGGGACACATGGGAAGGGTTTGTTCTGGCTGTATATAAATGCTCTTTTCCCCTTTACTTTGAGTTTTGTCCTAATTTTCCAGGATAACATTAACAAACGTCTCAGAAAAGAGGGCTGGGCGCTTCCAATTCCATCCAGCCTTCCTCTCTAGCTCTTCTCTTTCTCTTCCCTTGGACACACATTTATGGAATGGAGACATTCTGTCATTCTTTAAAAATGTTTTGTTTTTGTTTTTTTAACCAAAAGGCACCTGTTACCCTACCTTAGGTGTTGTTTATCTTTTATTTTCAAAGAGAACCAAAGACATGCAGGGTGATGTCTTGATTTGCACGTGAATTGGATTTAAACGAGGTGGAGCTGCACAAAGTCATCAGCCTCACTGTCTCTTCCAGAGTCATCAAAGTCCAGTAGCAGGACAAAAGTCAGGATGACTGGTGATGGCCCAAGATGTAGTGGATGACCATGATATCTGGCTAAGCTCTAAGGGCTCCACAGTACCTGCTTCAGCAGCTTTCATGGCTGTTGGAACAAACTGTTCCCATCTGCCCATGGCGGGGAGGAAGTCTTCACAAGCTTCGGATACACATCCTCCTAACTCACCAATGGGTTTGAGGCCTGTCTGTTACCTTCAGTCTGGTTTAGCCCATCTGCCCAGGTGTTTTTGCTGGGCTATGCATGTTACAGTTTCTTAGACCAGGTGAGCTTGGTGAATGAGCAGTCCTGAAAAGGGCTAGGCAAGCTCTTACACTAGAGGTGCTAGTCCTCTCTGAACACCCCATATGACCCCTACCCCCACCCCATATTAAGTAGCTCCTACAAGGTAATTTCTAATCTTAGGTAGAATGGTGTGGTTCCTAGAGTACTGAGCCTAAGCCAGAAGACCTGAGCTGAAACCCTGCTTCCGATGCTTATTTGTAAAATAAAGATAATAATGGCATCTACTTTACAGGAATGCTGGGAGGATGAAATGGGGAAGACAAGGTAAAGCACTTTGTAAACCCTGAAGTCTACTTATAAGTCAGTTATTAGCATTATTTTCTAGTACTACCTTCAAGCACAGTACCTTGGGACACTAGGACTCTAAGCAATTCACTTAATCCTCAGTACCTCAGGCAACTCTAAGACTACAAATCCTGGGGAATTTGTGGGGGTGGGGTGTGTGTGTGTCACAATTTGACTTGGGATTAGCTATGGGATTCTCTCTTGTTTAAGTTCCCAATACCAAAGAAATCACACACACACACACACACACACACACACACAAAAGATTTAATTATAAAGATTGTCTTCTCAAATCAACCACTTAAAACAATTCCTGACATATAATAAGTGTTTAATAATGCCAAAGTGTCAAATGTTGCAGAGAGTTCAAGAATGCAAATAAGATTTACAAAATAGATTTGGTATATATTTGTGTAAATACATATTTTATATATATAT
>CM053622.1:670921629-671030298 GCA_028646595.1 Phalanger gymnotis
CCAGGTGGGCCTGGGGCCAGAAGCAACTGCAGCCATAGTTCTAAAGCTGCCCCACCTCCGCTGCCCCAGGGGCAGTAGCCGAACTGCAAACTCAGTCCCGCAGCTTTTCCCACTAACCTTCTCTGATGTCTTTGCTCTTTGTGGGTTGAGAGGTCTGGTGGATGCCACAACTCAGTAATTCAGGATGCCAGGGCACTCTCCGCTCGTCTGCTGGTCGTGCGCGCTGGGCTGAGCTCCGCTCCCCTCAGCTGGGGGCTGGAAGCTCCGTGTGGGACAGACCTTACCCAGAGACCATCCAGGCTGTCCTGGGCTGGAGCCCTGCTTCCCTCTGCCACTTTGTGGGTTCTGCAGCTCTAGAATTGGTTCAGAGCCATTTTTTTATAGGTTTTTGGAGGGACTTGGTGAGGAGCTCACGCCAGTCACTGCTTCCCAGCTGCCATCTTGGCTCCGCCCCCCAGCAATATTGTTTTAAGAACAACTTCGAGCAAATAAGTCATTTTGACTTAAATACCCAATTTAACTAAAAAGGACACCTGAAGAAAGACTGCATCAAGTGAAAGAACTGATAAAAAGAAGTCATGTATAGAATGATTTTACATATATATACATATTTGTGTCTAATGGTAGCCATCTCTAGAGTGGGAGAAGGGAGGAAAAAAGGGAAAAAAAGGAAAAGAAGAAATATGCATGATAACTTTATTACATTTTAAAAGGAAAAGCATGGTATACATAATAGATTTGTAGTTTCATGTGCAATCATCTTTTTCTCATTACACTATGTAATGGAAATGATTATTTTATCCCACAAATTAAAAATAAAATAAAAATTTAAAAAAGATAATAATTTTGGAAAGAGCAGTTTCACTTGAGGTTGAGGTTGGGAGCCAAACTACAGAGAGTTTAGAGCAGGGCTGTCCAACCTTAGGTTTTTATTGAAACAATAGACAACATATTTTGATTTGCCATTTTAGTGAGAGCTCTGCTGTAGCTCGGCTTCCTTTACTAAAATGTTTATGTAAATTTCTATGCTTGTAGGCAGGCAGCATAAATGCACTGCCAGGCGCATTTTGGACATCCCTGGTTTAGAGAAAGAGTGAGAGGAAAGGAAGTAGAAACATTGCATAGAGACTGCTTTCCCTCCCAAGGAATCTAGCCTTGAAGGAGAGAAGAGATTTATGGCTATAGCCAGCAGGGATGGTCAACTCAAGTAAGGGGTTTTTAAAAGGGCAGATTTGTAGCCAGGAGGGTAGGAGCCTAGAGGTAGGGAGAGGTGGAAGATAGAGAGAGGGTGGGGATGATAATGGGGAAATCTGCTAAAAACATTAGAGGAGATGAGATCAATGGTGCATGTAGAGGTGAAAATAGAAGAGTCACCTCTTCATATGAGATAGATGTGAAGGGGAAGATTGTGTGGGAAGAAGTCTAAGTGATATGAGATAGGAGAGGAGGAGAAACAATATCTTTCAAAGAATAGCCTCAATTTTTTTTTCATGGAAGTATGAGGCAAAGGTTGGGGAGATGGAATTCCATAGGAGGCTTGAGGAGAGCTGAGAAGATTGAAACTTTGAAGATTTGAAAGCTTTGGAGAATGGTAGTGAGGGCCCAGTTGAGATTGAGGTCTGATTCTTTATGACTCTATTTGGGGTTTTCTTGGCAAAGATACTGGAGTGGTTTGCTGTTTCCTTCTAAAGCTTATTTTATAGATGAAGAAACTAAGGCAAATGGGGTTAATCAGGAAGAAGAGTCTTCCTGACTCCAGGTCTGGCACTCTTATCTACCACACCACCTAGCTGCCCCTCAGTTGAGATTACATAACACCAATTTATAGTGAACACAGTCACCACAGTTTTGTTATATTTTCTTCTCTGTTCAGTAGCACATGAAAGGAGGTAGATGGTGGGAATAAACTGGGTTAGGATTTGTCAGGGAAGGCCCAAAGGATTCAAGAGAAGAGGGGAGTAGTCACCAAAGCCCTACCATCAAATGGTCCCAGATCCTGTAAATTAGGAAGGCACTAACGGGGGGAGAGTCACGGGCTTATGTCATGGGGATGAGGTCATAAGAGGACAACTCCTTCCCCCCCCCCCCCCCCCGCCATCCCTGAAAGAATATTATCAGGACTATCAACATTCCTGTTGGGGTCTTCAATTCTGAGAGCTTTTGCCCAAGCAAACAGGTGTCAATGACCTCAGCTAATCCCCTGACCTAGTCATAGCCTTGGCCCAGAGAACCACTGTGTCAGAGCTAGGATGCCAAGGATCAGGAGCTTTGCCTTCTAGAGTCTTCTCTCCTACCCCTTCAGTCTTCCATGAACCTCCTGTTCTAGTCAGGGTTTCAGATGGAGAAATGCCATCTTAGCCTCAAGTGGTGCAGCACAGAGTCAGGAAGACTCCTCTTTGTCAATTCAAATATGGCCTCAGACACTTACTAGCTGTGTGATTCTGGGCAAGTTCTTTAACCCTGTTTGCTTCAGTTTCCTCATCTGCAAAATGATCTGGAGAAGGAAATGGCAAACCATGCCAGTATCTTTGCCAAGAAAACCCCAAATGGGATCACAAAGAGTTGGACAGGACTGAAACAACTCAACAAAAACAACATTATGCATGCTGATCCAACTATAGGAGAGGTGAGGCACCTGGGGCCTCCAGAGCTCATCTCTATTGTCCAGGCCACCTACTCTGGAGCCCATCTGGGACTGCCTTCCCCCTGAGTCACATGTTGTCAGCTTTTTCCTACTATATGAGGCCTGACAATGCAATTAAATGCCTGGCTTTTCTTGCCTGCAGTACTTTGTGCACAGCAGATCCTCAGTCAATATTGAAGGAATGAATGAAGTTTCTCAGTGCCCTGTTCTCTACACCTTGCACAGAGCAGGCTGGTTATTGGGAGAAGGAACCATGCCTGTTCCCTCTATGTCCCTCTCTTCCTTTTCATGTAACAAAGGATGTGTTTTTAATGGTGGCATTCAGGGGAAAAGTCCTGCCTATGCTGTCTAACCCAGAAGGAGAGAAAAGCCTGGTATAGACTGGAAGGGTAGTTGTGCAATATCTCGTGCCAGATTATATTGGTGGCTACATACTTGGTCTCTCCTTAGGGTCACACCTGCCTAAATCCCTGGAGTTGCATTTCAACCAATTTCCTCTTATCATTATAATAGCTGAACCCTTTAAATACTTTATGCTATGAGTATTTATTTAGCTTAGGTCTTAGAAGAGATTTTGCGACCCCTAACTTCCCTTTGCCAAGAGAAATTTACTCACTCCTTTGTTGCAGTACAAGAGAAATAAAAAGCAGGAGAGTAGATTATGTTTTTATTGAAACTCATCTTCAATTCACTTTGAGTACCTTTACTCAGCATACCCATTCTACCTCTTGGGTGTCCCTCATATCTTATTATCAGGTATTTAGGGATATAGCCATCACCTTCCAGGAATCCTGATTGAAGGGACTTCCATATCTCTTAAGTAGGGGTGAGAGAGAGAGAGAGAGAGAGAGAGAGAGAGAGAGAGAGAGAGAGAGAGAGAGAGAGAGAGAGAGAGAGAGAGGAGTTATATAAATAAACATATATTGTAATAATAATAGCTAACATTTATATAGTGCCTATTATGTGGCATACACTGTGCTAAGAGCTTTTACAAGTATTACATCATTTGATCCTTATGATAGCCCTGGGAGATACTCTTACTTACCCTGGGTCACATAGATAGTAAGCATCTGAGTCTGGATTCAAACTCAGGTATGAAAACATATGTACATTAATATATACAGATACAAATATATACCTATATGTGTAGACACACACACACATAGGTACAAACACAAGATGAAGGAAGTATGTATAGACAATAGTCTGTGTGAGATACCTGCATCCAGAGAAAGAATTGATAAGTTATAGAATGATTATACACACACGCGCACACACACACACACACACACACACCCCTATTTGTATCTAATAGTGGCCATCTCTAGGGCAGGGGTGGGGGTGGGGGAGGGGAAAATTTGTATAATAACTTGTATATTTAAAAGGAATATCAAGTTGCACATAGTACATTTGCAGCTTCATGTGTGATCATCTTTTTAAAAATTATACTGTTACAGAAATGCTTTAGTCCATAAATTAAAAATAAAATAAATTTTTTAAAAAACAAGCTAATAAATACACATAAAAAGATATTGGGGATCTTAGTGGATTGAATACTCAATATGAGTCAACAGAGTGATATGGTAGTTTCAAAAAAAAAAACTAATGCTATTTTAGGCCACATTAAGAGAGGCACGTGGTGTCCAAGATGAGGGAAATGACAATTTCCTTGACCTATGTCCCGGCCAGAAAACATCTGGTGCTCAGTGGACACTATGGGGGACCACATTTTCAGAAGGATATTGACAAACTGAAGACACAGTGAAAGACCTTGAGATTGTCTGAAAGAAATGGGAATGTTTGGTCTTCAGAAAAGAAGCCTTAGGGAAGACCGGTCTGTTCTCTATAACTCTAGGACATCCTGTCACAAGGAAGAGAAATTGGGCTTGTTCTGCCTGGCCAAAGGTGGCAGAACTAGGAGCAAAGAGGGATGTTGCAGGGAGACAAATTTTGGCTCCAGGTAAGAAAAACTTCTTAAGAGGTAGAGCTACCCAAAAGTATAATGGGCATCTTGTGCGGTAATGAGCTCCCCCTCAGTTGAGGTCATTAGGTAGGCCCCCCCATAGCCATGTGTCAGGTGTGCTGTAGAATGTATTCTTAATTAGATACAGGTGGGATAGGGCAGGGGGCTTAACTTGTGTGTCATGGATTCATTAGGCAGTCTGGTGAAGGACCCCTATGGACTCCAGAGAATCATGTTTTTAAGTGCATAAATTTAAAAGGATTCATAGAATTACAAGGAAAACCAATTATACTGGAATAAAGAAGTAACTACTTTTCCCCACCCAAGTTAATGGATCCCATGAAATCATGGACTTCATACTAAGAATCTAAATGATTTCCAGGGTTCATTCCAATGCTTTCTGTTTTTTGTTTATCTCCAATTTACCTTTCACGTATCTTCTTCATACATTTTTTTCATGTTGTCTTTCCCTTAGAGTATAAGCTCCTTGAGAGCAGAGACTGTCTCTTATGCCCTTCTTTGTATCACCAGTGCTTACACAGGGCTGGGTGCATAGTAAGGTACTGATTGACTGACACTGAGCTTCTGTTCACCTGTGAGATGTAAGTAGGGGGTGAGGGACAGGTGGAGAATTAAAGGAAGAGGGTGATATGCTTAATACCTGGAATGGTTCCTGAGCCTTGGAAAACATCCTTCTCACTGGTAGATGGTCCTTCCCCAGAACCCCAAGTGCTGAAAGCATCATAGAATGGGAGGCTGGCAAGAGAGGGAGAGAGAGAAAATGAGGACTTAGCAATCAATGGAATCCCTTTGGCAGTGTTCTGTAAACACACATATGTGTGTCCTTGGGTATACATTCAGACTCTTATGTACTTCTGGCTCTTGATCACATAAGAGGTGGCTAATTTGTTTCATTCTGTGCCAGAAGGGGAAAGAGCAGGGTCTGCAAACAACCTCTAGCACTTCCTTGTTCAACACCCTTCTATAGTTCCCAAACAGAGTTTGGATTTCTCAGTCATCCCTAAGAACCAATGGGCCTTGCCATCTGCCTTGCATTGGCACCCTACCACCAAGTCTTCATATCTTAACCCTCCTACATGTGTGGTCTCCCTCTATAAGAATGTAAGTTCCTTGAGAATAAAGGCTATCTCTATTTTCTCCTTGTATCCTCAGTGCTTGGCACAGAGTAAGTTCTTAATAAATGCCTTTTTTCATTCATTCATTTGTTCATTCATAGCCTCCATAATACGGTCCTGGACCTAGACTATCTTTCTAGCCTTGCCTCTTGTGTAGTAGGCTCCAAATTCCCAGCTTTCTGAACACACTGTATTTTTGCTTCTGTAGTTTTGCTTGTGCCCTGCCCCTCACCTACACACCCTCCCTTTGAATCTTTGTTGGTCAGAACTTTACCCATCCTTCAAGACCCAGGATAGATGTTAATTCTTTTGTGAAGCCTTCTCTGATTTGCTCCTTAATCTCTCTCCCTCTGATCTCCACCATATGTGGGCTCTACTTTCTCTTGACTGTCATCTATTATTTTATTAGTTTCTCTCTTCGGCATTTAGAGTATTTTATATTGTACCTTAATTAGCTGCGTATATGGTTTTACCTAGCCTGATCTCCCTACTACCCTACTAGCTCCTGGAGAGTAGGGATTGCGTAACTTCATGGAAAAAGTGTTGTATTTGGAGCCATAGGGCCTGAGTTTGAATCTCAGCTACGTTGCTTACTACCAATGTGACCTTGGAAAATATCTTATTCTTTCTAGGCCTCAGTTCACTTATCTGTAAAATGAAGGGGGACAAGATAACCACTAAGGCACCTTCTAGCTCTAGTTTTATGATTCCTTATGCTGATGATGTATTCTCACTCATCTTTGTATTTCCTAGGCCTAGAGTATCTATGTAGTATAGATCTCTATGCATAACAAGCACTTCATAAATTTTTGAAACTAGAGACCAAGGTCAAGCCCAGATGAGGATGGGTTAGTATAATTCAATTCTATACAGTAAACATTGATTAAGTTTACCTACTAGAGTAAACTTTTACTTGTACTAGGTGCAAGGCACGACATCGGCAGGAAGTGGATTAGGCAGGCCTAGCTCGTTTTCCCCAAAAGGATTGGAAGAAAATGAGAGAAGGAAAGGCTCACCTGTCCTTGATGAGCACATATTGGGGAGGTACATGGGGCTCCCCAAGGCTCCTCCATCGTGGCTTCCAGTGTTGCATGGGGCAAGCTCCAGAGAGTGAGGGCTTTAGCACAAAGGCCAGGATAGTCAGCACAGCTGTTCCTAATCCAATAACGAGCAGAACCCCTGAAAGGACAGAAGGGCAAAGAAAGAGATCAGAGAAGATGTAGGAGGGGGTGCTCACAGTACTCAAGAGCATGACAAGAGGTATACAATTCCAGGTCTGCTAGGGAAAGCCTGCTTTCTGTGCTTACCTAGGGAGACCTGACATCTCGGGCTTGATTGTGACCTTCCCAGAACTTGTATACATCCAATTGTTAAAGATTTGGCACTGTCTTATTTAGTGGGAGGGGGATATCCAGGGTTTATAAGCTCATCTATTTACCATCATCAAGATATCCAGAAATTGCTTGTTCCTACCTTTTTGCCTTTGCATGTGCTATTCTCCTGCCTTAGGAGGCACTCTGTACTGATTTACATAGCCTTCTCTTTAAAAGTCTGTCTCCAGACTCCCCTCCGACAGGGCAACCTTCCTGGATTGATCCCACCCTTTCTGAACACTGCTTGGCTTTGTCCCATACCAGAATGACATTGATTTACTCTTCTCGATGTGTTTTTTTTTAAATCTCTAGGTACTGCAGCGATTTCATGTATGTGTTCTTTCTCTGGCTAGAAGAATGGAACCTTGTCTCCTCATTCCACTCAGCTCATGGCCTAGTAAAGGATTGTGTCACATGGATATCCTCTATAGAAAGAGTTTCCTGACTGATAGGGACAGGAGGGAAAGTAGGGAGAAGCCTAGAGAAGTAGGATCTCTTCTGGTCTGTTTCTGTTGGCTCTATGGTTCATTCATGCCCAGACAACAGTAGTTATACTCCATGGACTGAAGGATAGGATAAAAATGAATGAGAGTAGGAACCCAAGACAAGGGAAGAGATGGTAAAATAACACGAGTGATGTCAAGAAATTCAATTTGCCAAGGACTCTTTCCCCCTCAAAAAATGAAAACCTAAACCAAAAAACCTATATCCCATGACACTGACAGAAAGATGGTTCTGATTTGTCAGTTACTGTCAGAGGTTACTGCAAAATAATAATGAGTGGGAAAGAGACTTCTGGATTGTAGAAAGGCAATTTTTGTTCTGTTTCTTTAAAAAGGGAAGAGAATAGAATCTTCAAATTAGAGGTCAGTAAGTTTTAATTCTCGAAAACATTCTAGAATATGTATTAATTAAAGGATGGTTAATGAACATCTAGAAAAGGAAGCAGCTATTCCAAAAAGTCACCAGGGTTTCATCAAAAATAGGTCTTGGGTCAGCTAGGTGGCACAGCAGATAGAGCACCAGCCCTGGAGTCAGGAAGACTCATCTTCCTGAGTTCAAATCAAACCTCAGACACTCACTAGCTGTGTGACCCTGGGTAAGTCACTTACCTCTGATTGCCTCCCAAAAAAATACGTTTTACTAGACTAACCTCACTTAATTTTTGATAGGGTTATTAGACGGGTAAAGGGGTATTCTAGACTTAGTATGAATTGATTAGCAAAGCTTTTGACAAAGTCTATCTTATGAAATGGTGAGACTGGCTGAGGTCAGGACCAGTCCTTGGAGCATGTATTCTCAACTTGCTTCATGGAGGCTGCTGACCCTGATTCCAGATATACTTGATGACACACAAAAAAGAGAATGTGCCCCCTCCTCTCACTCCAGCCCCTAAGTCAGAGCATGTCCAGAGTTTACTGTATGGTGAGTGGAAAATCTTTCAACTGGCTTCTGGGTCCAAACTGAGTCTGCATCCAAAAGGCATGAACACATGTATACTCTTCTTTCCTGGTGAGGAAAGTGAGGCAGAAGAAATGCTCTAAGTTTTAAAATTTTTTTAATAAATAATTTAATTTATAAATTAAATAAATCAAATTTATTTATTTATTTATTACTTAATTTTTATATTTTATTTTATTTTATATTTTAAAATATTTTTATATTTATTTTTATATATTTGTTATATATTTATATATTAATACAGTATTATTAAATTAATTAATTTAATTAATTAATTTAATTAATTAATTTAAATTAATATATTAATTATTAAAATATTAATATATTATATATTTATTTTATATTTTATTTTATATTTATTTGATATTTTATTTATATTTTATATTTATTTAATATTTTTATTATTATTATATTATATTATTAAATATTTGTTTATTAAATAAATAAATAAATAAAATGAATTAATTTAATAAATAATTAATAAAGTTTTAAGCTCTAAATTTTCTAAGTTAATGCCACATAGTCACAAACATCTTTGTTTCTTCTCTGTTGTATTCCTTCTTTTCTGATCTTAGGTGAGTGAATGTTGGAGATGGAACTGAAGATCATGACCTTGTGAGGTTTGAAAAGTTGGAGGAGCGAATCACCAGAGAACCAGAAACTGGAAATTCATAGCAGAATGTGCTGAGTGCCAAGCCTTGTGAGGAGCCAGCTCCAAGGATTAACCAGCCAGGCAGGGGGTTGACTCAGCAGTTGACACACTGTGCCCAAGGGAATGACGTCCATTGGCTATGCCACAACCCATAAGTGAACTTGGTAGGAAGAATGTTTTGCAGCAACCATTTAAGTTTGAGTCCACAGAGGTGGTGTAGAAGAGAGTAGGCTCCTGATTTGGGAAGTTTATGTATTTTCTTTCTTGCTCTATCTTTTCAGTAAACAGGTATTTATAAAAGTTCACTGGCACAATTGGTTATTTGATATTGAGGAAAAAGAAAATAATCACATTAGGGAGACAATAACAATGATTGGTTTTGGAGAGGAAAACATTGGATTGGGCTTGAGAGCAAAAGCATTGGAAAAACTCCAAAGACCCTCAGGGGTACCTCAAGAATCCTGAGGGGAGATGGAATAGAAGTCTTATTGTGGGGAGTGGTACTGGGATTAGGAGAGTGAACCCAGAGCCTGTGTGTGCTGCACTTCCAGACAGGATGGAGGGTTGATAGCTAAATGATAATATTATTAGGTTGATTTTAAACTGGTTCCATGATTAGACCCAAAGAGTCTACAATCAATGGGCCATTGTAAATTTGGAGTGGCGTTCTCTAGGGATCTGTCCTTGGCTTTGCAATGTTTAAAATTTTTATCAGACTTAAATGAGGTCACAGATAACTTTAAGCAGATTTGCGGATTTCACAATATGAAATGGGCAACTGATGATAACAAAGTCAGAGTACAAAAATCTGGGAGGCATTGTGGTACAGGGCAGAGAATGCTGGATTTGGAATTAGAGAACTTGCTTATGATGAATAATTGAGCAATCGCCAAGCATTTATTAAGCACCTGTTGTGTGCTAATTATTATGTTTATAAATACAAAAAGCTCAAAGCGATTCCTTACATGATATCAAAGAGATATGTATGTATATGTATGTGAAATACTTTCATGCAGATTGTATATAAAATAAACACAAGGTAATAGAATACAAGGCAGTTAGGGAGGGAAGGCATCTGTAGTCAGAGGGGATCAAGAAAGACATAGTGGAGAAGGCAGGACTTGAGCAGCATCTTGAAGGAAGAGATGCTTTGATGAAGAGATGAGCAAGTGCTTCCTAAGTGTGGGAGGTGACATGGAGACATGGAGTACTCATGTGTCAGGAAAAGAGAAGGCTAGTCTACCTGTGGGGAGCGTTGGGTAAGTCGCAACCTTTCTAGGTCTCAGTTTTCTCATCTGAGAGTGGACTGTTACGTGGAAGAAATGATGCTTGGGTGTTTTGGGCCTCATCGAGGGAAGAATGAAGAACAATGGATGGAAGTTATAGGTACAGATTTCAGCTGAACATAAGGAAAGACTTCCTAACATAACTGGAGCAAAAGTACATTGGCCTGTTTCAGGTTGTATGTTCTCCATCACTAGAGATCTTCACTAAATTTTATTGTGCAGAGAATTCCAGTTCAGGTCTAGGTTGAGGTAAATGGTCTCAAGTCTCTTCCAACTCTGAGGTTCTGTGATTCTGTGATCCTCAGGCAATCATAGAATGTTAAAGTTTCAAGGGCCCTGAGAAGGCCTCTCATCCAGCCCCCTTATTTGTGGAAAGTATGTGGAAATTGAGGACCAGTGAAAGCAGGTGAATTGACCAAGATCTCATTGGGGTTTTTTTGATGGAGAGGATAGAACTAGAACCTAAGTCTTCTGTGTCCTAATCCATCCCTCTTTCCAGGTCATTGATCCTATACATTCTGGGAAGCTCCTGGAATAAGAAAGGGGGCACTCTCTTCTATAGGGATCAGACAGAAGATGGCAAGAAACATATAATCAAAGATGTCTAAAATGATTCTCTCTTTTACCTGGGAAAGAAAAGTGTTACAGAAAAAGAAAAAGTAAATAAGTCCTTAGACACAGGTGTGTCCCCAAAGGACTCTTCTGTGAATATTGAATATGTCTATGCAATCAGGTGACTGTGGCTAACCTCTTTGCGATTTGATTTTCTCATCCATAAAATGAGATTATTGTACTAGATGGCCCCTAAGGTGGTTTACAGTGGTCCTGTGATCCTGTGACCTGCCTCATTTGGCAGAAGGTGAGTCTAGAGAACCACAAGCAGAGTTGGGGATAAAGATCCAGCAGGTTGGACATTGAGCTGTCCATTTCTCCATCCCCCCACCCCGACCCCTGACTGCTGTCCCTTTGTCTTCCCTATAGACAGTAACTCCTTCAGGTCAAAGACTATTACATTTAGTTTTTACATCCCCAGTGCCTACCAGAGTTTAATAAGGGTTTGCTATTCATTGTACAGTGGTACTAGATGTGAAAGTCTTTCCCTGCCAAGCTGCCTGGGGGCCACCAGTAATCCCTGATGCTGAGAAGGCTGAGGCTGAAGGATTGTTGGAGTTTGATGGTTTAGGATTGCAGTAGGGCTAATGCTGGGGTGTCTGCACTAATTTTGGCACCAATATGCTAAGTCTTTGGAGCAAGGGCCCAGAGGGACGACCAGCCCAGGCCAGAAAAGGAACTAATGCTAATCTAACTAATTAAACTAAACTAATTAACTAATTAAAAGGAACTAACAGTAACTAATCCCAGCACTAACAAGTGGTGGGATTGGGCCTGGAAGGGGTCACTGTACTTCCAGTCTGAAGGAGATAGGTAGACCTGGTCTAAAATAAATCAGAAGCCTGCCTGTGATCTTCATGACCCACCTTCTTCAAGGACACGTACCTATAATTGTTGCCCAGTCGGGAGCCAAGTTCAATGGCTGATGTTTAAGGATCCCATGTCTGGCGAGTTGATATGGGGAGGAGGGCTGTATGGGAGATGTGTCAGGGTCACAGGCCACACCTTCCTCTTTCACCAACACGATAAGGATGCTTTCAGGTAGTCCATTGTCCTGGAACACGTATATGCCTGGGTCCAGGAACACATGTGCAAACCTGTGGAAGAGAAAGGCTCATGGGCCACAGAAGGATTCACATTCTGGCTGAGTTTTGCTTCTAGAGCCTTGCTCTAGGTAGTGTGGGTATGCTTGTAGCATTCCTGTCTCTCTTGCCCCACCTCACTTCTACCCCCTCAACCTCACCCCCTCTCCAATTTTCAACCACTGTCACAACTTTTTATTTTCTTAAGACGTGATTATGTCAGCAAGAACCAGCTATTTAGCTATAATTTACAGAGCTTCCTGGAAGTATATGTCAAAAGCAGGATTTGAACCCAGGTCTGCCTGACTCCAAGGCATTTCTCTATCCAATAGCCCATATTGGTTCTCCAGTCACTAATCAGCACCACTTAATCTATACCTACTGACGTATCTGTTATATTCCTCATTAGAATGTCAGCTCCTTGAAGACTGGGACAGTTTTTACCTTTTTTTTTATCACCAGCACTTAGGATATGCCTGGTTGATTGAGTGATAGCCATACAGAACCCCCACGTTCACTAGTGGAAGCTTGGCCTGTGACAGTCTATACTAACTTGTGCTGTGAACTCTCTCTACCCACACTGATCTAGGCGTCAGCCATAGGCAGGGGGAGCAAGCATTACACCCTGGTAATGCACAGTTGGGATGATGTGTCCTGGCTCTGGGAAATGACATCTGGCAAGCTACTCTGAAGGGTGGTTCTTAATTTATGGTGGCTTAAAGATGGGCTTCAGAGATGCTAAGCCTGTGATGTTATCTAGACTGGTCGATGCCGTGATAATAGCTATAATAACAATAACTATTATTCATATTTATATCTGCTTTATGTTTAACAAAATTCTCTACGTTCATTATTAGAATGTAAGCTCCTTGCTGTTAGGGATCATTTCTTTCCTCCTCCTTGCATCCCTGGCATCTGGCACAGTGCCTGGCACAGAGTAATTGCTTAATAAATACTGTTGATCAGCTGGCTGATCTTCTTTGCAATAGGGGAGAATTTAATCAATGCTTCTTCCCCTTCCACTCTCCTAGCCCTTTTTTGCAATAGAGTTTACTTGGGAGAAACTGAAGGGGCCTCTTGCACCAATTGTCCAGAGCAATCACAGGGATTCCTGAGCATTCTGGGTTCCCTCTGGGGTGGGTAAGTTTTCTAGGGCTCTCTGCACCTTCCCTTTGTTCTCCATGGAGTCTTTGAGGAGTGGCCATGGGGCTGAGGAGGTGAGGAGGTGAGGAGGAAAGGGATTTGGGCAGAGCAGTCACATGGAGAATGACAAATAAAGCTGGTTCCAGCTGTCTGTGCTCCTGTGAATCTTCCCACTGTGGCTTCCCTCGAGTCCCTGAGGGCCTGCCCTTTGATCCTGGTCAGGCGGAGACAATCAATACTAAGAGTTCCCTCCTGAGCCTGAGCCATGTGGTGAGACTAGCACAGTTTGTGCCTGCAGAGAGCGCTAGATTTGGAGTCACAGGATCTGGGTTCAAATCCTGATACCTCCATTTAGTACCTGCATTGTTGTTGGTTTTCATTGATTACTGTTATCCCTTACACATTGCCAGGGTTAGCAGTGCAGTGTTCCAGTGATTTGGAAAATCTGCATAAAATTTTTTAGCCCTTCCTTCATACCAGAGAAGAGGTCTGAATTATTATGGTATTAAAAGATAAAAATATTTTGTTATTACACAATACTATATATATGCATATATATTATGCATTTCTGAGTTTCTAAACTTTATCCACACCATATGCTGGCCTTTGCATGTTGTCTGTGTCTTCTGCAAAACTCCCCCAAAATTCCCATTTACTTTCTTATGCCAACTGGTGCTATGTGGAAACCCTGATGGGGAAAGTCATGACGTGGAAAGGATAATGTATTGAGTCATGCCTGACTTTTATGACCCCATTGAGGTTTTCTTGGCAAAGATACTAGAGAGGTTTGCCTTCCTTCCACAGTTCATTTTACAGATGAGGAAACTGAGGCAAACAGGGTTAAGTGATTTGTCCAGGGTCATATAGCTAGCCAAATTTGAACTCAGAAAGATGAATCTTCCTGACTTTAGGCCAAGCGCTCTCTATATAGTACCATTTACCTGCCCTTTTATTACTTGTGTTGTTGTTGAAACATTTTAGTCATGTTTGACTTTTTATGACTCCATTTGGGGTTTTCTTGGCAAACAGTGGCCTTGAGCAAATCATTTTCCCCTTTAGACCTCAGTTTCTGCATTTGTAAAGTGAAGGGTCTGGACCAGATCATCTCTCCCATCTATTCTGAGTCTTTGATCCTACCTGGAGAAATTGAGGCGGGTCTCTCGCACCAAGTGGTTCAATCTCCTGAAGGCGCCAAAGTCCCATTGGGCCTTGCTGTTGAACAGATGCTGCTTCTGGTACACTGGGTAGTGGCTGGCCTGGCGATCTGCAAACAGGCAAAAGCAGAGTTGAAAATCTCTGAACTTGTGGCAAGACTGCATTCTTGATCCTGTCTGGCTCACGAGCAGTGAGTACCCCCACCCCTGTAACGTAGGCTAACACACTGACAACTAGAGTTTTATAGATGCTCTTTTATACCACTGTTACTTGCCTAGATGCCCTTCCCCTGGTCAAATTCTTCCTTACAACAAAGAAAAAGAGTTAAACAAAGCAAAACTGAGTGACAAAACGATCTCATTTGATGCGAAGTAGATATCTGTACCATTTGCTCTCTGGGACAAAGATTAGGCATAGCAATTAATCTGAGTTCTGCTGCCTTTTAGTGCTGTTTTAATACATAGTCTTTGTATGTAACTTTTTTTGGGTCCGCTTTTTTTTGTATTAACTTTACAAGGCTACTAACCATGGTCTCATGATCAGGCCCATCTCTTCTCTCCTCTGTTGGCCTATAAAATAACTGTACCAGCTACAGCCTTGACATGGCTCTGGTCAGGATGGCATTTAAGGTTCTGACATTCCTTTATGGGCTTAAACACAACAGAGATGTTCCGGGTCATTTCCAAACCTGGGTTTCCATCACCTCCCTTTCTGTGAAACCTCTGGCAAACCTCCAGGGCTTATCCTACTTTATCTATTTTCCAAGTAGACCATGTGGCCTTATTATTTGCACAAAGCAATGATCTCTCTCATTCATCACTGCCTCCCTGCCCCCAACCTGTATTAAGGGTAGGGCTTCAAATTAGGACGATAAGGGATCTTCTTCATCTAATTCACTCTCTGGTCAGGGATATAGGGGAGGCAATTTTTATATGGGAAAGCTGAGGCCCGGAGAGGATGAATGACTTCATTCAGGTTACACAGAGATGAGAACAGAACTAAGATGTGAGCTCTGGCCTCCATGTGCCTAGTTAGCCCTCTATCTTCTAAGTCACTTGACCTGCCTCTCCTTCTAGCACTCATTTCCTGGGATCCCAGGGGCCTACAAGTCCTGCTGCCTCCCTTAAATTCCCACAGTGCAGTGAGCACTTTGGATGTTGTCACTCACCCAGCCTAGGCCCCTTCTCACTAAGGGATCTACCCAAGAAGCTACTGACTCATCCCCAGGCACCAGACCCCGCCATAGCACCGTTGGAGAAGTTCTAACCACTGTGTGTGGGGACTAAAGCCGGTGCACGGGGAATCCCCTCACTTTTTGCTGGAATAAGAAGGAGGCTGGATTAGACACAAGGCACACCTAGGTGTCTGAAGACAGGTCTATTAGAGTCAGAAGTCTCAGGATAGAGGCAGCAAGGCAGCTACGTCTAGCAAGTGGTGTATGCAAACCCCTGGATAGCTAGAACCATGCCTCTAGGTACTCCCATATAGCCCAGCCTTACAGATAAGTATTTAATTTGGAGGGTAGCTAGGTGGTACAGTGGGTAGTGCTCTAGGCCTGTAGACAGGAAAACCAGAGCTCAAATTTGGCCTCAGACATTTATTAGTCATGTAACCCTAGGCAAGTCATTTAACCCTGTTTGCCTCAATTTCCTCATCTATAAAATGAGTTGGAGAAGAAAATGGCAAACCACTCCAATATTTTTGCCAAGAAAATGTTAAATGGGGTCACAAAAAGTCAGATATAACTGAAACATCTGAGAAACAAAAATTAAAATTTTACTTTGAGGCAAAGGCATTTCTTTCCAGGCCAAGCAACTGAATATATGACCTACAGAAACTTAGAGATGAAAGCAGGGGCCAGCTGGAGCCAGCTCTAATCTGCCTAAACTGGTAATTAAATTTTCAGTGTGAACATTTATACCTCAGAAATTGGCACTTTACAGTGGGGTCTTGATTTATTGTTTTGTTGATTGTCTGGACTTAAGATAGTGTCAATAATGTATATTAAACTTAAAAGTGTGTGTGCATACCCCTGTCACCTGGCCTGACCTCCCATTTTATAGATGAAGAAACTGAGGCTCACAGGGGGCTAGTGACTTGCCAAAAGCCACACAGCTAAGTATACAGCCGAGCCGGTACTACACACAAGGTCTTTAGATTCCCATCTATTTCCACTAGAGTACGCTGCCTTTGTGGGTGTGTTTTCTGTTAACTTGGCACACATTGTTGCTTCCTTTGGCCCAGCAGACACTGTGAAAGTTATGTCTATCCTGGACAGTACATTGATTCATTTATCAGGATGCTGGGGAAGTTGGTGGGAAAGTGGAAACTCAGAGATGTGGGGCGGATTTGGGGAGCATGGTTTGACTCAGCAGCTGTTTGGGGGTACTTACTGTTGGGGAGAATGTTGAGCTGGAAAAGAATGGAGTCACCCACTTGCAGGCAGACCACTGGGTTAGGAATTCTGGGGGGGAAGTGGGTCTTCCCTGGGGAGGCTTGCTTTGGCTCTGGCCAATCCCTACGGTGCCTTAGCAGCAACGGGTCCTGCTCAGGCTCTGAGAGTGAGGAGAAAAAGACATTGTGAAAGGAGCATGATTTTTCCCTGGAAACCAAGCTGTTCTCTATTTCCTCCTTGAATTCCTTCCCTTACAGAACCAGGTAGGATCCTAAGTCCTCCCCAGGCCTCCCCTCCCTCCACATCTTCTCCATGTCTGCACTGAGGCATTTGTAGACACCTGGGATCTTTAGGAAGGGCCTTTGCCTAGCTACTTATGTTTTTATTTTGTTCAGTAACCTCCTCAGATTCCATTAGGAATCTCCTTTTACATATGGCCTTGAGTCTATTCAGGTGTTTCCCTTTCTGTTTTATGAGAATTTGTCTAGAGTTGAAGTATCCTTACTTTCGCCAGATAATTACAGAATGTGGACTTATACAGGGAGAGGTTTTCCAAAGTGGCCCTAAAGTCCTTGGGAGAAACTGTGGCAGCCTGCAGATAGAGATACCAGTATGGGCTAAATTGGGGGTGGGGAACCTGTGGCCATGAGGTCACATGTGGCCTTCTAGGTCCTTGGGTGCAACCTTTTTAACTGAGTTCAAGTTTTACAGAACAAATCTTTTTATTAAGGAGATTTGTTCTGTGAAGTTTGAATTCATTCAAAAGGCCACACTTGAGGACCTAGAAGGCCATATGTTGACCTCATGGCCACAGGTTCCCTTCCCCTGGGCTAACCACTTCCCATTCTATTTGAGTGGTGACGCCTCACCTCTGGACCTCCCTGGTTCTTGCTATAGCAGAGAGGTTTCTCTACTATGTTCCTTCATGTACATGTTTTCCCCAATAGAATGTGAGCTCAATTGAGGGGACTGCTTCATATTGTCTTTGTAACCCCAGTACCTGGCACATAGTGGCCACTTAATAAATGCTTGTTGATTGATTTAGAAAACTATGATCTGCACGCAGTATGAAATAAAAGTTCACTGAATTGAATGCTTACCCATCATGAATACATCTAGCACCTCGATCCTGGAGAAGATGAATCTGAAGATCCCGTAGGGGCCAAGTTGGACTAGGCGAACCCTCTCACTCCCCTGGAAAAGTTGGTCTGGGCCTACTATGTTCTCCACTTCCTGAATAAACCATGATACAACCCCCCCCCCAAAAAAAAAGAAAAGGGGTAAGAGGTGGTGATAGGAGAGAGTTTGTCCTCAGGGACAAAGCTTGGCCCATGTTGGCAGGTGTCCTTCCTCTCTCTTCTCAGGTGCCATCTCTTTCAGAAATCCTACTTTTTTTTTTTACCATCTCCATCCCTTTTCCCAGCAAATCCTCCAGGAAGCACCTTTTCCCCGTCTTCTTTTGTCTCTCTTTCCAGTTTGATTGCCCTCCCCCAGGCTCCATTTTGCGGGTGACCATGACTGTCTCTTGCTCTTACATTCTCATCTTCATACAACTTTTCTCTCTATCCTTAAACATAGTCATGAAAATCGTACATGTCCTACCTTCCCTTTCCCTCCTGAAATCTTCCCTCTAATCTGCCTGGGTCATTTAGCTTCAGCCCCACAGTCTCAGCTGTTCAGCAGCAATTCACGCTGGGAGTTTCTCTGCCATCCCTGATTACTACCCCAAATGAGCCACAAATAGAGATGTTCTTGCAGGACTGTCAGGTTAGCTGACTGTTTATTCATTCATTTATTTATTTACCTACTTACATACCTATGTTTTCCCTCTCTGTCCATCTATCATCACCTACTATCATCTATGTTTCTTTCTATCTATATATTAATTCAACTATTTTTTATTTTTAAATTTTAATTAAATAAATTAAGTTCAGAATTCTCTCCTCCTTTCCCTCCCTCATTCATTGAGAAGGCAAGAAAACCAAAACCTATTACAAATATATACACATATATATGTATATACATATATATGTATATATCATATGTGGACACACACATGTACATATGTATACATGCATATATACGCACATACACATATACATACATACACACACATATATACACAGAGACACATACATATACACAAACACACACATCAATTTATACAAAGCAAATTCCCATGTTGGCTGACCCTGAGGGAGCTAGGAATTCCACTGGATCCCAGTAACAGTATCAGTAATAACAACCGACATTTATTTAGTGCTTTAAGGTTTGCTAAGCACTTATAGACATTATCTGATTTGCGCTCTGAGGACCCTCCCAGCTCTAAATCCTGATTCTAACATCCTGCGATAGCTGTAAGAATTTATTCATTTTATTTACTTCTCTGCTGCTTGGTTTTCTCCCCTACTCTTCAGTCTAATTTCTTATGCATCCTAATTGTGCAGACATTCTAGTCTGCGTCGATGCTCCAGTCCCCTTTCCCACGAAGCAAATGGCTCTTCTCCCCTCTTACCTTATAGCAGCTTCCTTTCTCACTCACCCACTCCCCATCCTGGTTCTGGATCCTCTTACCCTATGAGTCCTCCCTACATTCTGGTCCTGAACAGCGAGGAGCAGTACCCTGTTGGAACCCCATTTCAGAGATAGCTGAGGGGCCCTGGCCAGACACAGGGTGTCACAGAGCTCTTCAGCAGAGACGTATTCTTGGCACTGGCAACTGCAGAAAGATAAATGTAATGGATAGAGCACAGGACCGGGTGTCAGCAAGATCTGTTTTTGAATCTCACCTCAGACATCGTTACTTACAGGACAATGGCCAACTCACTTAAAGTCTCTGGGCCTTAGAGTCCTCGTTTGTAAAAAAAAAAAAAAATAGATAGCATTTACACAGCGCTTTACACATATCTCAATAGGCTGTCATGAAAACATTGTGGCCTAGCTGCTATTATTATCCCCATTTTACAGGTGAGGAAACTAAGATTTAAAGGAATTAAGAGATTCGCCTAGAATCACTTAGCTAGGAAGTGTCTGGGGCAGGATTTGAAACCATGCCTTTCGGACTCCAATTCTAGCCCTCTATCCACTGGACCGCCAAGCTGCCTGGGTATAAAATGAGGAGGTGGGATTTAATGCTGTCTAAGATCCCTTTCAGCTCTAAATCTATGAGCCCATAAGAAAAGGTAGAAGGAACTGCCCAGATCAGGGAAGCAGCCGCCTAGAATCAAGAGAAGCACTCTCCTTGGTGTTACCATCGTTCAGTCTTCTCTGTGTGTCTGACTCTTCTACACCCCATTTGGGGTTTTCTTGGCAAAGATATCGGAGCAATTTGCCATTTCCTTCTCCAGCTCATTTTACAGATGAGGAAACTGAGGCAAACTGGGTTAAGCGACTTGCCCAGGGTCACACAGATAGTACCTGAGGATGGATTTGAACTCAGGAAGATGAGTCTTCCTGACCTCAGGCCCAGCACTCTATCCTCTGTGCCACCCTGTTGCCCCTATCACTCTCCTTGACGAAGTGATTGCTCAGGCCGCAGGGTCCTAGGTCAGTACTATAGGATTTTTCCACAAAGTACCTGAGCGATTAATTAATTATTTTAAAACACTAATTCTGGTGTATTTCATTCCAATTCACAGAGCATCAGCTTTAGTCCTTACTTTTTTTTCCTGCCCAGATACCTCACCAGCCTCTGCTGTATAAGCTTTGACTGGTCCAGTCTGGAAGATTCCCGAGTCAGCCTGCTTCTAGGGATGTCTTCCTTCTTCTGTGGGGAGTCCTCGACTGACAGAGTGAGAGCACTTTTGCCCCAAGGACTCTAGGCTTGGAGTGCTACTGGACTTACTGATTCACAGGGCCTCATCAGGAAAGCCTTCCCATGCCCAGCTGTTGGAATCATAGACCTGGAGCTAGATGGGGCTTTAAATGCTCTTATTTTAAGCCCCCTTATTTTCCAGATGAGGAAACTGAGGCCTATGGAAGCTAAATGACTTGTCCAATGTCAAACAAGGAGAGGCAGGATTTAAACCCAGGCACTTGAACTGCAGAAACTTCATTTTATAGGACACTGACAGATGAGGTGACTTGCCTCATGTCACATAAGTACTAAGTGGAAGAGCTGGGATTTGAACCCAGGTCCTTTGACTCCACCTTTTCTTTTTTTCTTTTGTAACTTCTACATCCCTAGTAGGTAGATATAAGCTCATAGGGGACAGGAGCTATTTCGTTTTGCCTTTGTATCCCCAATGAAGCCGAGGCCACTAGTAGTTTGAGTGGATAGAGAGAGCTGGGCCTGGAGTCAGGAAGAGCAGAGTTCAAATCCTACCTCTGACACTTATAAGCTGTGTGAGCCTGGGCATGTCACCTGACCTCTGTCTGCCTCAATTTCCTTAACAGTAAAATGGGGCTAATTTTAGCACCTACCTCCCAGGATTGTTGTGAGGATGAAATGAGATATTTGTAAAATTTGACACATGGTATGTGCTTAATAAATTCCTTCCTTCCTTCCTTCCTTCCTTCCTTCCTTCCTTCCTTCCTTCCTTCCTTCCTTCCTTCCTTCCTTCCTTCCTTCCTTCCTTCCTTCCTTCTTTCCTTCCTTCCTTTCTTCCTTCTTTCCTGCCTTGCCTCTTTAAAACTATTTTCATAATAATGCTGAGATGTTTTAATTTCTAATATGGTAAGTATCCATAGATAAAATCCACATGAACAAAAACTCTAGGGGGTGGGGGATTCTCGATAATTTTTAAGAGTGTAACTGGGTCCTAAGATACTAAGTTTGAGAACTACTAGTCTGGACAGCTTCTAAGATTTCTTTCCATTTTAAGATTCTTTAATTCTGAGGGAAGTAAAAATAACAAAGAGGGGGAGCCATGTTCATTTCCCATCCCTTTCCCATGATGCTCGACGGTGTCTACCTGGGGCTGGCAATCTTGGTTGCTGTTGCTGTCATAGCTCTCCTGGCCTCTCTCATCATAAGATACGTGTCCGGCCAAGCAGATGCAGGAGCCGTCAGACTTCTGGAAGGCCCGGTTCAGGCCCTGGCATGTATAGTGGGAGGCGCCTGAGCACAGACAGATGAGCACGTTCTCTTCATCAACAAACATTCACTGAGTTCCTACTATGGACCTAGCCATATAGTTTCTGCCCTCAATCTAGTTAGAGAAGCAAGAATAATAAACATCAAGTCCAGCTCATCCCTCTTCTGAATCTCCCCTTTTCTGTTGAGGACACTCCCATCCTTCCAAGTGTCCCAGGTTACCAACCACAGTGTCATCCTCACCTCTTCACACTCACTCAACCCCACGTATTCAGTCTGTTGCTAAATTTTCTTTCTACTTCCACAACATCTCCCACATCTGCCCTTTTCTCTTCACCCACACAACTGTTGCTGTAGTTCAGGCCCTTATCTCCTGTTGTCTAGATTATTTTAATAATTTTAATAACCTCCCATTGACCTCCCTGCCTCAAACCTCTCCTAACTCTAGATCATTCTTGCCATAGGTTCCTAAAGCACAAGTCTGATCAGGTTACTTCTCTTCTCAATAACCTCTAACATCAAATATTATAAATCCCTCTGTTTGACATTATTATTTATTTATTATTTATATTTATAGATATATAATTTATCATTTGTATTTATTTGTAATTATAATATTATTTATTATTATAATAAAAGTAATTTCTTATTATTTCCAGTCTTTTCCCAGCATTACCCTTCTTTCTGCTCTCTATGGTCCAGTCTCATATTGACCTTCTTACTGTTTCTCGTGCACTGCACTCAAAGCCACATCTCCAGGTTTTGTGTGGCTGTCCTCATCCCTCCACCTTCAGAATCCTCCATCTCCAAGACTCAGCTCAAGGCCCCCTTTCTCCATGATGCCTTCTTCTATCCCCTCAGCTGTGAGTTCCCTGTCCTGCCAGATCCCCTTGTATCAATTTTGCATACATCTAAATAGGCATGTACTGTGCCCCCAATGGAATATAAGCTTCTTGAGAGTAGGGACTATTTTATGTCTCTCTCTGCATCTGCAGTGGCTACACAGTGCCTGACTCATAGTAGGGACTTAATAAACACTTGCTGATCACTTGAGTCATTCAATAGCCATATATTAAGCACCTACCTACTATTCGCATGGTAGAGCGGGTAGAAGATCCCAACTAGTCTTGGGATCAGGAAGACCTGGCTTCAAGTTCTGCCTCTAACACATAGTAGCAGCTTGACTATGGCAAGTCATAGATCCTTCCTGTGCCCCCAGGCAACTCTCTGAGAGTTTAAATTACTACGAGTTGCTAATCAGAATCAGTGGAGGGAATTTCTATTACAGGAGCTCCCCATACTGATGAAACAGAAGGTTTGGATAAAAACAAAATCATGGTGCCATCTAGTGGGCAGCACATGAGTGCAAGAGAAAATCAGCAGCAAGTTTAGAGAGGAGAAGGAGGGGGAGAGGGGGAGAGAGGTAGAGAGAAAAAAAGAGAGAGAGAGAGAGAGAGAAAAAGAAAGAGAGAGAGAGAGAGAGAGAGAGAGAGAGAGAGAGAGACAGAGAGAGAGAGAGAGAAAGAGAGAGAGACAGAGAGACAGAGACAGAGACAGAGAGAAAAGAAGAGAGGAGAGGAGAGGAGAGGAGAAAGAGAGAAGGAGGGAGGGAGGGAGAGGGGGGGGAAGACAGAGACAGAGACGGACAGAGATACAGATAGAGACACGCACAGAGGCAGAGACACACACAGAGAGACACAGAGACAGAGACAGAAGGAGGAAGAGAGAGGAGGGAGAGACACAGAGAGAAACAGACAGGCAGAGAAGGAGGGAGAGAAGAAGAGAAGAGAAAAAGACACACACATGCACACACACACACACACACACACACACACAAAGAGATACAGAGAGAGCAAGAGAGACACAGAGAGAGGGAGACAGAGACTGAGACACACAGAGTCACAGAGAAGAGTGGGGAGGATAAGGCTGGGAAGGCAGGGTAGGGCCAAATTGTGGGGATCCTTGAAAGGAGAAGACTTTAAACATTAATCTTCTAGACTAACAGTTTTAAAACCTTTTGGTCTTAGGACTCTGCTACATTCTTTAAAATTATTGAGGATTTCCCCCAAAAGCTTTTATTTTATGTGGGTTGTGATTATAAGTATTTACAATATTAGAAAGTAAAATATTTTACTATTATGAAAATAGTTTTGGACTCAAAAGGGTCTGAACCTTTCAGATTTGAATTTGAAAAGGTCTCATGATATTTTCAGAACCACTGTTTTAGGCAATGGAGAGTTACTGAAGGCACTTTGAAATGGAGGGGCTAAGAATTGTAGATTCACTGTTCCAAAAAGAGTGGGCAAGGAGGGCTTGGAACAGGTGGTAGGGAAAAAGCATTTATTCAGAGCCTATGTGCCAGTGCTAAGTGCTTTACACACATTACCTCATTTGAGGTAGTGATACATAATCTAGGGGTGAGGTCAAGGGACTAGATACAAGAAAATCCCAGTTCAGGCCCTGGCTGGCTATTAGGGGGTAGAGGCAGGGGATGGGGGCAGAGAACCTTGGATGATTCGCTTCATTGCTGGGTGTCTCTATTTACCCTTTATAAGACCTTTTAAGTATCTTGGGCAAGTATAATATGCGCTGCATAGGAGTTATACAAGTTAAAATGCAGATCTAGGATGGCTTCTCTGAGCCTCCCAGTGTACCTGTTATTGAGTCATTTTCAGTCTTGTCTGACTCCTTGTGACCCCTTTTGGGGTTTTCTTGGCAAAGATCCTGGAGTGGAGAGTCACACAGCTAGTAAGTGTCTGAGGCCAGATTTGAACTCAGGAAGATGAGTCTTCCTGACTTCAGGCTGCACGCTTCAGCCACTGCACCCACCTGCCCGTGTGCACATGGCAAACCTCTGCATATCTGCTAACCAGGACAGCCCTTGAGCAAAATAACGAAAAGCTTGACATTTGAAGTTTGTTTTCTGAATCCTGTCTTTTCATCCTTCTCTTCTGGCAATGCTCTCATATGAGCTTCTGGCCATCTGTTCAGACTCTTGCTTTCTCTCCCACTCACCTTGGCATGTCTTCCCTAGCAGTGACCTCTCTGCTCCATGGTCCTTTCCTATGTGCTTCAAATCTGTCCTCAGACACTCACTAGCTGTGTTACTCTAGGCAAGTCACTTGGCCCTGTTTGCCTCAGTTTCCTTATCTACAAAATGAGCTGGAGAAGGCATGGTAAACTACTTCAGTATTCTTGCCAAGAAAACTCCAAATAGGATCAGACACAACTGAAAAAATGACTGAACAACCAAAAAATCCCCCTGGGTCCCTACTCCACTGGAGAGACTAAATCTCTACCAATGTGATCTTAGGTGACAATGGTTCAATGCATCACAACAGCCCTAGGAAGTAAGTAGTATGAGTATCACCACCATCACCACCACCAGAAAGGAGCTCAGTGTCACTGGATCACAGAGCATGTGGGGGTGGGCGTGGGTGGGGTGGAGAAAAGTGTAAGAAGACGGGAAAGGTAAGACACAGGGGCATGTTGTGAAGGACTTTGAGTGACAAACAGAGGATTTTAAAAAGTGTCATTTCACAGACTCCAGGAGTGGCAGGAAGGGGATTGGATGGTGGGGGCAGTGAAGATTCTGCACACACATTCACACACACACACACACACACACACACACACACACACACACACACACACACACATACTTTGGACAAGTGATTTTTTTTTATCAGTGTGGAGAATTCCTGGTAAGGAAACCCCGCTAGTGCCAATCAGCAACTCAGCACTGACCATCACCTTTGTAAGTTCATAGATTTAGAGCTGGAAGGGTCTTTAGAGTCTATCCATCCTCATTTTCTAGAGGAGGAAACCAAAGTCCAGAAAGCTTTAGTGATTTACCTATAGTCATACCAATAGTAAGCAACAGGGGCAGGATTAGAATCCAGGTCCTCTGGTTCCAAAGACAATGCTCTTTCCACCAAGGTCTGTTGCTTCTCAGTGTTAGAAAGTTGTCTTGGGCCTAGCCTGAGTGGAAAAATTGACCTGCTGAGGATCCCTTAGTATGATTCAAGGGCAGGACTTGAACCTGGTTCTCCCTGACTCTAAGGCTGGCCCTCTATCCATTATGCCATTTGGCCTATCCAGAGAGGATAGAGTTTTTGTCAGTCCTTCTTACTCACCAAATTATATTCCCATCTCTTTCTTTCTTTTATCTACACATGTTCCTGGGATGTAGGTAGGCCATGATAGACATTAGATTGGGAGCTTCTTGAGGGCAGGGACCGTCTTTTGCCTCTTTTTGTATCCCTAGTACTCAGCACAGTGCCTGACATATAGTAGATGCTTAATTGGCTGATTGTTGCCATTTTCTTTATTTTATATTAAATTTTATTTTTTAATTGACAGGTATTTATTTTCTTTCCCTCCTACCTCTTCTTCATTCCCCACTAGGGGAAAAGAATTAAAAATAAAAGCCCCAAAGCTCGCACCAAAAATGTGTGATTATATAAAAACATAGCCGTTTTCCATATGGGAAAACTAAAGCATGGCATTCAATGAGTATTTCGAGATGAGCACAGCTGGTAGTGAGATGGACTCCCATTATCCCCTGCTGCCCTTGGGGATTGCCCTTTACTCCCAAGGCTGTAGGTCACAGGTAACCCTGTCTCCTTGTAGACACGGCTTAGCTACTCAGATGGTGTCCTGGGTAAGACTCACCTGGTGGGGAGAAGGAGAAACTTGCACAGGGAAAGCAGCCAGTCTGACCAGGAAGAGGACTGAAAGTGCCAGCAGGGCACAGGGGACATTCCTCCACCTGCTGGGCTTGAGTGCTGTTTCCAAAGGTCCCTGGGGGGCAGGGCTTGGAAAGGGGGGTCATGGAGGGGCAATAGTGTCCAGCTGGGCAGGGATGTCTGAGGTAACTCTCACTCCCTGGAGGAAAACCACAGGACATTCAGAGTGTAGACTGGAGACAGAGAGTGATAGGTAACCAGGGTGTGTGCGGTAGGGGATAAGGAAGACAAAGGCATGCATGGCCACACTGTTCTGTCTCCCTATCCCAAGGGCCCTTCAGTCTTCCATCCACCAGAAAACCACTCCTGCCTTTCCTCATACTGCAGGGTGTGGAATCTCAGAGGGCCAAGGCGACCAGACTGGGTTTATTCTAGCACCCCACACACCCGAGCAATTAACTTGTTTGTTGAACTTCTTGTCCTGTGATTTTATCAATGTAGGGAGTATGTAAACTCTGTCCACTGAAGCAAATAGATAACTTCTCTGTAATGAACAGTTTTAGAGAGTTGCCCAGGGTATTGAGAAGTCAAGTGGCTTGTCTATGGTCATAGCCAGTAGGTTGACATATTTGTTAGGATTTGAACTCAGATCTTTATGACTCTAAGACCACACCCCTATCCAGTATGCCATGTTATCTCTTGAATTAAAGGATGACAATTTGTATCCTCTTCCAAATGCATTGTAACTTCCATGCAGTTTTCACTTAACGCTAAGATGTACCCAGTGTTTGCCAGTCTTGAATCCTTTCTCCCTGCACATCTATTTTGCTAGATGGGACTGGGCCAATCAGGAAAAAGTACAGATTGGGTGCTCCCATAATCTTCAGAAGCACTGGGTGGATCCCCTACCTCTTGTGCTCTCTGGAATTTAAGTCTTGTACTCCATATGTGCCTTTCACTATTCACCCCAAGTTTTCTCTCCCATCAAGTTTCCCTAGGTACTTACCTGGGGGACAGCTGAATCCTGCTGGGCATGGCTGGCACGGTTGGGCAGCTAGGGCAAGACTTCGATAGGTACCTGCTTCACAGAGTCTGCAGCAGGCCTCTGCAGAGACCCTCAGGCCACTCACATTCAGGGCCTCAGAGCCCCCAGGGCACTGCAGGCCATGGGCACTGCCCAGTGGGCAGTAGTATGGAAATCTACAGCTATGTAAAAAACAAAACAAAACAGCAGTAGGCAGGCATTGAGGAAGATTAACGTGCCCTTCCTTCTCTGCCCCCACTCCCAAACCACACACACATACACACGTATAGATACACACACATGCACACACAAGTACATGTACACACACACACACACTCACTACACTAGAGAAAGGGAAAGGAATACACATTTCTCAAGCATCTACTGTATGTTAGGCACTGCTTCACAGATACTGTCTCAGGCCACAGATGAACTCAAGTCTTCCTGACTCCAGGCCCAGGGGTCTATCCATTACCTAGCTAGCTGCCCCTTAAAGATGTTCCTAGATGTAAAAGGATTACGTATTTGTTTCAATGTGGTGAGACAGCCATCTTCAATTGTCTTCTACAAATAGGTTCCTTTATTAGGCTCTGTGGCCTGGATCTCAGGACTGGAGAAGGGAGGAAAGGGTACTGGATTAGGAGCAATGCCTAGTAAGGGCTGCTGGCGCCAGGTTGTAGAGGGCTTTGAAGGCCAAACAGAGAAGTTTGTATTTTATCCAAGGTGAATCACCTAGGTTTGATTCCAACTAACAAGCTGTGTGGCCTTGGCTAAGTGGCTTAAATACTCTGGGACTCAGTTTCTCCCCTTTAAAAATGAAAACACAAAACGATGATCTCTTGGGTCCCTTCTAGCTTTAATGATCTAAGAACCCAGGAGTAGAGAATACGAATCCTGTTCCAGAGAGAGATAGGCAGATGATGGGACTCGAGCCCATGGACAGGAGGCAAGGCTGCTTGGGAATTTGACCCCCAAATTATCAAGGTAAATGTGGCATCATAGACGTGGTCCCAGGTCTTGAATACCTGAGATATGATTGCAAACCTGAAGCCAAGTAGGCAGTGGGGATACTCACAGCTGTTCTGGACCAGTGTAGGTGGAGGAGCCTTCAGGACAGATATAGCCACTGGGACAAGGTGAGGGGTTCCCAGTCTGGGGCCTGCAATAGGAGCCAGCCCTGCACATGGTCTCATTGAATGCACCTGGAAACAGAAGGAGGGGGAAGGGTTACACATAAAACCTAGTGGACCATGGCATAGAGAGGGGAGAGACAACTCCAAGTGTGGAAACCCTGAGGGAAAACGGGGAGAGCTCATGGCTATAGCCATATACACTGTCCCCCTCCAGAACCTCTCTGAGTCACCTCCTGGAGTTGGGGTCGGGCCTGCCCTACGGGTGAGATTAGGCATCCCTGTGTAGAAGGCACAGCTAGAGTCAGAGAATCTTGGTTCAAATCCTGGCTTTGCCACTTAATATCTGCATGCCTTTGGGTGTAACATTTAAACACTTTAGACCACAATCTCCTTATCTGTTAAATGAAAAGACAGAAGTAGATGACTTTTAAGATCCTTTCCAAAAGTAAATTTAAAATCCTATGATCCTTTGTCTCACTCCACACATGCAGAATTTCTCAAGTTGAGCCAGAACAAAACACGCCAAAAAGGGCCTGAGTAGGGAGGGAGACACTGAGAAGAGAGGGTGAGGAGGTGGTCAGAAGCAGGGGTGAAGGGCAGGGCTAAGTGGAAAGAGAACAAGGGTTAGGTGAGATTGAGGGGAGGAGGGAAAGGGAGAAAGGAAGCTACCTGCTGGGCACTCTGAGCCAGCTCTGCAGGGGATCCCAAAGACATTTGCCAAGCCAGTCAGTCCTGGGTCAGGGCAGTAGTGCCCTGGGGCACAGGGTTTACATTCTTCCCATGATGCTGCTCCAGGATCTGTCCGGAAGGTGCCGGCTGGGCACAGCAAAGCACCTTGTTTGCCTGGGCACCAGTGTCCTGGAGGACAGGGATGATCTTCAAATGAAGATAGACCTGGCAAGAAATAAAAGTGTATGTGTATGTATGTGTATGTGTGTGTGTGTTGTATGTTATGTGTGCATGTGTGTGCATACACACATACAGGTGTAGGGATAGAGGTAGGGGTGGGGAGAAGTGACTGGAGACACATATAGTTTCCAAATAGGACTCTTCCAACCAGACCCCCTTGAAACTCTCAGGGCTTCTTACCTGGGGAGGGGCAGTGGTATCCTGGGGGACAGGGTTGGCACTCTGTCCTGCTCTGAGCTCCAATTGCTGGCTGGTATGTGTGCTCTGGACACTCCTGGGGGGCCCCAAGGTAGCTCTCATTCCCTCCAGGACAGTAGTGGCCATCAGGGCAGGGATATGTTGCTGGGTCACCTACAGAGAAAGTATCTGGGTTCCTTTCCCTCCTCCCACTGCTCTTTGATTGGTTGGCACACTGGCATCTCTAACATAAATGCTGTGCCAGTCTGGTGGGAAAGTTTATAAATGAACACACCACCTCTTCCTCTCCTGCCCCACCCCCTTGTACATTACAGGCACTAGTGCCTACTGCTTCCGGAAAACTAACCTGCTTTACACAAGCGTCCAGGTGGGCAAGACCCACAGTCCTCTCTCCGCTTCGCACCAGGGGCAGCCCCTATAGTGTAGGCTGGACACAGAGTTGGCACTTCACTGCCCTCAGGACAGTAAAAGCCTAAAGTGAAGCATAAAAGATCTCTCTCACTCTCAAGTGAGCCATCTGGGGCTGTAGAATTGGTACCCAAGCTGGGGTAGAGCTCTTTTCCAGGAGGCGATTAATATTTCTTGGTAGTGTGGGCTTGAGCGTGTACTTTAAATTTAGTTTCCTTGAATCTTAGAGGTCAGATTAGTGGATTGGAAAGACAAATGTGCTTAGAGTGAGAAGATCTGGGTTTGAGGCCTAGTTTAACAAGTTATTATCAACAAGCATTAATTAAATGCCTACCATGCACCGGGCACCATTTGAGATGCTGGGAACACAAAGATGAAAGTGAAACATTCCCTATCCTTAAGGTGGTTACATTCTGGGGGTAGGGTACGGCTAAAAAGACATGTACATAGCTAAGTAAATACAAAATATTTTTGTAATACTTTTAAAATAGTTTTTCAGGCAAAGGCAATAGCTGGAGGAGTCAGAAAAGACCTCATGAGCTGAGCTCTGAGGAAAGCTAGGGATTCTGAGAGGGGTTGTTGTTGTTCAGTCTTTTTCAGTCATGCCTGACTCTTTGTAACACCATTTGAGGTTTTCTTGGCAGAGATACTGGAGTGGTTTGCCATTTCCTCCTCCAGCTCATTTTATAGATGAGGAAACTGAGGCAAGCAGGGTGGCAAGTAAGGTTAAGTGACTTGTCCAGAGTCACACAGCTAGTAAAGTCTGAGGCTAGATTTGCACTCAGGAAGATGAGTCTTCCTGAGTCTAGGCTGGACATTCTATTCTCAGTACCACCTAGCTGCCCATCTGTAAGGACAATCTGTAAGTGAAAAAACTTTCCTGCCCATTGAATAGGCCTCAGGTGGGGCTAACAAAGGGAGGCCTGATTAGAGGCAGGCCCCACACCTTTTTGCTAGTAGGTACTAAGCCTCAGGACCCTGAGACTTGTTTATAAGATCTTGAGGAGTTTTGTTTTTGAGCTCTCACTCATGGGAAGAATGTTCTGTGATTTGAACAGATGAGACTCTGCATAGCCATCATGGAGGCCTCCCCCTCCCCACTTTGAAAAACCAGATGTTGGAGCTTCTCTGGTAACTATGTATATTGTGATTTTGTCAGACAGAAATCTGTCTGTTGGTCTGTTTATAAATGCATGCTTATAATTTCTGTTTGTATTTGCTCTGAAATTCAAGGTGCTGGCTTTCCCTCCCCCCGAACTAAGTGAATGGTATATGTATGTTTAATTGAAGTGAGATTGTTAACCCTTTAAAGTTGTTTTCCTTAGAAAAGCAGATCAAAGAACATGTGTTGGCAGCCCTACTGTGTGCTGGTGTTGTTGGTTTTACACAGCCTCAGTAGCTGCAAGCAGTGTTGTCGTTACACCATCTGAGAGGGGTAGGTGAGTGCATTTCAGGCATGGTTGGAGGAACCCAAGCAAAGACATCAGAGGTAGGAAATAGAATGCTATGGATGAGGGACACTAAGAAAGCCAGTTGGCTAGAACATAATGTGCAAGAAGGGTAGTGCTGCCTAGAAAGGTAGATTGGAGCAAGGTTTTAAAGGGCTTGAATACCAAACAGAAAAGTTTGTACTTAATCCTAGAGGCAAGTCACTTTTCTTCAGGACTGGGTTCCTCCTGTATAAAGCTAGGGGGCTGGACCAAATGGTATCTAAGATTCCTTTCACCTCTAGCATCCTTTGCCAAGAGGCAGTGGAGGGGGTCCTGGAGTTGGGAATCAAAGGACATGGGTTTGGGTGCTGGCTTCACTACTTACTGGTTATTTTACCTTGGGCATGCCATTTAAACTTTCTGAGCCCGTTTCCTTATCTGTAGGACGGAGGGGTTGAAGTAGATAGTCTTTTAGGTAGAAAATCTTTTAGTAGATAATCTTTTAAGGCCTAAAGGTCTGTGATAGACACAGACCTGGAGAGAACTGGGGTGAGTGGGAGGAGGGGAGGTAGTCAGGCACTGGGTCTTCTGAGTCCTTAGAAATTCTGTTCCTCTGGCCCAAAGAGAACCCAGGTTTTTTGGTCTATGTTAATCCCCGCTAGATCTCCCTGCCTCCTATGTGTAAGCAACCTCACTGGTGACAAGAAGCAGCATCAGTTACCTGTTGGGCACTTCCTTGTGCACAGCTGTCCCGTAGGGCACCAGGTCAGGGACTCCCCTGGGCCTGGTAGCATCAGATCAGAATTCCCAGTTGGGCAGAAATAACCAGCGGGACATTTTCCATGTAGTCTTCCACCCCTGAAAGACAAAGAATGGGGAAAGACCATCATAGGCTCTTAGATCTAGAGCTAGACAGGATCCACAGGCTATCTCCTCTCCTTTTACAGATAAGGAAACCGGGGCCCAGAGAGGTTAAACGACCTTCTGAGGTCACGGAGATAGGAGGCAGTAGGGGTAGGATTTGAACTCAGCTCCTCTGACCCCAGGGCAAATACTCTTTTCCATTATATCATATTGCCTTCCTAATCAGAACCCATATCTAGGTATGGCCCCTAGGTATATTCTAAGGTGGAAGTGGACTCAGAGAGGTCATCTAGTCTATTCTTCTGTCTCAGTTCGGAACTAACTTAGAAAGATAACAATTGACATTTGTTCCTGTTGTTGCTGTTCAGTGGTTTCAGTGGTGTCCAATGCTCTGTGACCCTATTTGGGGTTTTCTTGGCAGAGATACTGGAGTGGTTTGCCATTTCCTTCTCCAGCTCATTTTGTAGATGAAGAAACCGGTAAAAAAGGGTTAAGTAATTTGCCCAGGGTCACACAGCTAGTAAGTGTCTGAGATCAGATTTGAATTCAGGTCTTCCTAATTCCAGTCCCTGTTCCTATCCACTGAGCCATCTAGATGTCCGTCTTGTTCCTGTAGATTTCCATAAAAGGAGATGATAGTATCTCCCTTGTGTTCTGGCAATTTATGGTACTTACCAGGTGGAAGTTCTACCAAATATCTAACCTAAATCTTTCCTCCTGTAGCATCAGCCCTTTCTCTTTTGTTCTGTCTTCAGTGGACACGCAGAGCAGCAGCTCACCACCAATATAGTACAAGACATAGAAAAGAAATTAAGTGTACCTTTGTTGTGTGACTGAGCTGGGTGCCGTGCGTAGGTTTGAATACAGTTTGGGGCTGTTACCCAGAACTGACCATACTGATCATAACCCGGGGTCGGGCTTATTCCTTGCATTCCGTTTTATCTGTCATCACAGTAAAAGATCCATGGCACCCCTCTTCTTTCCCCTCTTTATACTACTAAGGGGGCCACAGAGGTGAGGGAGGGAGGGAGAGAGAGAGAGAGAGAGAGAGAGAGAGAGAGAGAGAGAGAGAGAGAGAAAGAGAGAGAGAGAGAGAGAGAGAGAGAGAGAGAGAGAGAGAGAGAGAGAGAGAAACTTGGGGCTGTATTTGAAGGGCTGCCAGGCAGAAAAGGGATCAGACTTGTCCTGTTTACCCTTAAGGAGGTGAAACAGGAATGCTGGGTGGGAGTCACAAAGAGGTAAGTTTAGGTTTTCATGTCAGGAAACAATTTCCTGATTGTTCCTAATTAGAGGTTAGGTTAGCTTTGCGAGTTTAGGAGGTTCCTCTGCCTGGAGGTCTTCAAGTAGAGGCTGGATGACCATTTCTTAGGTATGTTATGGTGGGGATTTCTTTCAGGTGTGGTTTAGATTAGATGGTCCCTGAGACTGGGGAAGGGAAGGAAGAGAGCAAGTATAAAGCACCTATTATATTCTAGGCACTGTGCTAAGCACTTTAAAAACCAAAACCAAAACCAAATATAAAATCCTTACAACAGCCCTGTGAGCTAGGTGCTACTATTTCCCTCATTTTACAATTGAGGAAACTGAGACAAATAGAAGTTAAGTGACTTACCCAGGCCCATGCAGCTAGTAAGCATCTGAGGCCAGATTTGAACTCAGGCCTTCCTGATACTGGGCTCAGTGCTCCTCCACCTGCCTCAGAGGACTGTAATGTCCCTTACAACTAACATTCTGTGATCCTGTAGTCAATCCCCCAATAGCAGGTCAATAAGAGAAAGACACACAGAAACAGTAATAGAGATAGAAAGACAGAGAGACAAATTCAGGCAGAGACTCTAAGAGAGAGAATAAGACCTAAAATTCCCCCACATTCCCGTCCTAATCCTTTAAACCCCGCTGCAGGTTCTTCCACCAGCAACAAGTCAGTTGCTTTTTCTCTTAGCAAAGACTAAAGATCATAGAAGCAGGCTCTGGGCTGCTTTCAACTGGAAAGACCTGTCCCAGGCCATGAGCACCTCTCCATACTATGAAAACAAAGGCCAAGTGAACAGATTTTCCAGCTACTTCTTGTACCAAGCCCAGGAAATACTTTGGAAGAGAGTTTCCAAGTGTTGGGAGAACTCACCAGTTTGCAGAATATCACAATCACGTCCACTTTGATGGACAGACAGACAGAACTAGCTGTTGAGGATTCAGGGAAGGAAAGAGTCAAGAAACAGGACTTTCCAGTCTAGCTTTATGGTGGAACAGATGCCAGCCAGACTCTACCATGGTAAAAACTTCTCAAGCATGTAAGTTGTTAAACACCAGTCCAATCGGAGAAAACAAACATTTATTGTCTAATGTGTTCAAGGCCCTGTGCGAGCTATTGACGATACAAAGACGAATGAGACAAAGTCCTTGCCCTTATAAGGAATTTTTACAGAAAAGATGAAGTCTCCCATAAACCTCAAGATAGAAAAACATCAACTTTGAATCTAGTTTCAAAAACCCTAGGCTCCTCCCACCCTAAAGTTTCGCCAGTCTTAGAATTTGTAGGGGCGGGGAACCTGCGACCTCAAGGCCACATGTGGCCCTCTAGGTCCTCAAGTGTAGCCCTTTGACTGAATCCCAATGAGTGTAGTCAAAGGGCTGCACTTGAGGACCTAGAAGGCCACATGTGACCTCAAGGCCAAAGGTTCCCCACCCCTGGCTAAGCCCAGGCCAAATTTATTAACCACTATATCAGTAAAGCAATAAACACAACATCAACAATAATCATGAATATGCCTATGTAGTTTTGTATCGCAAAATGTGACAGACTCTCTATGCAGAAGGTACAAGAAGTATAACATTTATTCACATATCAGATAACCATATCCCATAACCAAATGTTCAGCTCCCACAGCCAGTTAGCCCACTTCATCATAACAGCAAGGAACTCAAAACACCATATCACAACCTGGAGCCTCGCCATCCCAAAACCTCTCCGACTCCCTGCTGGAGTCTCCCCCAAAACAAACTCACAGTACAGCTAAGTTAGCCTGTTCAGTTCTAACTATCACGATGGCGGCCATTAGCAGCCATAACTGCTCTTTCTCTCTCTGCATTTCCTGTGACATAACTTCCTTTTCCTATTAGGAAGCTCCTCCCACCACATGTGACTTGGGCTTCCTGGGACATAAGCAGGTCACATGGACTATTAATGGGTGGGAAAGATCTTCAAATCCAAATTGCTACTACAACCACTCCCACTCATATCTGAGAGAGTACATGGAGAATCTCAGCCAGACACAAAAACCCATGAGAATCTTAAGCAGAGATAACAGAAAGAAAAGGGGGGAAGTTATTAAGTTTCTTTATAATCCTCATATCTACTTTGCTTTATGAGCAAACTGATTTTATTAGGTTTGGGGATGGAAAGGAAATGGTTATTTCATTTCCATGACTGGCGTAAGGACCCCCGTCCCAATATTTCTGGTGGAGCTTAGGTGCAATCCTGCTGGAGCTGAAGGCACTGGTCTCTGAAAAGGTCTGGATCTGGGTCCTGGAATATCCTGACTTACTTCTGTGAATCCTGTGATTCTGGTTGGAATGTCTTTGTTGTCCAGATGGGGACATCGGGATACCAAGTTACTTCTTAAGCCAGCAGTGGAGACAGACAGAACTAAGGTATCCTATCTTCCACATTGTGCCTTCAACATCCCTTCCAGAATGGAGAAGCTTCATTAAGAAGCTCAAAAGAATTTTGACTTGTCTATAGGGAAACTTCCTCTTCCCCTCTGGACTTAGCCAATGTCTCAAGGGCAGAGAATAGCTTGCATAACACTCTTTTAGCTTTTATTTTGATATTTCTCCAGGCCCAGCTTTCAGGCCCCAGGTCATTTGGTCTGTGCTAATTTGTATGGTGGTAAATTGTCCCCTGCCATCAAATTAACTACTGCTCATCCATTCAGCTGAGCTGCAGGATGACTCGTTCTGAGCTGTCACCTTCGCCACAGAGTAGGGTGGGGTAGGAGCTCAGGCTGGCCTCTTACTAGTTGTCCTCTGTAAGGACGCTGTCTTTACCTGGCAATGTGGCTACCTCCAGACTAGAGTGAGTCAGCTAGGTGTTCTACCTGGGAAGGTTACTCTTTCATGAGACTGTGAGGAAAAGGAAATGACCGAGGCTACCCAGCTGACCTGCAGTAGTGACCAGGGGGACAGACAGAACAGTCGCCCTCTTCCTTGAGGCCCAGCGTGTCTTGGGAAGTGAAGGTTCCTTGGGGACAAGGAGATGGTGACCATGTCCCTAGATGAAACCCGAAGGAAAAAAAAATTAGTGATGAGAGCGATAGCTAGCGTAGCACTTAATAGATGTTATCTCATTGTTACACTCAAAACCACCCTGGGAGGTAAGTGCTATTACGATCCCCATTTTCCAAATGAGGAAACTGAGGCAGAGATAGGTCAAATGACTGGCCCAGGGACATATAGCTAGTAAATGTCTGAGGCCACATTTGAACTCCAGGCCTTCCACTGTCATCAACAACAATAAACATCTCTAAGTGCCTACTAAGTGCCAGGCACTGTGCTGATTGCTTTGCAAATATTGTCTCATTTGGCCCTCAAAACAACCCCAGTGCTATTTTTATCCCCATTTTACAGATGATCAGACAGGCAAATAGAGGCCAAGAAGCTTGCCCAGGGTCACATAGCTAGTATGTTTCTGAGACTGGATTTGAGCTCACATCTTCCTGACTTCATGCCCTGTGCTCTCTCCACTACGTCACCTAGCTGCCAATAAAAGCATCAACAATAACGATAGGCATTTTTAAGTGCCTACCATCTTCCAGACACTGTGCTGAGGGGCTGAGTCCTTTACCACGCACCAAGCATAAGAACGAAGTGTATTTATATGTAAACATAAATCCAGAGTAAATTCATTATGGTGGATAGACAGGCAGTACTAACAACTGGGGAAATTGGGGAAGGCGTTTTGTAGCAGGGGACATTTGGGCAGAGGCTTGAAGAAGCAGGTTCAAAGAGGCAGAGTGGGGGAGGGACAGCATTGTAGGCCAGGGGACAGACAGCTGGCCTACACAAAGGGTCTGAGGCTGGAGAGGGAATATTCATCTGTGCTCATAGAATGGCGAATGTGCCAGTTTGAACAGCTCCCTGGGCCATGGCAGCCATGGTCCCATGTTGGGAGAGGCTCACCCCCAGAGAACCAGCCTACGGCAAATATTGGACAGAGAAGTGATCCATACCTGGGCCAGCAAATCTCACTGCTTTGATCAGCTCTGAACGAAACTGAATTAAGGTTCAGGGGTTTCTGCCTCTGTTTTCTTGTTTGTCACACCCCTCTCAGAATCTTTCCTCCCAGAAACCCAGGATTTCAAGCTATTCTTACCCCTCTTCTCAGGAATCCAGGATCCTGACTGTGGGGTGGGGGAAAGATCACTAGATTTGACATTGGAGCCCCTAGGTTGGAACCCTAACTCTGCTGTTCATTACATGTGTGATCTTAGACAAATCACGTCACCTTTCTAGGCCTTACTTTCATCAGCTGTATGATGAGGGCATTCGACTAGATGGATGTTAAGATCCTTTCCTCCTCTAAATTCTATAAAAGCAAGTAGTTATGTTTCTAGCAGCTTAGTGTGAATCAGTTGGTATTATTCCTTCCAGGGCATTTTAAAAGATGGTTAACTGCTTGCCCTCAAATGAAGAACAAATGAAATAATATCTGTAAAGTACTTAGCACAGTGCCTGGCACATAGTAGGTGCTTAATAAATGCTTATTTACTTCCCTAGCCCAAATAAATTAATCTCTAATGGTGGAATTTTAGGCAATAGTGGAGAAGTGAGGAATTAGTGGAGGGTAAAGAAGCCTTCTGACTGTTTTTTTTTTTCAAATAATTGTCAGGTACCTGGCTACTTAGCTCTGCCCATTTAGATAACACATCTCGGGATAGCCTTAGTGTAACCTAGAGATAAGCTACATCCCACTGTTGGTTCCAGTGCCATGATACGCTGACTGTCCGTGCAGTAATTTCCCTTTTCTATCCTACTGAGGAAGGGACACCAGCCACCTTTTCCTTCTGCCTTCCTTCTTTTGTGGATTTGTGCGCTCTGTCCAGGATATACTCCTGACTCATTTTCTTCTCCCCTTATTTTAACTGTTTGAGCAAAACTCTTTTTTTAAACATTGTACTCATAGACAGCCATTGGTATACAGCTGCTGGGTCTCTTCTTTAATTTCTTCCCCTCAAAATTCTTACTTGCATTTTCATCACTTCTATTATTTGTAAGATTTTACCACATTCATCAGTTATCAGTTGTCACTGTGCCACAGTCATCTGCTTTGCTTTGGTTCATGTGAGGCATTGCTATTGTGTAAAAGGTGCATCCTTGGTTGAAAAATCCTATCTCACTAAGACTTTCATATTTCAAGGACATGGTAATATGCATCAGGTATGAGACTTCCCTTCACTAATATATATTGCAACCCCTCTACAATTTGGTAGATGGTCCTTAAGAGGTGATGTTCCTGAAATTTTCTTTCCCCTTCCAGCCTGGTGATGATGAGTTGTTCTTGGCTTAGTTTAGCTGGTCCTCAGACAACAGACATATATCTGACACCATATAGCCCATCACCAGGTAATACTTAAAGCCTTTCCAGCTTGGCAGGAACTGCCAGAAATTGGGATTGGCTCAAAAATATCTCAAAGAAAGAATCTGAAAACCCAGGTTGATGGAAGATTTAAATGGATGAGATTGGAGACTGGAAATCAATGAAGGGAATCCTCAATGATGGTGAGGGTAAGGAGAAAGAGGGGGGAACAGGTGAGAGAGAGAGAGGAGAGAGAGAGAGAAACAGAGAGACACAGAGAAAGAGAGAGAGGCACACACAGAGAGACAGACAGAAGGAGAGAGACAGACAGAGACATACACAGAGAGAGAGAGAGAGAGAGAGGGACAGAGAGAGAGAGGGATAGAGACAGAGAGAGGGATAGAGAGAGACACAGACACAGACACACACACACACACACACACACACACAGAGCACACACAGAGAGAGACAGGGAAGAAAGATGTGTCTAGCACCAGCAAAAGCAGGGAAAGGGATCCCAAGGGTACTGTGAGCTCCAAGTGTCTGGGAGAATCATGCTTCCCCTACAAAAGATACATCCATCTTTTACTAGAGATAGCCATTTATAGACAATCACAAATTAGTTTACTGCATATGAATTCAAATTGAGCATATTTGATACATGTATTAACTAACTCACCCAATCAGAACAAAATGTATGCTCAGGGAAATGGACTTCGGCATTAACATCTTTGCCCAGGAGAGTTTGAGGGCATAGAATGAATTTCCAACTAGAGGGGACCAAGAGTTCAATCATCTCACTTTACATATGAGGAAACTGAGTCCCAGAGAGAAGTGACTCATCCAAGGTCATACAGGTGGTTAGTTGCAGAGCTCCAATTTGAACCTAGAAACTTTGGCTTCAAATCTAGGGGTGCTTTCTGTGGTACCATGATGCCATTTAAAAAATGCTTTGTATTGTATTCTGGAGGCAATAGGGGACTGGTAAAAAAAAGTGGGACAAGATAATTGAGACTCCTGTACATACCAGCAGGACAGTAGGCATGTGCTGGGCACAACCTAGGCTCTTTTGTGCCATATTCTGGGCAGTAGAACCCTGGAGGGCAAGGAAGGCAGCTGGCTGAGCCCTGGTTTGGCTGGTATTGCCCTGGGAGACAGGGAGTAGGATGAGCCGCTCCTGACTGGCAGAAATGACCCTGGAGAGTAAACACAAGCCATGCAACTTTTGAGGCCTGGAGTCGAAAGGTGGAGAGTGTGTGGGACATTAGTTCACAGTGACTTTTCTAGGCTAAACAAACTTTGCATAGTAGGCCTACAATGACTGCATGGTAATAATGCATGGCAAGAGTAGAGAAGCCTTGGGGGCGATTGGGCGTTAACCATAGCACCTACGCCTCAGTTTCAAATGAGACAAACATAAGTAATGCTCTTTGTAAATCTTAAAGTGTTATATAAATGCTAGGTATTATCATTTTTTTGAATGAGGGCATCTTAATCATAGTGGAGGGCTGAAGCTTTTTTGTTTGCTGCTTTGAGTTGCTGTGAGCTCCTGGGCTTGGGAGCAGAGTCTCTCTCTCTCTCTCTCTCTCTCTCTCTCTCTCTCTCTTTTTCCCCTCCTTCTCTCTCTCTGTCTCTCTGTCTGTCTTTGTCAATTCTGTCCTCTCCTCTTCTCCCCTTTCCTCTCTTTTCATCCTCTCCCCTGCCCTTCTCTCTTCTCTAGGGGAAGTGAGTGGTGGTACCTCAGGGCACAGGAAATCTGTGGAATTGGAGGAACTGAAGTCAGAAGGGCAGTAGAATCCAGCTGAACAGTATCCCGTTGGGGAGCTGAGGCCTAGGGCAGTGCAAAAGAATCCAGCCGGGCAGGGTAGGCAGCTGCCCTCAGAGGAGCCACCTGGGGAAAGAAAAGTATCTCATTACTGAGAGGGTATCTTAACTGGGGCTACCTTTGGGGCATCGACAGCTCCAAGTTAGCCAATAACATTGAGCATCTAATTAGAGGACTCTGTGCTGAGTTATAGAGGAACAGGGAATATAGTCATAGGATGATAGATTTAGAGGTGGATGAATGAGGACTTAGAGGTTATCTAATGCAACCCCCTAATTTTATAGAAGAGGATGCTGAGGCCCACAGTTAAGTGACTTGCCCAGGGTCACCTAACTAGTATCAGAGTCAAGATGTGAACTCTGGTCTTCCTGACTTCAAGTTCAGATCTCCACCCACCATGTCGGGGTAGCTTGGGCAAAGGAAGGACAGATACGGCTAAAACAAATACAATGAGACATAGCAAACGAGGGAAGATTTGGACAATTTAAACTATAGATGGACTATCACATGCTGAAAGGAGGGTTTGGGATGGGATGAATTCAGAAAAGCTTCCTGAGGGAGGTTCTGGGCAGCATTGGAAAGGGTAGGGACATAGCTAGGGGATTAGTTAATAGGTACAAGGGAGATAAAGTCACCAGTCTTGTTTCTCAGAGTCCCTGTAGGGCAGGGCAGGGGGTTAAGAGTTCCTTCTGGGCCGTAGTGCCCTTTGGGGCAGGGCCCATTGAGAGGGAAAGCTGTGGTTCTCTGGGGAATGGGCCAGGCAGCTCCTCCCTCACAGTAATAGCCTGCAGCACACAGACCTGGGGAAGAAGAATCACAGAATTTCAGGATGAGAACAACATCCTCACAGACCTCCTCCCTATGGCCGGACTGTATTCTCAGGGGCCATGACCCTCTACGCCAGACTTGGACCCTCAGTTCTGGTCAGGGGAGATTTTAATGTACTTTCTGTAGAATAATCTTTGCCCACAATGCTGGATTTATTCAGTGGTTGAGGCCACAGAGGCCATAGCCATTGCTGTCCTGGACATGCCTAGCTTTGGGGGTTGGGGTACAAAGGAGATGTACCAGTACCAGTAGGTTGGGATGGACAGTGAAGGAGGACAGAGTGGAGGGGTTTCAAGTGCATATGGAAGCAGAGAACCTGCTCTCCTTTGCTATTTCAGAGCTCTGTCCCTGGCTTCCAAGGTGAGGGGCAAGGATAGAGCCAAGAAAAGGCTGGCCACCTTTCTCTTTGTTTGCAGAGCGTCTTCAAAGAGCATGGGACCCAAAGAAAAACAGGCAGCTAGCTGACAAACCCCTTGGAAGGCCAAATGATAGCCAAGTACCAGAAATTTCTGTGAGGGGGGTGAATAGGAGCCAATGAGAACCTGAAAGGTGAGGATTCAGAATAAATAGTGAAGATGCTTCTAGAATATTCTTGACCTGGGATCTCTTTAACAACAAGGGGGAACTTTGTACATTTTTCCAGATGGGGAGAAATAACAGATGATGAACTTCTGGATACTTGACCAGCCCATGGTCCCCTGGCCATGGAGGTTAGAGAGAAAGAAATGGTTCTACCAGCTGGTGTTACAAAGGAAACCACCTGCACCCACACCCCCACATTACACAGCTTGCCCAGTCTCTGCCTAGCTGCTTCTTACCTCTCCCCTTTTGCAGCACTACAGTTGGTATTCACTTTAACTTGATAGTATTGGTGTAAATATGATTGGGGGTGGGGGCAGGATCTCCCTCCCCCCAGTCAAAGACTTGACTGACTCAGCTGGTCTGAGGACGTTTGCCCATCTCCTTTTCTTCCTCCATCCTTCTGGTATCCAGATCCTTTGCCAAAAAAATTGGTCTCCTTTTCAGGAGTGGCAACACTTACCTCCAGGATGCCAGCTGCCTTCTCTTGGGCAGTACCTCCCCACTGGGCATGACTGGCAGGCATTGAGAGAGAGAGACCCTTCCAGGGGGTTCAGGGTCCCCTCTGGGCAGGGCAGAGCTGAAGTTGAATGAACTGGGCAGTAGTGACCTGCAGAGGAGAAAACTGGAATAGTGTCCTGGAGTACTATACACAGTGTTACACGTTGACCATCCCTGTATTGTCCCCACCCCCATTATATTTATGCCAATAGTATCGGGGTAAAGTGAACATAAACTGTAGTTCCAAAGGAGGGAGGTAACAAGTAGCTAGGTAGTGACTGTGTAAGGTGTGTTTGTGGGCTCCTTTGTAGCCCCAGCCGGTGGAACCATTTCTTTCTTTCTTTCTTTCTTTCTTTCTTTCTTTCTTTCTTTCTTTCTTTCTTTCTTTCTTTCTTTCTTTCTTTCTTTCTTTCTTTCTTTCTTTCTTTCTTTCTTTCTTTCTTTCTTTCTTTCTTTCTTACCTGATGCTCCAGCCCAGACCCACCAAGTACCCTGCTTCCTAGTCACTATGCCCTTGGGAGTGGCTCTGCCCATATCTCTGTAGAACCATTCAATGGCTTAGTGCAAGTTATGTCTTTTCCATCATTATAAACAGCATCTTCATGGCATTATCACCAGGGTTATCATACCCATTTCATGGGAAAGAAAACTTAAAGGATAGATCAAATAGCCAGTTAGTTGGCTGGGTAAAGGCACACGCAGACAAATCCAGAGTCTTCTACATTATGCAATGGTGAGTGTTTGACATTAACATTTGCTAATCATACTACTTATATCAACTGGCTAGGTCACCTGCTCTCCCCTCTTTGTATTCCACTGGGATAGATTGGCATATGTTACAAGTCAGTTGATACTTTTCAGGGGTATTTAGGTGGGGGTAATTTTATTGTTTAAAAGATAACCCATTTTCTGTCTCTTTTTCTTAGAACAGTAATTGAATCAAAACTACCACTGCTTTTGGAAAAGGCATGTCCGTCTCCTGCCATTTGGTAACTACTTGGATCAAAACACCATTTCCCTATATGCGTTGTTTGTTCCTATTAGGATGTAAGCTCCTAGAGGGCAAGACTGACTACTTTTGTTTATCTATCACCAGCACCCAGAATAGTGCCTAACACATGATATGTCCTTCACAGATACTTATGGGGAATATGTAGGTCCAGGGAGAAAGTGCTTTTCCCTAGTGAGGAAGGCGCCTAAATCCTAGGCTAGTACTGTAATTGTGCAGAACTATTTAGGCCCTTAAAGGAAGGGACTCAACTAGAGGAGAGTGCTATGCTTTCCATATTTGGGGGGGCAGTAGGTAGGGTTCAAGAGCAGAGAAACATTTTAATTCTGGAGGACTATCTTGAGGATGTAGGGTTTAGTGGATTAGCAAGGAGAGTTGTTTTGATTACTCATGGTATGAGCCCTTTGTGGGTTACATACTTTTTGTCTGATTAAGTAAAGCCTGTTCTATATTTGATATTGTGTTAGTCCAAGCGTTTGCATGAAAGATGAAGTTCCTTTTCCTTCTGTTGTGGAAATCTAAACATGAACCTAGACATGAACCAAATTCTAATGTCCTTGGGGAAAACCTTGGATAAGGCCTTGAGCCAAAAAATCTTTTTTTTAAAAAAGCAGATTCAACCACCTCTAGGGCTGTGGATTCCAAAGAGATCATACACGAGGGAAAAGAACCCATATGTACAAAAATATTTACAGCTGCTCTTTTTGTGGTGGCAAGGAATTGGAAGTCAAGGGGACTCCCTTTAATTGGGGAATGGCTAAACAAGTTGTAGTATATAAATGTGGTGGAATACTATTGTGCTATAAGAAATGAGGAGCAGAAAGACTTATATGATCTGATGCTGAGTGAGAGGAGCAGAACCAGGAGAACATCATACATGATTACAGACACATGGTATCTCTATTGACTGACTTTGATAGACTTGGCTCTTCTCAGCAATGCAAGGTTCCAAGACAGCTCCAAAAGACTCATGATAGAAAAAGTTATCCACATCCAGGGAAAGAATTATGGGAGTCTGAATGCAGATTGAAGCAAACTATTTGCTCTCTCTCTCTCTCTTTTTTCTTGGTTTCGTTTCTTCTTTCTCGTGGTTCATTCCATTGGTTATAATTCTTCTTTACAACTTGACTATTGTGTAAATAAGTTTAATGTGAAGGTATACATAGAACCTATATCAAATTACATGCTGTCTTGGGCAGGGGAGGAGGGAGAAGAGGGAGGGGAAGAAAATATGAAACTCAAAAACTTGTGGAACTGAGTGTTGTAAACTAAAACTAAAAAACAAATTAAAAAAAAGAGGCAGATTCAATGGCAAAGCCCTGACTTTGGAATCAGAGGACTCAGGTTTGAATGCTGGCTCTAGTATTTGTTGTTTGCCTGACCTTGGCTAAGTCAAAGTCACTTCTCCTATGTGGGCCTCATTTTCTGTATCTACTGGCAATTTTTCCTTTCTCTGTCATGGAAGGCTAAGAAGAAAGATTAGCCATGTGGCATGGATATTACCTTTGGGGCATCTGATGGGCTCCACAGAAGCAGCCTCTGGGCAAAAGGTACCTGATGGGCAAGGAAGGCATGTACTCATCCCAGACATTGGGCTGAAGGTGCCAGGCTCACAGGGAAGTTCCATACTAGCCCCTGGCAGACAATAGAAGCCACGCGGACATCTGTACCCCTGGATCCCATCTGATGGTGAGGAGCTACCACTACCTTCTAGGCAGATGTACCTGAGAAAACAACGCATAAAAACCAGAGAGTTTCCATAATCATGAGGGCAATGTCCTAGGCTGCAAAACTGCTTTAGAATGAATCTTTTTGCCAGGGCTAGGCTTGGTATCAGGCTCCTACGGTCCCAACCTTTTGCCAAGAACTAGATGAAAGCTGATAAGGCGCTTGATAGCTTCAAAAACATGCCAAAATTTCTTCTAGGTCCTCAGGTGGTAATGTTGAAAAATGCCCCCAGCCCCTGGCACAGGAAGCTAAATAACAGGGACAAGAAGGCTTAGGAAGGCAGCCTTACCACAAGGTCAGAGTGCCCTTATACTGACTACTCCAATGGAACTAACTGCTCTCCTCTTCAAACTGGCATTGATGGCCAGGCTCATGATCATGGCCCAAAAAGGTCATGCCTGTATAATGCAGGCGAGGCTGGGAGCTTCTTGGAGGGAGAGTCTCCAGCCTCCACTGGAGTTATAGGTGGTCTCCATTTCTCTTCTCTCCTGCCAGGTGAGACAGAGTACATGACTTTCATTGGTAACTGTCATCTCTTGCCAATGTGTGGATTAAATCAAGGTTTCACGGAATGGGGACAGGAATTATAAAGGGTTTGGAGGTAGCCCTAAGTCAGGTGGGACAGCTACTCCCAAGCAGCACAAATCTGCTATGGTGTCAGACCACTAAATAGTTTCTGGGGCCTCTTTCTATTGCTGTTGTTTCATCCAAAAAAGTGTGGCCTTCCCATGGATATTGTAGAATTGTTGAAATTTAGAGCTGGAGGTAATCTTCAAGGTCGTTGAGCCACAGGATCTTGGGAATTTTGAGCTGGAAGAGACCTCCCTGACCATTTTATTCAACCTCCTCATTCTATGCATGAGGAATCTGAGGCCAAACTGGAGAAGTGACCGCTCAAAGTCACACAGGTAGGAAGTGGCAGAGCTGGTGTCCTGATCCAAGTCTTCTGGTTCTAAATCCAGAGCTCCTTCCACTAGACCACACTGCCATGCCTTTCCTTTTACAGATCAGCACACCAAGGCCCAAGTTCCCTCTGAACCTGCGGTCTCTAGAACTCTGCTAGGGGGAGAATCCTACTCTTCTGTGATCAAAAGAATAAGAAACCCATGGCCTGGACTGCCTCTAGGGACCTTAGGCTAGTGTACAGGCATCTGTCTCCAGAAGGAAAAGCTGAGAACTGCCAGGGGCAGTTCTCCTTACCCAGGTTTCCTTACCCAGGGCTGCAGGGGGCTGCCTGGGAGAGACTGGCCAGCCCAGCCTCACTGCAGTACTTCCCTCTAGGGCAGGGCTGGCACTGTTCTTCAGTTTCTAGGCCTGGGGAAGAGGAATAAGATCCTGGAGGACAGGGCACAGGAGAACATGTCCCATTGGGGCAGAAGAAGCCAGGGGGACAGACATCATTCCCTGAATATCCTGGAGTTTCCACCTGGGCAGGAAAAGGAATTTATCATTTTTGTAGTTCTCAGATAAGAGTATCTAGGCTTGTGGTTTCAGCAGGCGCTGTGTTTTTTGCCTGTAATTTACCTGGTGATAATTTGCACGTGCTCACCTGAAGTGTGAAGATTATTTGGGTTCTGTTTCAAGGTTCTCAACAGAGGTGTGAACTGAATGTAGGGAAAGGATCCACTGAAGCAGTGGCTTGCTATAAAGAAGCCTTCTAATTCTTAGATCATGGAGCTGTTTCACTAGCTTTGCATTCTTTTCATTCCCCTCTGGCCTACTTTCCTATTCCTCCCAGAACTCTCAGAGAAGAGGGCAGCCTCATTCTCAATAAGGAGAAACTGAGTTCCAAAAAGGAGAGGGAATTGTTTAAGATTAGCTAACAAACGAGGGACAAAACTGGGCTCAGCCCTTTGACTACCCTTTTTAAATGTAATCAGCTGGAAGAGTTTCTGGCCTGGCTTGTGGGCTTGGGTTAATTTGAATGGATGCTCCAGGGCAACCACTCATCTCAGGGTAGAAGCCGAGACATACCTTGTGCTTGATGGGCGTAGGGGACACGGCTCCCCCTGTGCAATAGTGGCCCGAGTGGCAAAGGCCAGATGGTTGAGACAGTCCTTCTGACAAGCAATACATCCCTAGAACAAGCAGACACAAGTAGGATCAGGGAGCAAGTGAAAGCCCCCATGCCCCTCTCCTGTTCAGATCCTGCTTGATCTCCATTTGCGTGGTTGGAGTCCCCTGTTCTCACTGATTGTCTGGTCCACATAGAGGCTACTCTCAGGCTCTGAATCAGGGACCCTCAAAAAGTATAACCATCTATGAAATGGGGCTGTTGGAATGATAATAATAATAGCTGGCATTTGTATAGGTTTTTAATTTACAAAGAGCTCTACATATGTATCTCAGTTAATCCTTACAACAACCCTGTATGGTAGATGCTATTATTATCCCCATCTTACAGTTAGGGAACCTGAGGTTTTAGAAAGGTCATGTGACTTGCTCAGGGTCACATAGCTAGTAAGTGGTGGAGCTGGGACTTAAACCTAGTTCTTACGGTTGCAAGACCTGCCCTTTTATCCCCATTTTTGAAATTAAATATTAGAAGAGGGAGCGAGAGATACAAAGCGTGCCAGGCACCCAGGGAGCCAGCGAGTCTTGTTAGTTAGTCAAATGTAGGTAGTGGGTGGGCAGGGAATTGTCCCAGTTTCGCGGACTTAATCATATTTGAGCTTTTATGCTCGTGTCTCCAGGGGTTTAGGAGACATTGTAAAGTCGGCAGTGCTTGTCTCTTATCCTTCATATTTTCTTATGAAGAGAGCAGACAACCTAGGGATTCTCCTACATTGATTCGGTTCCTTTCTTCTCTCCTTCCCTTCCCCAACCTCATACCCTATTCCTTAACTTGGACTTCACTTAGGGTCTTCATGTGCAGATTCCACTTACCTGCTGGGCACGGCTCACAGTCCAGTTCGCTCATGGCCCCTGTCCTGGGTCCAAATGTACCCTGAGGGCGTGGATGCTGTGTAGGTGATTGGGTGCCAGGTGGGCAGAAGTGGCCCTGGGAGCACATTTCAGGACCATGGACACTGATATCTAGGAGATCAACAAGGGCAGCTCAGTCAGAACTGAGACTGTTTGACTCCTTCTGAAATGCAGGAGTCAGGCACTTAAATTCAATCCCATGGAACCAGTTAAACCCTTCCTCCCTTTGCCCTCCCCATCTCTACCCTTATGCTCAGCATGCTATTGTTCACTGCTCTCAGTTTAAAATTTGCATATAGTGTTTGCTAGAAGAGGTGTTTTATTCCAGAAGTACCATCGCTGGAAAGATAGGTAAAATGGATTCTCAGTAATGCCAGAAAAACCTAGGTTCAGATCCCAGCTTGCCGTCAACTCTTGGGAAATAAATAAATGAATGAATGAATAATAGAAATAATAATAATTGATATAGTGCTTCAAGGGAAAGTGCTTTACTTAGAATATGTCATTTCGTGCTCATGACAACCCCGTAAGGTAGGTGCTATTGTTATAATACCTATTTTACAGATGAAGAAACTGACATTGGGAGATGTTAAGTCACTAGTAAGTGTCCGAATCAGGATTTGAACTCGGGCCTCTCTGTCTCCATGTTCAGCTCTCTGTCTTCCCAAATTTGACTGTCTCTCCATTGACAGCCTTGACCCTGTTTGAATTTGTGCATAAATTTTATGAGGAGTCAGGTAACCCACCAACTGACACCTTCATCATGTGCTTAAGTTTTCTATTTGAAAGAGAGTCATGTGCATGTTCAAAATGAGAGTTTCTGCCTTATTCTAAAAAAGGAAAAGTCCCAAAGACTCTAGTCACCTGAACTGCAAAATTGCCCTGCTGGACAAGGTTGGCATTCCTCAGGACTGCTCGCCCCTGGTCTTTCACTGAAGGTACCACTGGGACAGGGATGTTGTGTAGAGGACTGTGTGCCTGGTGGACAGTAGTAGCCAACTGGACAGTCCACTGGCCAAATGGGATCCTCAGGTTCTGACAACTGGACTCTGGAGGGACAGAACCTGTGAACACAAAAGATGTCAGATCTGGAGGGGCTGGATGAGTTACATAGAACGAAAACTGACATTCCCCAGGCAGTCTGATAACACAAAAGGGCTATTCCAGGAGGCTCAGACATAAGAATGGTTTGGAAGCAGTATTGTCAAGACAGGAGTAATCCTGAAGAGGCAGGGTGGAGATAGGGTAGTAGATAGATCACTAGACTTGCAATCAGAAGACTTTGGTTTAAATCCCACCTCAGGCACTTATTAGCTGCGTGCTCCTAGGCCAATCACTTGATTACTTCAGGTCTCATTTTCCTTATTTGTAAAATGAGGAGGCTGGACTTTAAATAGCTTTAAATTTACATTTTAAATTTTAATTTAAATTCTAGCTTTAAAATCTATGATCTCATGAACTCCTCTCTCCCATGAATTTTGAGGCTCAAAAGATACTCATAGGAAAGGCTTGACAAGGGAGATGGCAACTAGGGGAAACCTAAGACTCAGGCTCTTGTATCAAATGTTGCCTTTTCTTTTGTAATCTTTGAACTTTCAACATATATATTTTGTATATATATAATATATTTTGTATACGTGTTGTATATATATGTATATACACATATATGTGCATACACACATACACACACATGTATATACACATACATATATACATACATGTGTATATATATATGTATAATGTATATTTTGTATATATATTGTAGAGTAATGGAGAGGTACATGGTGGGTGGGAGCAGGATATGACATATGACCACGGAGAAGCTTTGAAGCTGAACAGGAATAAAAGACTTCCTCAGAGGAATGTATGTTATAAAGAGAAATGGGCTGGGCGTGTGGTAAGAGATGACTGGTGGACAACCAGAATGTTTCATTTGTACCCTCTCCATGTAAGGAGAAAATGAGAAAGGCCTTCAGGATGCTAGGTAGAACCATTCTGGAAAAATTATGAGAGGTCACGGACAAGAGGTGGCCAGGATGGGCAAATGGCTGTGATCTCTTCCTTGTAGGAGAGAACATCCAAATTGGAAAGCAACTTTGACTCCAGTCTTGGCTTTGTTATTTCCTGGGAGGTTCTAGAAACAAGTGATTTACCATCTCAGTTTCTCATATGTAACATGGAGATGACACTTGATTTTCATGGAGTTAGCGACAAGGCCAAATATGAGAAAATGTATGAAATTGGGAAAAGCTATGTAAATTGTAAAGTGCTTTCAAACCAGTGAGAGTTATCATTATTACTTGGTCATCCTTCTGCTTCTTTTGAGAATGGTGATTGCAAAAATGTCTCCAGGCTCGTGCAGATGTAAGTACTACTTACCTGGGGAGAAGGCTGGAGAAAGAGGGCAAGAAAGGGAAGTTAGAGCTCAGAGGGAGAGACAAGGTTTGAAAATACCCAGGATCCACAGCCTCTTACTTTCCAGCTGGACACATCTTGCATTGGCTCTGTCCAGTCTCATCTTGATACTGTCCAGAGGGGCAGAGTTGGGGCTCTGGGCTGCCAGAGGGGCAATAATGGCCAAGGGGACAGAGATAACCTAGGAAATAAAAGACAGAAGGTATCCTTCCAGCTGTGGAAGTGCTCCCCTTCTTTCTAGGGAAAACATTGGAAGGGAATGAGAACAAAGGTCACTGTAAGGGCCTTTGTCCTAACTGTCTTCCTTTTAATTATCTTTTTCTTGCTCACTTGAAAGAGTCTGCATACATTATACATAGGCCTATCCTCTTCTTATAGAATTGGGTCTGGAAAAAAAAGACAAAAAAAAAAAAACTAAGGGCAGCTAGGTGGCAAAGTGAGTAGAGCACCAGACCTGGAGTCAGGACGACCTGAGTTCAAATGTGACCTCAGACACTTGACACTCTTACTAGATGTGTGACCTTAGGCAAGTCACTTAACCCTAATTGCCCTGCCTTCCCCACTCAAAAAAAATTGGGTCTGTTTTCACCTGAGGTTACTAAACCTAGAAAAGGGGTAGACCTCTATGGTCCAGGGGGAAGAGCACTGGATTTGTAAACAGAGAAGCTTCAAAATCTGATTCTGCTACTTACTGACTATATCACTTTTTCTGTGTTTCATTTTTTTCATCTGTAATGGGAGCGGGGTGAGGGGGTGTGGTTCAGGGTTGGGGAACCCGCGACCTTGAGGCTACATGTGGCCTTCTAGGTCCTCGAGTGCAGCCCTTTGAATCCAAACTTCACAGAACAAATCCAGTCAAAGGGCCATGCTTGAAGACCTAGAGGGCCACATGTGGCCTCGAGGCCATAGACTCTCCACCCCTGGACTCATTAGATATTCTCTAAGGTCCCCCTAGCTCTGTCATTCCCGTGAACTTTCCTCTAGTATCTGTATCATAAACCTGGCATGTATGGCTTGAGAGGAATTGTACCTTTCCATGGATGGTAATCAGTCAGTCAATAAGCATTTATTAAACACCTACTATGTGCCAGGCACTGTGCTATGTGCTAGGGATACAAAGAAAGGCAAAAGACAACCCCTGCCCTTGAGAAGCTCACAATCTAATGGGGCAGATGATATGCAAACAATATATGTACAAACAAGCTATGTATACAGGACAAAATTGAAGATAATCAACAGGGGAAAGGCACTAGAATTAAGATGGATCAGGAAAGGATTCCTGTAGAAGGCAAGATTTTATCTGGGACTTGAAGGAAGCTGGGGAAATCAGGAGGTGAAGATGAGGAGGGAGATTTATTCTAAGCATAGAGTCAGTGAAATTCTCAGCCAGGACATACAAAAGTCACAGTTGTCTTAGGAAGGGTCAGGGAAGGGGATCCTTTCATCTGGCTAATATGGAAGGCCACATACTTAGTAGCCACACAATACTCTTTCCTTCAGGCATGGAAAAGATTCTGGAATCTTACCTGGGTTGTGCCCAGAAATTGAGGCGATAGGGCAGAACCAACCTCCCTCACATGCTACTTCTGGGAAGCTCAGGCCTTGCTGGGAGCAGAACCAGCCAGCTGGGCATAGTTGGCAGTCCTTTGTTGATGGGGACCCTGGGAAGGGAAGGAAAGAGCCTGCAGGGCCACAAGATGAGGAATGACACACAAATCAATTATAAGGAGGTAAGACAAAGGGAGATAGAATCTCCACAGACGGGGCTAGGTGGCATCTCCACTGACCAGGCTGCTACAGAGGCAGCCAGGCCTCTTCCACCAGCTCTCAACACTCCTCCTCCCTTCTGATGTCTTACCACTCTCTTTTCCCTTTACTCCCCTCTGGGGAGTCTTCACTTTAGTTAAGAAAATCTTATCCCCACATGCAGCTTACTCAGTACTCCCCCTGGGCATTTATATAGTTCTTCTCTCCCCCAACCACTCTGTCTCTTCATTATTCCATATCTCTCCCCTCCTTCAAACTCTTGCTCAATGCTCTCTATCTTCATAAAGTTCTCCCTGGCTAATTTTGCTAGGCTCTGGCCACTCCCATTATTCTGTCCCTTCTTTTCTTATTCATTTACTCTTGTGGCTTGTAAAATAGGAATTCCCAGTTCTGTTTCACAAGAAAGAAAATGCTCAGATGGAGACATGATCCATCAGACTGGGAGCTTCCTAAGGGAAGAGACCATATACTGTTCATTAGATTGCAGGTCCTCAGGGCAGGGACTAAGGGGTTCTTCTCTTCTATTAGCTGAGGAACTCCTTAAGGGGCAGAGACTCCATCTTCCTCCATATCTCTCCATAGTGCTACAGAGCTCTATAGACCATGGGTGGGCAACCAGTGATACTGAATGTTTGAGAAACAATTTTTGGGTTTACCCGGGGGACAAGGAATGGGTTCTGGGCTGCCCTGGGGACAGCTATGGCCAGAAGGGCAGAGATTTCCTGTGACTCCATCAATGGGTTTGGGGAGGGAGGCTCCTCTGGCACAATGGAATCCTGCATTGCAGGGCCCAGAAGGTTGGGCCAGTCCAGGCACAGGGCAGTACATGCCTGTAGGGAAAGGTGAGAAGAAGAGCTGGAGTTGTAAAAACAAAATCCCCATCCTGTTAGATTAAGGATTCTCTAAGTCCAAACCCTACCTCTACCCTATTGGTACTCTTGAGGATTCAAACAATAATTATTTACTTTTTCAGCTGTTTCAGTCATGCCCAACCCTTCATGACCCCATTTGGGATTTTATTTGGCAAAGATTCTGGAGTGATTTCTCATTTCCTTCTCTAGCTCATTTTACATTTGAGGAAATTGAGGCAAACAGGGCTAAGTAACTGGCCAAGGGTCACACAGCTAGTAAATGTCTGAAAACAGATTTGAACTCAGAAGGAGGAGTCTTCTTGACTCCAGGTCCAGCCCTCTATCCACTGTGCCACCTACCTGCCCATCTTATTCTATTTAGGCTGTTGATGATAATTTGTAACATAGCCTTAGTTTTTTCTTTCTCGTGTTTGGATCAGCTAGGTATGTGCTTTCTTCTCTCTTACTCCCATGTATCTTTTCTCTCATGAAGTCAAATACCAGTGCACCACCTAGCTGCCCTAATTATTTATTTAGTGTCCATCATATCATCAGAGATCCCAGACAAGCAGCTCATTTTCCTTCTGGTTTACTCTCCATCACACTCCACCTACACACCAGTAGTTTTGCCTCTCTTAGGAGGATTCTGCCCTGAGGCAGACTAGATAACTGGTGAATTTTTGCACTGGAAGTCCCAGCCACCTTGCTCACTTCCCTCCCAGGCTACTCTGGCCTGCTCTATTGTTTCACTGGCTGGGTACTGTCAAGTCGGTACCCTCCCCCCTTCCATCTTGCCTTTGTGTTATCTTCCTCCCATTAGGATATAAGCTTCTTAAGAGCAGGGACAGTCTTGTTTCTTATTTTTGTAACCCCAGTGGCTGGCACATAGAAAGTGCTTAATTATCTATCTATCTATCTATCTATCTATCTATCTATCTATCTATCTATCTATCTATCTGTCTGTCTGTCTCTTTCTGTCTCTGTCTCTGCTTCTCTCTGTCTCTGTCTCTCTCTCTCTCTCTTTGTCTCGTGTTTACATACCTCCCAGCCTGAAGTATAGTACCGAGAGACTTCTAGACTTGGAGGCAGAAGAGACCTCATTTCAAGTCTGGCTTCTGCCATACTACCCATGTGAGCAGAGAGGCAGTGTGGCTTAGTGGAAAGAGTACTAACTGTCTCTCAAGCACAACTTTCCATCTCCCATCTCCATGTCTTTGCCTTGGCTGTTCCCCCATGTCTGGAGAAGCTCCGCTCCCTCACTTCTGCCTCTTTGCTTCCCTGGCTTCCATACAAACTCAGCTTAAATCCCACATTCTACTAGAGGCCTTTCCAGGTCCCTTTCAGCTGCCAGTGCCTCCTCCTGTGAGATTACCTTCTACCTATTGTCTATGTATCTTGTATATACCTAGTTATTCACAATGGGGTCTTCCCCATTAGAACGGGAGCTCCCTGAGGACAGGATCTGCTTTTGCTTTTCTTTATATCCCCAGTTTTTATCATAGTACTTGGCACATAGTAAGCACTTAATAAATGTTTGTTGACTGACCTAGGGTCAGGGAGACCTGAATCCTGAGTTTAAATGCTGCTGTTAATATTATTGATGGGGAAGTCACTTAACTTCACTTGATGGATTCCTCATCTGTGAAATGGGGATAAGAATATCTGCAGAACCTACCTCCTTCACAGGGTTGTTATGAGGCTTTCATGAGATAATATACAGGGTGTCCCAAAAATCTTAGTGAAAAATTTAAGATCTTCAAAGCTTTAGTAAACTCAAAGCTGCATTGACTTGTTGGGACACCCTGTACACTAATAGCTTTGTATACTTGAAACCATTATGTGAGTGTCAGTCATTATTATTTTCATGGGCAATTAATTCAACCTGCCTGAGCCTCTGTTTCCTCATCTGTAAAATGGGGATATTAAAATTAACAGTATCTACTTCATAGGCTTTTTATGAGGATGAAATGAGATTATGTGTGCAGAACATACACACATTATATATAATGTATATATATATAAACTATTATTATTGCTGTAATCATTATAATTTTATTATATTAGGGCTGACCCTACTTTAATTGACCAGGATAATACTACCCTCTACCTACAGGGTTAATAAAGACAAAATGAGGCTGAGGGTTTTCTCTGTCCCTCTTACCTGGATCACAGGGGATGCAGTCAGATAGTTGGCTACTGCCTTTCTGAGGATTGTAGGTCCCCCTGGGGCAAGGGAATTGGGAAGCTGAGGCCGTGGCAGGAGGACAATAGTGACCGGCAGGACACTCATTCCCAAACAAGGAGGAAGAATTTTCTGGGCAGAAGAAACTACATAAGGGAGAGAAAAAGAGAATATTCTTCCAAGCTCACTGCCAGCTTAGGGGTTGCCCACGAAGAGCTAGAGTGTTCTATGGAGTCCAGTGTTACCATATGATGTGATACGGAGATAAGATGTTTGAGTGAGGTCTTAATGAGTCTTTGGGGTTTATTGATCAGCTGGGGGGCCTTTGTTCTCTATTCCCAAGGAGGAAAGGATAAGCTTAAATTTCAGTGAGAAGAGAGAGTATATTGATGTGGTAAAAAGCTCTTTGCCAACCACCACGGGGACTGTGTGATATTGGGATACACTGCCAGGGGATCTTGTAACATTTCCTTCCTTGAAACTTCTTAAGGAAAGAGAAAAATCATTTTTTCCCCCTAAGATAGTATAGATGTATGGATGGTGGCCCTGAGGACTTCAGGGGCCATTTCTCTGGATAGACTGTGAAAAGAGGGGTGACTTTTGGGAATTTTGGTAATGAATGGGGTGCCAATTTGAATTATTCCTATTTTTTTAAAGGAGAATGGGCACAAATAAGGCAGCATTCCTTTCTGGGTTTTTTTTCTCCTTTCCTCCCTTAACATGGTGGACAGGAGATATCTAGTTGGCCAAATGATTCCTCCCAAAAGTATTACTGCAGCAGCAAAAGCCTAGCAGAGACCAAGCATCTTCCTGATGGACTGAGAGTGAGCCTGGATCTACTTGGGTGAATTACAATTTGGGGATTGAGGATGAATTGGAATGAAGTGGAGAAGAGCAAAATGGGTAAGAAATGCCATTGCATTTGGAACTATGCCCAAAGGGCTATAAAAATGTTCATACCCTTTGACCCAGCAATACCACTCCTAGGGTTGTATCCCAAAGAGATCACACAAGTGGGAAAAGGACCTATATGTACAAAAATATTTATAGCGGCTCTTTTTGTAGTAGCTAAGAATTGGAAATGAAAGGGATGCCCATCAATTGGGGAATGGCTGAACAAGCTGTGGTGTATGAAGGTAATGGAATACTATTGTGCTATAAGAAATGGGGATGATACGGACTTCATAACAACCTGGAAGAACCTACACGACATAATGCTGAGTGAGAGGAGTAGAGCCAGGAGAACATTATATACAACCACAGATAGGATTCTGTGATGACTAACCCTGAAAGACTTTGCTCTTCACACGATACGCGGAGACAGCTCCAAAGGACTCCCGATGGAGAGTGCTATCTACATCCAGAGAAAGAACTATGAAGTATGAATGCAAATTGAGGCACACTTCATGCTAGCCTTTTTCTCCCCCTTTTTTTCTCTCTTTTGTATTTGTTGTTGGGTTGTGTTTTTGGTTTTATTTTTGGTTCTGTTTTTTCTTTCTCATGATTCATTCCATTGGTCATAATTCTTCTCCACAACTTGACTAGTGTGTAAATTAATTCAATGCCAAGTTATACCTGGAAGTTATATGAGATTCCATGCTGTCTTGGTGAGGGAGGGGGGGAGAGAGGGAAGAAAATCTGGAACTCAAAATTATGTAGAATCGTGTGTTGCAAACTAAAAATAAAAAAAAAAGAAATGCCATTGCACTGGAGGGCTAGATGAAAAGAGCATGTGAAAGTGTGAGTCAGTGAAAGTGTGAGGCAGGAGCCTAGGGAATCATGGGGACAAGCTATTTCTGAAACACTTCAGCCAGAGAAGAGCTTAGCAAATTTAGGTCTAGATATAATTTTAAAAACATATTTTCTTTCCACTATCTTAAGCCCTATTCCTGATATGTATGTACAGGCATACTTCATTTTATTACACTTTACCTTATTGTACTTCACAGATATTGTGAGGTTTTTTTTTTTTTTTTACAAATTAAAGGTTTGTGGCAACCTTGTGTTAAGCAAATCTATCAGCTCTATTTTTCAAACAGCACATGCTCACATTGTGTCTCTGTGTCATGTTTTGGTAATTCTCGCGACGTTTCAAACTTTTTCATTATTATTATATCTGTTGTGGTGATCTTTGAACAGTGATCCTTAATGTTCCTATTGTAATTTTTTTGGGCACCATGAACCCTGAACATATAAGATGATGAACTTAATCCATTAATATCGTGTGTGTTCTGATTGTTCCATCTACTGGCTCTTTCCTCCATCTTTCTCCCTCTCCTAGGGCCTCACTGTTCCCTAAAATACAATATAAAAATTAGGCCAATCAATAACCCTACGGTGGCCTCTAAGGGCTTCAGTGAAATGAAGAGTCAGTCAATGCAGCAGACTTCATTGTCTTGTTTTAAGAAATTGCCAAAGCCAATCTAACCTTGAGCATCTGCCCCCCTGATCAGTCAGCAGCCATCAACATCGAGCCAAGACCCTCCACCAGCAGAAAGATTCTAGCTCACTAATGCTCAGAGAATGGCTAGCATTTTTACAGCAATAAATTTTATAGTAAAAATATCGATATTTTACGGTAATAATGTATTTTAAAATTGAGGTATGTACATTAAAAAAGATATAACACTATTGCACACTTAATAGACTACAGTATAGTGTAAACATAACTTTTATATGCACTGGGAAACCAAAAAAATTGTGTGACTTGCTTTATTGTGATATTTGCTTTATTATAGTATTCTGGAACCGAATCTGCAATATTTTTGGGCTATGCCTATATTCTATTCTTTCATCTGGTAAAAAAGCAATGAGAAAACCTTGAGGGAAAAACTAATTCTATGTTCTTGAGCCTGGGACAGTAGAAGAAGGTAAATAGGCAGGGAGATTAGGAGCCAGGTGCACAATTAGAGGTAGAAGGAGGGGAAATGCTGTCTGGAGAAAGATAGCACCTGAGGATGGCAGGGGCCAGTAACTGTCACATCAATGCTTACCCCTGGGGACACGGTTTACAGCTGCTCTGGGCTGGGAGAGGGTTATAGGATCCTGCCAAGCAGACCTTCGGAGCCACACTGGCCCTGGGGCAGAAATGTCCTGCAAGGCAATCAGGCAGCAAGGGTATGAGGAAGTAATGCAGGCCTCTGCTCCTTACATCCCTCCAAAGACCCCAGGCTGGTACTTAGGTGCAAGGTTTTCCCAGAGGGCAGTCAGGCCTTCAAGCCTGATTCTCTTCATTCCCAGATGCAGAGGGAAGAAGCAATGATTGAAGCTTGCTGAAACTCAGGAGAGGGACCTTGCCTGGCCTGCGCTGGGGCAGGTGTCCCATCCAGCCTGGGTTCTTAATCAAGACTTTGGAAAACTGGACTCCCATGGTGGAGAGTAGTTACCTGTGGGGCAAGGGCCTCCCCTCTGGTCCCTGATGGGGCTGTTGGGGATGATCGCTCCCCCTAGGCAGAAGAAACCTTTGCTGCATGGACCAGATGGGGTTGTGAGGCCTGTGGCGTTGCAGTAATGTCCAAGGGGGCAAGGGGAGCAGTCACCCTGCAGGGAACACCACCGGCAGCATCTGTGTGGGTACTCACCTCTCCATGTCCCACACTAATCAAAGGGAAAGCAGGACAGAATATCCCAAATAGCTGATAACCACAAAGTCATCTGCATTTGTTTTAGCAATGCATTCTATACGATGTAATCTCCTAATCATGTTTTTCTTCAGAAAATATTTGTAATTCATCTCCCCCCCCCACTTTGTGTCTGATAAAAATAATTTAGGCAGTTAGGTGGCATAATTTAATCTGGAAGACATGAGTTCAAATCCTTCTTTAGATACTAGCTACTTTCTAGATACTGGGCAAGTCACTTAACCCTCCTCAGCCTTTTTTCCCTCATCTATAAAATGGAATAATAATAGCACTTACCTCCCCGTTGCTATGAGGATCAAATGAGATAACATATGGAGCACTATATAAAGGCTAGCTGTTATTACTATACTGGGTTGTTGTTGTTCTGTTGTTTCAGTCATATCTGACTCTTAGTGACCCCATTTGGGGTTTTCTTGGCAAAGATACTGGAGTAGTTTGCTATTTCCTTTTCCAGTTCACTTTACAGATAAGGATAATGAGGCAAACAGGGTTAAGTGACTTGCCCAGGGTCACACAGCTAGTAAGTGTCTGAGGCCGGATTTGAACTCAGGTCTTCCTGACTCGAGGCCCACCGCTCTACCTACTGTGCCATCTGGCTGCCTCACCGTACTGGGGAATGGGGAATTAAAAAATGTGCTTCTATGGAGCTGCAAATTTTCACCCAGATAATTAAAGGTTGACAGTGTTAAGTCCGCTGCGGATTGCATTCTCCTAGAGAAGCAGCAGCTGTTGCTCTCTGGCAAGCTAACCTGCCGGTCATGTTCCAGTTGGGAGAGGGAGCCCAGACAGAGTGCTTTGCTGACATGGAGTTCTTTACACATCTGTGGCTCTGGCAGGAATTTCCCCCATCCCCTGAACATTCCCCACTTGCCACATGGGGAAATGAGAAAGTTTTTCCCCAGCATCATCACGAGCATAAATAGGAATTAAGTCTTTTGTGCTTCCTGCTCTGCCCCTTAACCAGATGGTGGTTAAACTGGTTTAGATTGAAATGCCATTGCCAACCAACCAACTAAACCTTGTTCTTCTCATGGCCTTCACCTGGCTTGAGTGACAACACAGGAAGAAGCCCTATTTCTTCTTAATTCTCTGAGATCCTCTCGGCTTCTTCCGGATCCTGATCGCTTTTCTTCATGGTCTTTCCTCTAGCTATGCGTACTCGGCTCTACATCTGTGATTCCATGATGATCTAGTCCAACCCCATTGTTTTACAGAAAGGGAAACTGAGACCCAAGTGGGGCACATGACTTGAATAAGATCTCTTCGCCATTAAGAGGAAGAGTTGGATCTCATCTTATCCTGGTTCCAGGTCCAGGGTTCTTGCCACTACCCTTTGCAGACTCCTCAGGACCCCACAGAGGTAGATAACTCTTGTTCTGTCCAACCAATGAAAAACTCCATTCAGTAAATGAGGACTTGAGGCCCATAGTCCTGGCTTCCTAGCTTCTGTAAGAATGTTTAGCTGGAGATGTGAACTCTTAGGGTATAATTGTTCATCCATATTTAGAACAGAGCCCTCGTAGCCTGGCCCCCTCCTCCTTCCTTTCCCACACCAATAGTCTTCCTACCTCTGAGCTTAGCTTGATTCGCTGGCTGAAGGTGCCCAGAGGACAAGGTTGGGGTGAAGCAGAGCCTTGGGGACAGTAGTGCCCTTGAGGACAAGGACCAGCCTCACCTGGAATGGAGAAACAAGGTCAGCCTGACAGCCGCTAAAAGCCAGGGTCACTTCAGCTCCTGCTCCCCTCCTTCCCCTACTGAATATTAAAGAGAATCTAACTCAAGGGTATGGGAAGGAAGTGTGTTATACTGGAAAAAAACAGCAGAGTCAGAGCCTGGTCTGTCATTAACTGTGACATTGGGCAAAAACGTAACCTCAATCTCCTTGTAAAATAAGGATGAGGTAACTTCCAAAGTCCCTTCCTCAGACATACTCAGTACCCCTTTGTAACTCACTAATGGGTTAACAACATAAATAAACAGGCTGCAATAACACCTAGCATTTGTAGAGAGTTTGAGGTTTACAAAGCATTTTGCAAATATTATTACATTTGAGCCTCACAACAATCCTGTAAGGTAAGTGCCATTATTCTCCCTATTTTACAGGTGCAGAAATTGAGTCCAGGAGAGCTAAAATCACACAGCTAATACAGTATTTGAGGTAGGATTTGAATTCAGACCTTCCTGACTCCAGGTCTGGAGTGCTACCCACTAGACAATCTGGTGGCCAAATGAGGAAACTTTTCTTAACGATGGGAACTGTTCAGTTGGAGGGGACATAGTGGTGATGGGGTCTCCTTTGCTGAAAACAGGAAAGATTTTTGGTGACCTGGAGGTGAGTTGTGTGTTTATTACTAAAGCTGAGTAATAATTAAATGATCTCTTAATTAAATTTTATTTTATTTTCAGTTCTGCATTCTCTGCCCCGCCCCCTGCCACATTGAGAAGTCAAGTAAAACAAAATCTGTTATAAAAAAATATCTCTCTATATTGTATATGACTAGACAAGTGACAAGTGACATATACAAGTATACGACTATTCAAGCAGAACGAATTCCCCACAAACTAAATGATCGCTTAAGGCCCTCTTTCAGCCCTAGGTTTTTAGCCTTGCTGTGATCAACTGGTCATTTGAAAGCCTTCCCCAGGGAGCTGCCCTCAGGATTATAATTTCTTCTCAGCATAATCACCTTGTGGGATAGTCAGTGTCAAGGACTGCTTTACCCACTTTCCCTTCCTGTAACCTTAGACTGGAGTCCCTTCCATGGGCCAGACTCTAGGAGAATTTGAATCAATGAACAGCACAAGAACGTAAGCCATATTCTATTCTATTCTCTTCTCCCTTCCCCAACCCATGCTGGTTGGGACAGTAGAATAACAGGGTAGATAGAGATCAGGAAGAAAGAGCCGTACATTTATACTAGGGCTTTAGGACCCTCCCACCATGTGGTAAGGGCAGGGAGTTAGTGAGTATGATGAATTGAGGGCATGAGATAAGCTTACTAAAATCCAGAGAGCCTGGATAAAGTCAGTGACAGAAACTGGAATAGAATCCAGGAGGAGTTCTTTCTCACATTCTCTTGAGGGCCTGTCTTTTTTTTTTTTTTGCTTTCAAGCCTGGGTGGGGAGGAAGAGTTGGGTGGGAAGAGGAACCCTGACAGAAAACAGAAACAAAAACTTTCCCCAGCCCAAAGGGAAGAACTCTCCCCCAGGAAGGTTCCGGCTTATCAGGGGATACGTTCAGTGGATAGTCTGGGATCACTGAGGGCCCACTGGGATGCAGATGCTTTGAACAGAACAAGTTCCCTGGCTCTTTGTGCTGTAGTTAATGAGGTAGGGGTGCCTTTCCTCATCCAGGAAGCTAAAGTGACTGTACTAGAAGAAAGGCCATAGTACCTTCTGTGCCAGGTTCTGGGTTCGGCCATCTTGATCCTCCCCGGCAGAAGTAGCCTGCCCAACACTCTCCACTGACATCTGTGGCATTGGCCTTCAGGCAAAACCTGCCCTTATCACAGACTCGGCATTCCATCAGACTGCTTAACCCAGGCCTGGGACCATAGGTGCCTGCAGGGCACGGCTGCCAGTCTACTCCTGTCCCTTCAGGGCAATAGAATCCTGTAGAGAAGCAGGGATAAGAATAGGGGATAGAGAAGGTGGAGGGAGTGAGGCCAAGGTGCCCAGCTTGGTTCAGACTTTTTCTGGCCTGGCCCTGGGTCCAGGCCCTTCATTCTCTGCCTTCGACTCCCTCTGGTGGGATTCCTTCCCTCTTTCACAGCTTGTCTTACTGGGGAAAGGTGGTATGACAGGGAGTAGCAGGGAGACCTGAATTCTGGTTTTCTGTCTTCTCTTCCGCCTTTACCCTTGGACAAATCACAACACCTTTCTCTCCAACATCTCCAGTAAAATGGAGGAAATGATACCCATTCCTCAAAGAAGTTAAAATAACAGCTAATATGAAGATGGGATTGTAGACTGAGAGCTGGAGGGCACCTGAGAGACCATCAAGTCCAGCCCTCTGATTTTACAGATGAGAAAACTGAGACTCCAAGGAGTTTCAGTGACTTGTGCAAGGTCACACAGCCAACAAGTTTCAAAGGTAGCATCTGACCTCAGGTCTTCCTGGCAGATGTTAAAACACTCTGCTAGTGAAACTTCTATAAACCTCGGGGGTTGTTTAGGATTATTATTTCATCAGTCAGAGCTGCTGAAATGGTCTCTCAGGGATATTGTTCCTCTGATCTCCTTTCCTTGAGTGCTCCCCAACCCTGGGGCCATCTCCAGTCGTCATGATCTATATCTTGTTACTGGACCCAGATGACCCTGGAGGAGAGAGTGAGGCTGGTGACTTTGCACAGTCTTTCTTCACTTAAATCCAATTCACTTGCAAGTCATGACATCACCTCTCTATTGGTCCTCTTCAAGAACGAAGGACAAACAACAAACCCCAAACCCCGAAGAGTAAATACTGAGAGCAGAGCACTGTCAGAGGGAAGCGAAAAAAAGATAAGCTATGGATAGTTACAACCTCATCCTCCCCTTGCCCCTCATCCTCTGCCAGACAGAGGCTGGGACACTCACCTCGTGGGCAGAGCTGTGGCTCCTGCCCCGGGACACAGTATTGGCCACTGGGACAGATGCGACATTCGGCTGAATTTTTAAAAGGTGTGTAGGAGCCAAGGGGGCAAGAGGTGGGGTACTTTGTTTCCTGGGAACAGAAGTATCCGGTGTAGCAAGGCCCCCCGTCTGTGAGGTAGGCCAGCATAGCCTCCTCAGTGCAGTGAAACCTGGAGCAGTGTGAATGGAATTAAAAAGGACTTTAGCTGAGACTATCCCTTATAGGCTGGAAACTTCTACTTTTAGGGCAGCCCAGGGCAAGAAAAAGGGAATGACTTACATCTGGGGCTTGGAGGCCTTACAATCTCAATCTAGCTGGTGGATGTTTAGAGTGGGAGGGGAACCCTTTAGATGAGACTTAGGGCTTTGGACAATCTACTCCAAAGTGGCCTGCTGATTCCCTTCGGCCTCATCTCATCTTCCTGATCCCTTCTATAGGTATCTAGAGTAGGAGAATGGGGCCAGTTTTGAGAAGAGAAATGCTAAGCTGAAATGATTGACACTCTAACCTGCCTGGGAAATGATGACTATGCTTTATTGCTACACACAAATCCTTTGAAAATTAGGTGCAGACACATTAAGCTCCTCAATATCACCTGCCTAAATGTGGTTCTTGGAGACCCTCTCAGGAGTGGATCATAGAGGACTAAGGTAGCTCTTTCTTTCATCTTTTTCTCAGGTCTTTGGTTAGACCTGACTTAGTGTTCATTCCTGCTCTGATCCTAGGAGTAAGGAGAAAAGAAGCTACTTACGTCAGGTTACAGGGTCTGGTGAGAGCTAGAGAGCTGCTACTATTACAGGAAGGGCCCCCAAGGCAGGGTTGGCACCCATCTTGGTTCCGGTTCCCTTCCTTGGACCATGTACCTGGTGGGCATGGGGTTGGCCTTTGCGTTCCTGCAGAAATCAATGAGGCAAAGAAGAAAGATCCAGACAACTTCCAGCGATCTCTTTAGAGAAAGAGTTGTTTGTTGAATGGAAGGAAGTTTTGTCTTTGACCAGGGAGTTCTTAACTTGTTTTGTTATCCCATATCCCATATATGTCTAGTAAAGTGTCTGGACCCTTTCTCAGAATAATATATTTAAATAATCAAAGGAAGCATTAAATATCAGCTAGAAGTTAGCAAAAACAAAGATGTGATTCCTTCTGCTCCTCATCGTGTACTCCCTGAAATCTGTCTATAGTTGGGGTCCATAGACCCTGGGTTATGAATCCCTGTCTTGGCTATTTTTTTTTCTTTCATAGCTTCTCTTTTCTTTTCCCTTTCCTCTTTGCACTTTCCTTCTCTATGTGTACTGAGTAAGAGCAGAATTCTTTCTTGAACATTGTGGGAGGAGGAAAGTCCATGTCCTTCAAAAACTGAGTGTCTGGTTCAGGAGACAAAATAGATCCATTTGGAAAATGGGTTAGAAAACAGTAGTTTAGCAGGTAGGGGCAAAACATAAACCATGGAATGAGGGCAGAGGGAGGAGAGGAGAAGAATTAGGTCAAATCAGTCAAGAAAAGCTTCCTGGAGATCAGTTTTGATTATATATTTTTTGGAAGAGGGGATAGGACTGGCAGAAAACAAGAAGGTAGGGCATCCCAGATGGCTCTAGAGAATGTGGCTTGTCTGAAGACCAAACATGCACAACTGCACTTCCTTCAATGGGTACTTAACAAAGACTTTTGGATCATAAGATAATATTTGAAAGAAAGGCTAAGGGTCCATATAGTCCCACCTTTGCCCAGTGACTAGGTGCTACAGAAGAATTGCCAATCTTCTTCATCAGAAACCTCCTTCCATTTGGTCCTGAGAAAGTTATTATACCTGTGAGACAGTAGTGCCCTGGGGGGCAGAGAAGGCCTAGCACCCCGTCTGTAGGATTCTTCACAGAGGCACCTTCCTTGCACCAGTGACCTTCAGAGCAGTCACCTAGGAAAGAGGACATCTCCAAGCTTTGTACCTCACTGCTTTCCTTTCTTCTTTACTATATTATATACCAATGGGGACTATAACAGCTCTACCCAACATTCTACATCTGAAAATTCATACCTGCCTGCTCTTCTCTCTTCATCTACCATGGAGAAATTGTAACATCTCTTAATTTATTTCTAGGTCAACATGATTCATTAATGGAAAGAACACTAGGAATAAAATTGAAAGACTTGGGTTCAAATCCCACCTCTAACACTATCTGTTTCATCTTGGGCAAATCATAATCTCTTTAGGCTTCAGTCTCCTTATCTGTAAAATGTAAAATTGGACTAGATGACCTTTGAGATTCCTTCCAGCTTTCAATCTATGACCGTATGGAAGCATTGGACCCTTCCAGGGATCTCTAAAGGGGAGTGGAAAGTTCCTAAATTCTGGCAATGTACCTTCTCTATAAAGAAACCCCATGCTCTGGCAAGACCTATACGAACTGATGCAAAGCGAAGTTTGAAGAACCATGAGATTATCGTGCAAATTTAGCAGCATTGTCATAATGATGATTAACTGTGAAAGACTTGGTTACTCTGCTCAATGCAATGATCCAAGACAATTCCAAAGGATTCATGATGAAAAAATGCAGTCCACTTCCAGAGAGAGAACTGATGAACTCTGAGTGCAAATTGAAGTATCATTTTCTCACTTTATTTTTCTGCAATATCACTAATATGGAAATGTTTTGCATGATTTCACACGTATAACTGGTATATTGCTTGCCTTCTCAGTGGTAGAGGGAGGGAAAAAATTTGGAACTCAGGATTTAAAAAGAAAAGAATGTTTAAAAATAAATAATTTTTTAAAAAAAGCAAAGAATCCCCATGCTCAAGGCCAATGAATCTAGACTTTCTTGGTGAAAGGAGAAGGAGGAGAAAAGGGCTGAGACTTGGCCTCTGTAGAAACTAATGGTTGTTATGACTAGTTTTTCTGCTATGGACCAAGACCTGACTTTTTTTCTTCAGCCACCGAACTTCACATGGGAAACAGCAAATCAAAACTTTGTCTTGCCTGTAATTGAAGACCAGTTTTTTTTTTGTAGGCAGAGAGGGCTTCATCACCTGTCTGTATGAGCCCCTGGGAGATGTAGGAAATGAGTGAGTCTTTAAAAAATCATTGTTTCCCTTCCCCTGGAGGAGAAGGCGTCTGGGACACTTGTTTTTTTGGAAGAAGAGAGAGATGGATGAGAAAGGAGGAGAAAAATGGAGAATGCACCAAAGACAGCTGGCTGCTACAACCTTCGGTGATTACAACCTAGAGAAAGCAGACAGGTGCCTCTGGTGCTATTGGTTCTGCCATCACAGTACCCACCTATCAGCCCTCCAGGGAAGAGCATGGCTGGGGCAAATTAATGATTGTGAAGTGTTTTTTCTCTAGGAAATCTGATAAAGGATATGAGACAGGATAGAGGCCAGTAATGTGCTCTGTCTCGCCTTTCCCCCTCCTCCCACTTCTCCTATCTTTAGAAGGCAGATATTAAATTTAAAATTACCTATTCTTTAAAGTTACATTTGTAATTTCTGTTTCAGTTAGTACCGAGGCTGGTTTGCTCTAGATAAAGATTTGACCAACTAAAACTGTTTATGATCTGTGTGCTTTCTTGTTGTGAGGGAGAAACCAGAGAAAAGAGTATATACAACAATGGCGAAGCAGATAGGGAAAAGTAAGAGAGATAGGGAGGAGATACTCTGTTTAAATTATCACTAAGAAGAGTAAATCTCTCTGGTTAGAGCTCAGGAGCTAAATGAAACAGACTCTCATTGATTTCCTATTTTTATAAACCTCCCAAAGTGGGGCAAGCATAGATCTCGGTCTTCTTCCCTGGGAGCTAAAAATAGCAATTGGTTGTCTGGTATAGGGGCCAGGCACTGTGGTCATTATATTTCCTTCTCCATGGTTTTCTTCCTTGCATGCATAGAAAAATCCCTCTGTGAAGGTGGAGCTGAGGGTACAGACAAAAGAATAGGTCACTCCTGGTGGGAAGAGGAGAGTGGCTGGTCAGGGCTCCTGTTTTTAGGAGAGGAGCCAGAGTGAGCATCCTTCCCTTTCTGTAGTAGTCAAGCAGAGGTATTTTTCCATTTCTATGAAATGATCATCCCACATACCAACTACATTCCCATTAGAACCAGCAACAACTTACAAACTACTTACTCCAACTTGATCTTGGGTAGTTAGAAAGATCACAGAATTCCATAAAATTGTGGATAGAAATGGAAGAGACATAATATGAGAGGGTTGGAAGAGAAATTAGGAATATTTAGTCTAGCCCCCCAACTCATGTTACAGATTGAGAAACTGGAGCTCCAAGATCTGGAATGACATACAACAGGTCATATGACCGGTTGTTAGCCCAGCCACTTAATAGGTTTTGGGAGATCTTGGTGGCCACATGACTGGTGAAAACAGGAATGAATTTCCTAGAGAAGTTGTGGAGTCTTTCTGGAGATGTTTAGTCCTGTGTACTTGTACTGTATAAGTATAATACTTGTGAACAAGTACAATCCAGGAGAGGTTAGGTAACCTCTGGCAGGCTTTTCAGTCCAAAGACCCTTTAATGAGATACTGTAGACCTTTGTAGTTCAGTCTTCAATTTCCTAAAGATTTCTATTTCAAAGACTCAGAGATTATAAAGTGCAGATTCAGAGTTGAGGGCCTTTAGAGGTGGTCCAATCCCCCTCATTTTGCAGATGAGGAAATTGAGTCCCGGAGAGCCTCCTCTGATTTACCTAAGGTCTAACAGAAAGTGACAGAGGTGGCATTCAGGTACTGGAACTGATTCTTAAGTTCTTCTTTCTTTCCACTTTGCCAGGCTGCCTCCCTATATCATTCCCTTTGCCATTCTCCCCCTTACCCCAACCTTCTCCACTCTTCTTATGTGCTGGTTGTTTTTGTACCTGTTGGAGTTGACAGCCCAGCCAGGGCACAATATTTCCCAGGTGGGCATAATTGACATTCGGCGATGCCCTTCAGTCCCTGCCAGGGTCCATAGGTGCCCACTGGGCAGCTGTTCTGTCTGCCCCAGGTTGTGCCCAGGGGACAATAAAATCCCTGAGGACATGGGTATAGGTGAAAGTCTTTGACTGGTCCAGTCCTGGAGTCACAGTAATAACCTACAGGGAGGGGAGGGAAAGATAAATGAGGAAGGCTCCACCAGGGGACATCTTTAGCCTCTTCATATATAGAGAAGTCAATGATAATAATAATCCCAGTAATTTATTCCATCACAAAGGTCTTTTATCCGTTTGTGTGACAGTCCATAGAACATTAAAGGTACAAGAATCACAAAATAACAATCTGACCCAAGGCTCTCTGAACTTTATCAAAATGATGAGAATGATGACATTAACAATAACGCCATAATTTTTAAAATAGTGTTTCACAGTTTACGAAGTAATTTTTCACATGTTATCTCATTTGACCCTCACAACACCTCTGTGAAGTAGGTAGGGCATCACCACCCCCGTTGTACAGATGGAAGAACTGAGGCCCAGAGAAATTAAGTGGCTTTTCTCAAAGTCATAGAACTAGTAAATGTCTCCAGGGCTTGGACTGGAGCCCAGGTCTTGTAACTCCTACTCTAGTCTTCTCTCTACTGCACCCTGGGTTGTAAAGACAAGGAATCATCAGATTTCAAGGAGGGATAATGGGCACGAGCCCAGCAGCTTTGGAACCCCTGACATCTCCAAAGTGCCTTTCTCCCATCTGCTTAATGAGCTAGCCAGGATGCCTTTTCAGTAGGGAGATAAGGCCAGACCAATACTTTGGAGAGGAATCAATGCTTTGGTGGGATGAACTACTTTGTTGTCCAACATAAATTTGCACCTGCATATTGGCAATGGGCAATGACCACTAGGGTTTTGGCCCAGACGCTCACTCCTACTTCTGCACAGCTGGCCAGCTCCTTCCAAGGAAATCCCATCCAATGATGATACCATTTTGATTACTGAAATAGTCATGTGCTGAGACAAAACCATATTTGGAAGAGACAAACCAGAGCATGCCCAGAAGGCAACACTGGATAGTGGAGGGGACAGAAAATTGTCATATGAAGAACATTTGAAAGAAATGAGGATACTAAGGATTAAGTGCAACTGAATAGCTGTCTTTAAATATTGGAAGGGTTGCCATATGAAGAGAAAGTAGACTTGTGCCTCAGTTGGAAAAACAGACAAACAAAAACTGGTTCCATTTGGGTGTAAATTATGGGGAAACAGATCTAAGCAATTAGAATTGACCAGAAAAATAACATGTTGCCTAATAATGGTGATTGACTGTACATATTCAATCACCGACTGAATGACCATCTATAATATCATGGAAGGGATTTCTCCATTGGGTAGAATGTCTCTAGGGACCTCTAAGATTCTATGAATATTCTAGACTACCTGGTTGATTTAGTGTTTGTAGCAGGTAATTGGGAAGAAAGGATTTCATGATGATGTGACTGAATGTTATGTACTTATCTGTTCCTGGAGAAACACTCTAGTTCCTACCCAAATGAACCAGTGGGATGCAAGTTGATCATCTCTTGCTCCCTAAAATGTCTGCTTTCCGGGAGGCAGTCAGAATGTTGATGGGGTTGAGGTAGATGGGATAGAAATTTGATCTCATTGTTCAATCTTTGGTCTCTTGGCCATTTACTAGGGCCATTTTCTCTTTTGAGATCTCCTGTGCACCATGGGATACCCAGGGTGGTGGTATGCCAAGTAATAACAAAATAGAAAAAATGGTGCTCCTAAAAGCGCTCCCACTTCATCTGATATGACTTCCTATGTTGGTTATTCATTCTCCACATCTCACCTGCTGGACACTGCCCACTCGGGGCCTCGAGACCAGAATCCTTGCAGTAAAAGCCTGATGGGCATGTGTGGCAACTAGAAAGTGCCACCTGCCCATGGACGCTGGAAAATGTACCTGGTGGGCAAGGGGTGGGCCTGTGAGATCCAGCAGCTGAAAGCCAAAACATGAGATATTTATCACAGTTTCAATTTTTAAAGAAATCAGTGAGATTGCTAAGGGTTTAAGGTCCAGGGGTCAGTAGGAATGTACTTGGACCTCACCTTAAGTGGAGTGAATCTAAATATAAGTAGGTCCATGGACCTTAGCTGGCCCAGGAAGTCCAATATTTTCTCAGTAGGAGGCACTAGAGGAAGGTTACTTATTTTTTTAACTAGGTACCTGATTCTAATCTGCCCCAGATAGATTGCTTCAAACTCCCATCTCTGTGCAAACAGCACCCCTCCCTACCCCACTCTCTAGAAAACAATAAAACCAATACCTTCTAGTACCAATTAGTCTAAAATATATACCCCTCCTATGTAGCATGGGCAGAATAGCTAGAATTAAGACTTTAATACATGACTGAAGAGTTAACAAGAACTCAAGTATAATGGACCAGATTACAGGGCATCTCCATCTTAACGTGGCTTACAGAATCAAACTTCATTTGAGCTGGCACTTCTGCTCTCCCACTCCTGCCTTGGTCTTAAACTGCTCCCAAGTACAATGGACAGATGGGACATCTATATACAGAAGGGTAGCAGATGCAGGCCAGAGGTAAAAATCATTCCATTCAGCATAGGAGTGGGAAAGGGAAGAAGGAGAATTGAAGGTACTGGACGATTCACCAAATAGGGGACAAAGCACCAGGGACTGCGTGGAGCTATAGTAAATCGATACTCACGGCAGTATGTCCCTGCAGGGCAGAGGCCTCCAGTCACCCCATCATCTGGGTCTGGGGCAGCTGCACCTCCTGCGCAGTAATAACCAGCCTGGCACTCTCCACTGACAGTGGACAGACCTAGGGGAAGGAGAAGGAGGACCAAGTGCTGGCCATTAATATTGCAGTGAAATGAGAGTGAGGATGTTTCTCAAAACTGCTCTGGACAAGGAAGAAGGGATGAAACCTCCCTCCCAGGAGGGTACCCCTGGAGAACATCTGGCTCTTACACAGAAATTTCTTTGATATATTTGCCATTGAGTTAGAGAATCTAAGAGGGAAGGGAGGCAGGACATGGGTTAGTGAAGCATAGGAAAGCTTCAGTTCCATGGGGGTCAGGCCATTGTGGTGTGCTGCTAAATGTTTAACAACCAATTCTATGAAAAAAATGTACCTATGACACACTCTTAAATTTAATTTACATCATTAACATTTCCTCCATCACTTTCTTAAGTTTAGATAATCAACAGAACAATAAATCAAGCAGTGCTTCCCATTTCTGAGGTGTCGGGTCATACTGAAAATTTAACAGTTGGCTCTCTGGTGCCTATTTGAACTAGGTCCAGTACACCACAGGGCCCAGATATATTTAGGTGCTCCAAGCTCCAGTCCTGAACAAGGACTGCCAACTGACATGTGTAGACATCTGATCCTAAGAAGAAGACTTGTCCACTTAAACTTAAGTAACTGATGAAAACAAAACCATCACATCTTCTGAGAGCAGGTAGAATGGGTGTCTTTGCTTTGCTCTGGGAAAAGTGCCCTAGGCACTAAGTTGTCCACCAGTGTTCCCTGACTCTTTTTCCCTCCTCAGGAATTTTTTCCTTACCATCTTGTTCACACATTCTACAACTTGCTGGAATAAGGTCACCTTTTCTGGCACTGTATTATTAGCAATTACTGCAATCACACATTTCTATTTCATTGTAGAGGGTAATTCAATTAATCAACCAATAAGTATTTGTTAAATGTCTGCTCTGTGCCTGGTACCATTCTAGGCACTGGGGATAAAAAGACAAAAATGAAGCAGTTCTTGCTGTCATGGAGTTTACAGTATAATGGAAGAGCAACAACAAACTATGAAATTTACATAAAATATATATGGAATATAAGGTAGTTTGGGAGGGATCATAGGATCTGGGGATAGAAAGAGTTTGGGGGGGGTCATTTAGACTAACTTCCTCATTTTACAAATGAGGATCTAAGTGCTTCATAGAGGTTAAATAAATTGTCCCAAGTCTAGACAACCAACAAGACAATAAATCAAGCCCTGATTTGTAGCACTTGCCCATTTCTGAGTTATAAAGTCTAAAAGTGGCTGAGTCAGGATTGGAACCCAGGTCCACCAACTCCACATCTTTTATTTCTGCCTGGTTTTACCCAATAGACCATTATGATACTCCAGGGCAGTGACTACGTCTAATCTTGAATGTGGCATCATGGAAAGAGCTCAGACTTTCTAGCCATCCTTGGTTCACAACCTGGCTTTGTACCTTGCTAGCTGTGTGACCCTGAGCAGTCACTTGACTCTCTGAGCCTCACTTTTCCCATCTGTAAAATGGGATAAAATTAGATGATTTCTCAGGTCTTTTGTAACTTGAATTCCTATGACTTCAAACTCTCATTCATAACTAACATCTCTTGCAGGCCTAATAAATACTTTTTGCAAGATGACAGATTCCCCTTACCAGAAGCATTGCAGTAAGAGCCCGGGGAGCAAGGGATAGGTTCAGGGCTGCCGTCGGGACAGTAGGAGCCAGAGGTACATTTCCCTCCAGTGGCAGTGGCTGGGCACAGGCAGTTGGTACTAGTATAATTATCCAGGTCAAAGGGGCGGGCGGCCCAGGCAGCCAACACACAGAACCAGCCTGGAAGACAGGAACAAGAGCCAAGAGGGAGTGAGAGTCACAGAAAGATAAGCAATACAATATTATAGCATTCCAAGCACTGTCTAATACGAAGTTTGCATAGGCCACAGAATTTTCCTCCTCTCTGCCCTACTAGAAACCTTTTCAGAAAGATCATCTGTATCTTCTTGCTCCCAAACATGGCATAGTCTGGCCACGGAAGAGTGTCTATCCTTAGGACTCAGAGGTTTGCCACATATTTACAGGGTCACAGAATCTAGAGGTGCTTTAGAGGGACGGCTGTCCACTCGCTCGGATAGCCATCACACAGACCACGTACTTGGATATAGACTACACCTGGGTAGACATTGCATGTCTGCTTTTCTTGGGAACCTCCTAGGGGTTGGGGGGGGGGGACTTACCAGCATCACACTTCCCAGATACTTGGGTCAGATTCTCTTTTCCACAATAGTAGCCAGGGGGGCAGGGCAGGCAGCTGTCCAGACTCTGGGTCAATGGGTCTGGGTTGTAATAACCTCTGGGGCAAGGGAACTGAGTGGCATACTTGGTACCTGAGAAGTAGAGCAAGGGTCTACCCTAGGTTAGTGATCCTAGTTTCTAGGTCTAGAGGCCCCATCCCCTATAAACAGCCTTTCCGCCATCCCTTATTGACCTCTTCCTCCTCCAGGGGTGTGCTGGCAAATGTTTAACAACTGACTCTCTGGAAAAAATGTATACAGGAAACACTATTAAGTTTAATCTCTATTATGAACATTTTAACCATCACTTCCTTAAGTCTAGACAATCAACAAAACAATAAACTAAGCCCTAAATTTGTAGTATTTGCCTGTTTCTAAGTTGTAAAGGCTCACACTAAAATTTAACAGATAGCTCTCTAGAGCCAGTTAGGGCCGGTTCCAGCACACCCCTCCCCCAGACCTCATCTTATAGTTAGCTTCTCCTTCAGAGAAACCATGGGGAATTAGAAAGGTGGAGAGAGGAAGGAACTCCAAAGCTCACTCTTCCTTCTGTCTCGCTATCTCTTTTCCTTGGTAAATCCTAGAACATATTATTTTATTTTTAAATTCAACTTTATTTTGGTCTCAGTTACGAATTTTATTCCTCCCACCTCCCCTTGCTTCCACCCTTTGAGAAGGCAAGAAAACATAACCCATTACAAATATGTGTAGTGAAGCAAAATAAATTCCTGCATAAGTCATGTACAAGAAAGAAAGAGAAAGGAAAGAAAGGAAGGAAGGAAGGAAGGAAGAAAGAAAGAAAGAAAGAAAGAAAGAAAGAAAGAAAGAAAGAAAGAAAGAAAGAAAGGAAGAAAGAAAGAAAGGAAGGAAGGAAGGAAGAAAGAAAGGAAGGAAGGAAGAAAGAGAAAAAGAAAGAAAGAAGGAAAGAAAGAAAGGAAGGAAGAAAGAAAGAAAAAAGAAAGGAGGAAAGAAAAAGAAAAAAGGAAGAAAGAAAGTGAGAGAGAAAGAAAGAGATAAAGAAGGAAACTAAAGAAAACAAAATAGGCTTCAATCTGTATTCTGAGTCCATCAGCTCTTTGTTTGGAGGTGGGTAGCATGTTTTATGTTGAGTCTTTTGGAATTTGGCTGATCATTGGGTTGATCAGAGTTCCTAAGTCTTTTGACATTTGTTTATCTTTACAATATTATTGTTATTATATAAATTGCTCTCTTGGTTCTGCTTACTTCCCTTTGTATTAGTTCATAAAAATTTTTCCAAAACTAGGCCCTTCCTTATTTTTTTAATAGGATAATAGTATTCTGTCATATTCATATGCCATATCTTGTTCAATCATTCCCCACTTGAGGAGCACCCCCCACTCCAGTTTCCTATTCTTTGCTACTGTGTGAAAAGCCACTAAACATTTTTGTGCATATGGGCCCTTTTCTTCTTTCTTTTGTTGTGATTTAGAGCTGGTAGTGGTATGACTGGATCAAAGCATATGCCTTATGCTTCTCTCAACAGGGTTCTTGATTGTCTCTTCCTTTCTTAAACTTATTCCTCCAACCTCAGTACTTTCCCACCCCCACCCTTTAGCCTAGTAAAACCCAGCCCATCTCTCCACCCCGTCATGACTTTCAGAGATGCTGTGGTTCTTACCCCGAGGACAGTAGAAGCCAGGTGGGCAAGGGTGTGCACTATAGTCACTAATGTTTTCAGGGCAGAAGTAGCCAGCAGGACAAATGAAACAGGCCTCTTGACCAGAGAGACTGTTGTAGGTGCCAGCCAGGCAGGGCTGGGGGAGGCTGGACCCTTTGGGGCAGAAGTGGCCCAAGGGGCAAGGACCTCCTTGTTCAGAGATTCCTGGTTTTGGAACAAAGAGGCAAGATTAGCCTTCTGAGCTGTTCAATAAGTGCAGATACTTTAATTAATTAAAGTGAGGAATCAAACCAAATGAATGGTCAGTTAGCATTCAAGTAAAAGGGAATTTTGGTACTCTGGCTGAATGATTTAATGGAGAGTATTGAAATGAGAGGTAGGCAGGGAATGTGAATTCTAACTGAAGTTCTTCATACTAATCAGATGTGTGACCTTGGACAAGTCATTCAACATTTGTGGGCCTTAGTTTCTTTATCTATATTATGGGTAGGACATCAGATTGAACAGTTCAATTCAATATTTAACACCTTTTATGTGCAAGGCAGTGTACTAGGGACTGGTGCTACAAAGGTGAAAAAATGTTAATAGTTCCTTCCCTCAAGAAACTTACCTTCTACTGGGGTAGAATATATATACAAGTATAATAAAGCACGATATACATAAAATCCTGAAAAGTAAGTCCAACAAGCTGAGAGTATTAACAATGAGAGTGGAGGAAGGAGGTTCAGCATAGAAGGAGACACCTGAGCTGGGCTTTGAAAGAATGCAGGGATTCTGGAGGTAAAGGTGAGGTAGTTCGTCCTTTGTTTTCAGGAGACCCAGGGCATCATTTGTGTAAAGACACAGAAGTGAGAGGAAGCCATGTCTGGGGAAAAGCTAGCAGGCTGACTTGTCCAGAAAAAAGAATGGTTGAAGGGGAATTAATATGAAATAAGATTGTAAAAGTAAGTGAGAATCAGATTTTGGATGGTTTTAAATTCTAGGCTGAGGAGTTACCCTAGATGCAATAGGCCATTCAAAGTGTGTGTGTGTGTGTGTGTGTGTGTGTGTGTGTGGAAAGAGAGAGACAGAGAGAGAAACAGAGATACAGAGACACAGAGAAAGACAGAGAGAAAGAAGAAGAGACAGAGGCAGACAGAGAAAGAGGTGGAGAGACACAGAGAGAGATGGACTGAGAGAGATGGATAGACAAACACACACACACACAGAAAGAGAGAGAGAGAGAGAGAGAGAGAGAGAGAGAGAGAGAGAGAGAAACAGGTAGAAACAGAGAGATAGAGACAGAAAGAGAGAAACAGGGAGAAAGATGGGAAGAGGGGAAGAGGGGAAGAGGGGGGAGAGAAGGAGGGAGGGAGAGAGAGAAAAGAGGTCAGATTTATATTATAGGAATGTTAATTTGATATCTGTGTGGAGAATGGATTGGAGGCAAGGAGAGACTGGAAGCAGAGAGACCAATTAAAAGGTTATTGCAATAGTCCAGGAAAGAAGTAAAGAGAGCCAGAATGAGGGTGGTGGTGGCTTTTGCAAGGAGAGAGAATGAGGCAGTAATAAGATTTGGAGGTGGTGACAAGATTCACCACCTGATTGCATTCTAGGTTTATGGAAGAGAGAATAGCTGAGCATAAGAAACTAAATGACTAGAAATATGTCAGGGTTATCAACGGAAATGAGGAATTTACGGGGAGAGGTAGATTTGAGGGAATTAACATTAGTTCTGTTTTGGATAAGTTGAGCGTGAGCTGTGTAAGTGACATCCAAGTGGAGCTGTCCAACAGGCAGGGGTAGGTAATATGGCACTGGAGTTCCAGAGAGATTGGGGCAGAATATAGATTTGAGAGTTGATGTCTAGGACTTCTAGCTCTGGAGTTCATAGGATTTAAATTCAGAAAGAATTTTACAGATCATCTATTCCAACCCCTTCAGTTTAAAGCTCAGGGAAATGAAGGCAATTAGTTGCCAAATCTTGTAGCTTTTACTTCCACCAAATGTCTCCTTATATGGACCCTTCTAGCCACCATTCTATCTCAGGCTCTCCTTGCCTCTACCTCACATCTCTCTCTACTCCAATCCACTCAGCTGCCAATGTTTGAGCTTTACTTTGTTATGCCTTCTCCCTCCCCCTCCCCCAAGTTAACAAACTCCAGTGGCTGCTTACTAATTCTTGGATCAAAGAGAAATTCCTCTGTTTGATATTTAAGCTCTTTATTTATTTTTTTTGGAGTGGAGGAGACAAGGCAATTGGGGTTAAGTGACTTGCCCAAGGTTGCACAGCTAGTAAGTGTCAAGTGTCTGAGACCAGATTTGAACTCAGGACCTCCTGACTCCAGGGCCAGTGTTCTATTCACTGTGCCACCTAGCTGCCCATGTTTAAACTCTTTACAATCTGGCATATTCCTTTCGTTCCAGTCTTCTGACGCTTTATTCGCCTCTGTGGACTTTATGATTCAGCCATAGTCATCTACTTGCTGTTCCTTGTACATAACACTCTATCTCCTGCCCCATGCCTGGAATGCTTTCCTTTTTCACCTCAGCCTTTTGGAATTGCTGACTTTCCTTTGTCGTTCATCCTTTGTTTTTGAAGAGGACCAATGACATCATGACGGGATAGGTGATGTCTTGACAGTAAATTGGATTTAAGTGAGGAAGTTGGGCAGTCATCAGCCTCACTTTTTCTTCCAGAGACTGTTCGAATGCTATCTCTTGTAGGAGGTCTTTCCTGCCCCCTCCCCTCGATCCCTTGTAATGCCTTCCTCTCTAAGTTCATCTTCCATCTACTTCTCATGTTTCTTTATGTACCTATTTATATACTTGTCAAGGTGGGAATTGGTTTTGCCTTTCTGTGTATAGCAGAGTGCCTGACACATAGCCAACCATTAATAAATGCTTGTTAATTGAGTGATTGCCTGATGAAGTAGCTTGGACAATGTCACACAGATAGTAAATGACAAAGCTAGAATTAGAATCTAGGTTCTCTGACTCTGACTCTCTTTTGTTGTCTATTATGCCACAGTATGAAGGATAGATGTTGAATTATTGGTTTAGGACTATTTCAAAGGTCCAAGTCCTATACTTGCTCCATGGGAATACAAGGCATAGACTGATGGATAATGAACTTATGTATGTAGAGTGCTTAGCACTGTGCCTGGCACCCAGTTTTTGCTTAATAAATGCTTACTCCCTTCCTTTCACTTATTCCTGGACTCTCTATCTCTCTAGAGACAAGGTAGTCATATCTTAATTTTTTTCTTTTTCTGTTTTCCAGGAATCATTTTCCTTCTTTCTTTTAACCTCCCCTTTTTACAGAGGTTCTATAAAAGGCCAGTCTAGGGGAAATTCATCTCAAGACAGGTATAAAGTTCTGGCCAGGGTCACCTTCTACTCTGTGGGAACTGGCTTCAGTGGATTGTTGTTTGTCCTTCATTCTCAAAGAGGACCATGCCATTGAGAAGGTGATGGCATGACTTGCAAGTGAAATGGATGTAAGTGAGAGTGAAGCAGGGCCGTGCAAAGTCACCAGCCTCATTTTCTCCTCTGGTGCCATCTGGGTCCAGTGGTGAGATACAGATCAGGATGACTGGAGGTGGCCCTGGATGTAGTGGGAGACCTTGGCCTTTTTTAGCTAAGGTCTTCCCCAGGTCTCATTTTGTCTGGCCTCAGTGGAAGCAACCCCGGCAACTACACAGTATATCAATTAAAAAAATGTTTTTTAAAAAAAGCTATAAAAATATCCTTTCTAAAGTATGGTGCTCTGGAATGAGCATAATACTCTAGATGAGGTCTGACCAGAGCAGAATAGAGTGGAAATATCACCTTCCTATTCCTGGATGCTGCTTCTCACTGCAATCTAAGCTCCCATGAGCTCATCTAGCTACTTGTCACCGTTTTGACTCTCTCTCTATTGTAGTCTACTAAAATTGTCTGCCAGCCCTAAGGTGCAGATAACCCATCCTATCCACAAGACTGGTCTCATTTTTTGCCTTTGTGCCCCAGTGCTTCGCACAGTCCCTGACACACAGTAAGTGTTTAATAAATGCTTGTTCAATTTAATTGTGAGGAACTTTGAGAACCTAGGTGTATTTTGGTCTCTTCCTTTGCTGAAGCTAGGTAGTGAAGCATGAATTAAAATGGCCACCAGAGGGAGACAGATGGCCACAAAGCAGCATGATGCCATACCATCTCCAGCCCCACCATAAACTTTTCTTGGCTCACCTCAAGACCCTCTTTTCCCACACCCACAACACCACCTTCTCCTGGGGTCCCTATGGAATACCTAGACTATATTCCTTAGCTTTGGCTCCATTCGCTGGGAAGCTACAGCCTCCAATTCTAGCCAACCCAAACTTAGCTTGCTGCAGTAAAAGGGGCTCCTGTAGATGCCAAGTCCTAGTGGAGTCTATTCTGCATAGTCCAAGCCAAGATTGCCAAGGCACATTGACTCTCTACCATGTCCCCACCCCCAAACCCTCACCAGTTCAATCTCTTAGGAAATTGCTGGACCTCATTCATTTTATGAGGAATAAACAGAGACATCTAAGCCTCTGATTGAAGTTTGGAGATCTCTTAGCACAAATTACAGGACACTGATTCCCATTTCCCCTGATGAAGTCATTGCCACCTCAGTAGGGGTTCCAAAGGAGGGCTCCTTCTCTATTGCACCCCTCTTGGCAGCTTCCTCTCTCTCCCCCCACCCTGAAGGGCTCTTACCTGTGGGGATTGGTGAGGAGGCACCTGCTAGGCAGAAGTAGCCAGCAGAGCAGGGTCCTGAGGGAGAAGAAAGGCCCGAGAAACCACAGAAAAGTCCAGGGGGACAAGCCAGGCACTCAGATGCCATGGAGAGAAAACACCTGAAAGACATAGGGAACTAGGAAAAGTTACTCAATAAGCATTTATTAAGTGCCCTTTATGTGCAAGGTAATCTGATTGATACTGGGGGGATAGAAAGACAAAAAAAAACACCAATGAAGCAGGCTCTATTCTCAAGGAACTTACCTTCTGCTGGGAGAAAACAACATATACAGATACAAATTGGGGTACCTAGGTAGCAACAGTGGATACAGTGGTGGGCCTGGAGTCAGGAGGACTCATCTTCTTGGGTTCAAGACACTTATTATCTGTGTCTTACTGGGTAAGTCACTTAACCCTGTATGCCTCAGTTTCCTCATCTGTAAAATGAGCTGGAGAAGGAAATGGCAAACCACCCCAATATCTTTATCAAGAAAACCCCAAATGGGGTCATAAAGAGTCAGACATATCTGAAACTACTGAACAACAACAGATACAAAAATAGTTTTATTTGGGGATGGGTAGGTTGCCTCTAACAACTCAAGAATCAGGTAAGAGGTTGTATAGGAGGGAGATCTTGAGTTGAGCTTTGAAGGAGTTCTAAAAAGCAGAGATGAGGAGGGATCACATTCTTGGCATGGGTAACATACGATCTATACAGAGGCAGAAGACTGACTTGTAGCACTGCAAGGAGGCCAGTCTGGCTAGAGCACAGGAGGTGGAATATGTGAAATCAGTCTGGAAAGACAGTTTGGAGCCAGTTTGTTAAGGATTTTAAGTCCCAAGCAGAAGCAAGAAGGAACCACAGAAACTTCTGTATATAGCTTGCTTTGTAAATATTTGTTTGCATGTCGTCTCCCCCATTAGATCATAAGCTTCTTGAAGGCAGGGACTGTTGTTTGCCTCTTTTTGTATCCGCAGCCTTAGCACAGTGCCTGGCACATCGTAGGTGCTTAATAAATTTTTATGGAAATGAGAAAAGGAATGGCATAGTCAGACCTATGTATGTTGTTGTTCAGTCATTTTCAGTCATGCCCGACTCTTCATGACCTCATTTTGGGGTTTCTTGGCAGAAATACTGGAGTGGTTTGTCATTTCCTTCACCAGCTCATTTTACAGAGAAGAACTGAGGCAAAGAGAGTTAAGTGACTTGCCCAGGGTCACACAGCTAGTAAATGTCCGAGGCTGGATTCAAACACAGGAAGATGAGTCTTCCTAATGTTGTGCCTGGCAATCTATCCACACCACTACCTGACTGCTCCCAGATCCATGCTTAAGGAATATCCATTTGGCATCTGTAAAGAAGATGGGGAAGGTAGAGATTAGAGTCAGAGAAATTGAATAGGAGGCTATTGCAATGATCCAAATGAAAGGCAATGATGGCTTGAACTATGGTGGTGACCACATGACTGGGGAGAAGAGAGGAGATGAGAGATGTGGTGGAGGTAGAAGGTACAAGACTTGTATAGAATTGAGGATGATTCCAAGGTTGGGAACCTGTGTGACTAGAAGAGTGCTGGTACCCTTATCAGAAATAGAGAAATTAAAAAGAGGTGTGTGTTTTTGGGGAAAGATAGTGAGTTCCATTTTGGACATATTGACTCTGAGATGCCTATAGGGCATTCAGTTGGAGATACCCAATACACAGTTGGTGATATGGTACTTGGAGCTTGGAAGAGAGACTAGGGCTGGACAAATAGGATAATAAATAGAATAAAAGAAAATAATTAAACTGAAATGAAACTGATGAAATAACTAAGAGAAGGTACAGAGAGAAGGATGAGGTCACAGTTTTTGGGGATACCTACGCTTAGGAGGTAGGAAATAGATGATGATCCCTTAGGAGGGACTGAGAAGGGCTAGCCAGGTAGTAGGAGAATCGGAAGAGAACAGCACCATTGAGAGAAAAAAAATCCAAAAGCCTCCTAGAAAGATTGAGTTTTCTAGAAAGATTGGATCTAGAAAGATCCAGAGAATTCTAGAGAGGTAGCAGATTGTCAAATCATGCAGAGAAATCAAGAAAGTTGATGACGATTGGATTTAGCAATTAAGAGATCATTGGCAACCTTGGAGAGAACAGTTTCAGTTGGTTGTTGAAGAAAAGAGGGGAAATGAAGGAAAAGGATATTTTTTGCTTTCCTAGGAGTATGGAAGCAAAAAGAAAAAGAGCTATAGGATGATAGCTTGACAGAGTCAAGATAAAGGGTGGGGATCATCATATCCCAGGTGTAGATCTGGAAGAGTCCTTAGAAACTGTGTAGTCCAATCCCCCTTAGGAAACTAAGGACCCCAGAGACATTCAATGACTTGCCAAAGGTCACACAGATAGTTAAATATCAGAGTCAGAATTTAAACCAGGTCATGTGCCTCTAAATCCATTGCTTTTCCCATTTTGCTGTGTTCCCTTGGGAGATAAAAAGGTAGAACCTTGGAAGATGGGGAGATGAACTTGGGAAAGTGGAAGAAGCAAGTTTCTAGGACTGGTATAGTGGGCTAGGGCCTATCTACAGAGGTAGGGAAATGTAAGGGAGGCGCTGGAAAGGTGGAGGGCTAGAGGGTGCAAACCACAAGGAAGTAGAGGCCAGGGACCAACAATCCTGTTTCTTGGCCCGTGGAACTGCCTCTTGCTTGTAGCTTCTCCAGGATGAAGCACAACAACTGTATTTATTTGGAAATCTGTTCTTTAGCTGGTTTTGATTCTAATTGTAGATGGGTAGGGAAAATGGGGCAATTCTTTCTCTTGGTAGATTCCAATGTGGGCAGCTGAGACACTGAATTCAATTTCCCCCTTTTCCCCTCTTAATTTCCAATCCAAGCTCACCTAGCTGTCATGGTCCTGCCTCCCCATCCCACGACCTCCCCCTTTACCAGGCACTTAGCTGATGGTACAGTGGCTTGAACACTGGGCCCTGAGTCGGGTGACCTGGGTTCAAATCCCACCTCAGACACTTGCTAGCTATGAGACCCTGGGCAAGTCATTTAACCTCTCTTTGCCTCAATTTCTTAAGTGTAAAAAGGGCATAATTATAGTACTTATCCTTCAGGGTTGTTGTGAGGATCACATCAGATAATATTTGTAGAAAGTTCATATGCTCAGTGCCTGGCATATAGTGGGTGCTTATTCCCTTCCCTCCATCCCCATTAGCTCCAAAGTAAAAACAACCAGTCATCCACTCATCCTTCTGTCTCTAGTTTACCTTACGTGGGGAAACAGTGAGATTTTTTTAAAAAAAAAAAGGGAAGATTCCCGTCTGATGTGGGTCTTGGACTATTCACCTCATTAACCTTTATGTTACTTGGACACAACTCAGACAACGATGCCAGCATCCCCAAGGCCCCTCATGCTGACCAGTGATCCCAGTCTGCCTCCTTCAGTAGCCCTGGCTGGAGAATTTCTGATACATGGGAACACAACAGAAACCCCCATAGTGTGTCTAGGGTACCACCTGGTGGCACATGCAGAAATAGCATCTCTTGAAGGACACTTCTCAGCTCCCTAATAATCTCTAGGAACAATGACAGTAATTAATGTTATACGGTGCTTTAAAGTTAGAAAAGTGCCTTATGTGCAGTATTTCATTTGCTCCTCACAACATTCCCATGAGGTAAGTGCCTCAGGTCTTATTACATTCCGTATTGTACAGATGAGGAAACAATCTCAGAGAAGTTAAGTTTATAATCACATAATTTATGGCAGTGGTGGAATTTAAAACTAGTCCTTCCTCCTTCTATGTGCAGCACTCTATATACTAAGCCACACATGAAGAATGGGGGAAAGGGACACGAGATAGCCCCTGGGAAGGTGACTCTGGGTTCAGGCTCCTGAACCCCAAGAGTGACACTTACCTGTCTGACAAGGTACCCACGGGGCAGGGCAGGGGGACACTTGTGCCTGCCGGACAGAAGTGACCAGGAGGGCATGGGCCCCCTGTATTCTCATTTCCTCCATCTGGGTTGGCAACATTTGCTCCTGTCCTCAAAATGAGAAGGGGGTAAGATCAATGAGGAACAAGAGAGTTTCTCCTACTTCCCATTGCTCCTCTCTGTGCATTAATGCCATCTCAGAAGCTAGTGATCCCAAGGTCTTTGCTATATGGAGTCTGTCTCCTGGCAGGACCACCCCCTCCCCCAATCATAAGGTAAACTTAAGGATCTACTGAGCTTTTTGAATCAGGTATGGGGTGGACTGGATGGCCCCAAGTTTCCTTTCCATCCCAAGATTCTGGGAATCTGTAAACTAGTTCTGCTCTTAGCAGAAGCAAGGATATTGAGTTACTTTAATTGGCAAATTCTAGATGCATAAAGATAATTATCAAATCATCCTTCAGTGGCATAATCCTGGCTATTTTGACTTTTCCACACAGTTGTTAATCTTTATCCTGATTGACTGGGAGGGGTGTCTCAGTATGTGGTTGTTATCTTAGGTCCAGTGAAGAGAGTCTAATTACATGACCTTGACCTTTCATCTCTGCATGATACCCATCACCTGGTGTTAGCACATAATTCCTTACCTGCAGGATATGGCTGGAAGTCTTGTATCTGACTCAATCCAGGAGATGGATCAAATGTCCCTTGGGAACAGGGACAGGGAGAACTGTTGGTCCCCTCAGGATAATAAGAGCCATGGGGGCAGATCTTTTTCTGGCCACCTGGGCAATAGGACCCTGGTGGACAGGGGAGGCAGCTCTCCTGGCCTGGAAGACAAAATACACCAGTCACTGGATGCCCTAGGCCAGCCTCAGCTTCAGCTCAAGGTGAAGACACCTCCAGAAACATTTCACTCATACCTCAGCCCTCATCCTTTTTACCTGTACTATTGCTATGCTGCCTGTCCAGGGAGGGGGTGGCAAAGGATGAGTTTTCGAGGCACGCATGACCAACAGGACAAAGATCTCCACGTGCTCTGCCAACTGGCCTTGGGGTTTGTGTCCCTCCTGTGCAGTAGAATCCTAGAAGCAGAGAATGGGTTCAGTTTTTTGCCTTGTTCTGGGAGTTGCCACAGATTGCCTTGAAAGAGCGACTGCAAACCCTGCAGTCTTCCCTTCTATGTCCTACCCATATCTCTGGAAAAAACAGTATGTATTTAATAATAACAGCAGTTCATACCTTGATAGCCCTTAGGTTTACAAAGTGTTATCTTCCTGACAACCCCATGAAGAAGGTCAGTAAATACATTTTTTTAATCTCCATTTAACAAATAGGCATTTAGGAGTATTTATTTAAAATAGGAAATTATTAGAGGATGTACAATTTCTCCCCCTTAATGCCTAGAGGCAGCTAGGTGGCATGGTGGTTAGAGTACTGGGCCTGGAGTTGGGAAGATCTGAGTTCAAATTCTGCCTTAGACACTGTGTGACCTTGGGCAAGTTAGGTAAACGCTATTTGCCTCAGTTTCCTCAACTGTAAAATGGGGATAATGACAGCACCTACTTTATAGAGTTGTTCTCAGGATCAAAGGGAATATTTGTAAAGCACTTGGCACAGTGCCTTGCCCATAGTAGGTGCTTAATAAATGCTTGTTTCCTTTCTTCCTTCCTGAATGCTATGTCCCAGGTGAGCCATCCCTGTGTTCTAGGGTCTGTCCAATTCCCAAATCCTTAAAATAAATTTACTTTGAGTTAATTGGAGGGTGAATTTCATGTTTTTCAGGCATGTAGGATCATAGATTTAGAGCTGGAAGGGAACTTAGAAGCCATTTTGTTTACAACCCCTTCATTTTGCATATTAGGAAACTGAGGCACTCAAAGATTAAGGGATTTGCATTAGTCATATTATATAAAACTATCTCTATTTATGGAAAAATGCTGGTAATGGCTCTGGGGCATGACCTCAAGACTTCATTTCCCACAAAGCTTGGACTGGCTGTAGCATGATGATGTTATTAGATTATGGATAGATTACAGCCTTCTAGAAGATGTAGTCCAATGAATTTTCCCAATTAGCCAAGCTCTCTTGATTCCATTAACTGTAGGGAATGAGGTTCTAGGGACTGCCTTCCTTGGTCATACTTTCTACACTGTGTGGGTTCTCCATGCTGAGGTAGGACAGGACTCAGGACTGATGTAGGCATAGGACTCTGCCTGCTCTGTTTGGAGTCTGGGGGAAAGATGGAAGCTTTTCTGCTCATTCCACAGACTTACCCCACCATTATGGCACTTCCTCTGCTCCTGCCAACTCTTTTCTCTCAGGGGTTATGAGTATTTTTAGCTGCTGTCAATTAATCAAGTGACATTTGAAAGAAAATCTTCAAATGCATTTTAAAATCCTCCAGGCCTGAGTTGTCCTCAACCGCCTCCATTGTTTATAGCCATGGATACATTTGGTCATTCCCTTAGTAAAGCACTGATAGAGGTCGCCACCTTGTGTATGTCTAACAATACATTCTTTCCTATATAAATATGAGATGTGATTATTGGGAGGAGGGTTTGGTGTGATATAAATCCTTTGCAGTTTAATGTTCATTTCATTCTTCCTGTGAAGCTGTTTGAACATTCCACATAAGTTACTTGTAGATAATAAGATAATGATCTTGTAATCTGAATGCCAAAGGCATGAAGCTGACTTTGAGAATGTGAGATTGGTAAAAGTTATCATAGAGTAGAACTATATTCCGGTTTCCCAGGGAGGCCCTACCTAGACTCACCTGGGGCACACAGGCCTCCTGGGGCAGCCCTGCCGGCCACATCACAGAAGAAGCCAGGAGGGCAGGATAGACACCAGCTAACATCCTGTGCCCCTTTCTTCTCATTCCAGGTGCCAGCTGGGCAGGGTGTCTGTTCTGGGGCTGCAGTGCCAGCAGGGCAGTAATGGCCCTTTGGGCAGACATCACCAAAGGAAAACCCCACCTACAGAAAGAGAGATCTAGTAAGACTTGGAAGAGGAATGGGGCAGAAGGAGTGAAGGGCAAAGTGAGGATAGTTCCCTTCACTAAGTTAGCTCCTGAAAAACCTTGATCAGAATACTCTCCCTTCTCAGCTTTGCCTACTGCCCTTCCTGGCTTCCTTTAAGTCCCAACTAAAAGCCCATCTTCTACAGGGGCCATCCCAAGCCCTTCTTAATTCTAGTGCTTTCCTCTGTCAATTATTTGCCAGTTATCCTCTATATAGCTTGCTTTGCATATATTTGTTTGTATGTTGTCTCTCCCATTTAATTGTAAGTTCCTTGAGGGCAGGGACTTTTTTGTCTCATTTTGTATCCCTAGCACCTACAGAGCCTGGCACATAGTAGGTGCATAATAAATGTTTATGATTAATTGAAAACTTATCCCTTTTAGGAAGGAGATCACTTCTGACCTCTACTTCAACCCTTATGTATATTAACTATATGTATCCATATACGTACATATGTATACATATGCATATCCATGGACATATGCATACAGATACACATATATCTATGTATGCATATGAACACATGCGTGACATGCATACATATATGTATATATACATAGCTCTATACCTATATATGTATATATCTATCTGTCTATTTATCTATCTATCTATCTATCTATCTATCTATCTATCTATCTATCTATCTATCTATCTATCTATCTCTATATCTTCCTTTCAGGCAGAGTGGCTTAATGCCTAAAGACCTGGTCCTGTAGTCTGGAAGACATGGGTTTAAGTTTTGTCTCTGATGTACATTGACTTATGAGACTATGGACAAGTCCCTTTACTGCTTGATGTTCTAGGCAACTTTCCTCAAAATTAGAAAACCAGTGAAATCACAGGTCCTGTCCCTCAGTTTTTCAACACTCCCAAGGAGCTGTGATCTGATCAACACACATTCCCTCAACCAATACAGACTGAAATCTTCCCCACTTCCTTCGATTGTCCTCCTGAGTCACCGTAACCAACCTCCCCTGACTCTTTTCCTTAGTTGATAACCTGGAGAGGAGCTTGTTATATACAAGTAACTTACATAGAATATTCAAGCAGTTTTATAGGAAGAACAAAACATTAAATAGCAAAGATATTAAACTCTCTTCCCAGTAATAACTTCATGTTTATATAGTGAAGAGTACATCGTTAAAACATGCAGATGCACATTTTTGTATGATTGCAACTCATATGTACATATTGTATAGAATTCTTTTTGCACTTAACATTATTTCACACACACACACGTCCATTTGTTAACAGTCTCTATCAAGTGTCAAATACTTGGACAGTATGCAGAGGGGTCCAATCAGATTAAAATGTAATTGAGAAATAATTAACAAAATAAATAAAAATATAATACAACATAGATGATGTTAATTTATGGTTTTCTGAGTCAATATATGGCCCATAGGGATCCTCTTCTGTTTAAGTTTGACACCATTGGTTTATATGCTTGCTATCTTTAATTACTTTGTTTTAATCTGGATCTCTGATTTCATCGATGTAGAGAATTCCCAGTGTGGGAACTGCCTCCATCAATGTAGATCAGAAATTTAGATGTAGCTCAGTCTTACAGAGCTGTCTGAGGCACTAAGAGTTAAGTGACTTTTTTTTGGTCAAACAGCTACTGTGTCAAGGCAAGACTTGTGCCCAGGTCTTCCTGACTGCAAGGTTGACCCTCTATCCACTATGTCATATTGCTGTATAGTATTTCAAAGAGAGGAAGGAGCCACAGAACATTAGACTTTATTTTATAGAAGGGGAAACTGAGTCCCAGGAGTGATTTGATCAAGTCACACAGTTAATTAGTAACAAAACTGATTCTTGAACCTAGGACTCCGAATTGTCATTTGAGAGTTCTTTTCATCCCCTTTTGCAGTAGTTTTTGGAGCCTCTATTCCTCCATGGCAGGGCATTTGGGTGGTTGCCAACTTTGTGTTAATACAAATAGCACTGTTATGAATGTCCTTGCAACAAATTATTTTTTTTTCTCTTGGTTTAGTTCCCAGGGGCTCATTCCCCAAAGCAGAAATACCAGGTCAAGGGGTCTTAGTAGTTTTAAAGCTCTCGTAAGACTGTGCTCAGGAAAGATTGGAGCAATTTACAGAACCACTGGCAACAATTGCAAGCACGTACAGTACCTGCTTTCCCATATCTGTTACTGGGTTTTAATATCTCCCCTTGTTTTTTCTAGTTTAACAGAAGCATAATGGCAGCTCAAGGTTATTTCATTTTGCCTTTCCTTAATTGCTAGCAAGGCTATGCACTTTCCATATGATTTATCATCCTGTCCATTCGCTCATGAAAAACATTTATTAAGCACCTACTACATGCCATCCTCTGTACGAGGTGCCATGGAGGAATATAGAGATAAACAGGATGTCTGTTCTATGCTAAATGAATTAAGAATTCAATTCAAAGAATAACACCCAGTCCCTGCCCTCATAGAACTTCTAATCTGTGAAGTGAGACCAAAGCAGGGGAAGTCAGATAAATACACAAATAACTATACATTGAAGTAAAACAAATCATTTGATCATTTATTGTGGAAAACCTAGAAATTGACCCCATATGTTTGCATCAATTTATTTCATATTTTTCAATATCTTTTCATATGAATAAGAGACTTTTTTCATTTATTTTCAATAATTGATTTTCCCAATCTCTCTTTGCATTTAGTTTTTAACTCTTTTCTTCACACGTGGATGCCCCACTACCTCCTCTGGACTGAGTTAACAGAGGCCAGTGACTGTTTCCTTTCTCTGCTTTGTGGGCCCCCTTACTCCCTCAGTCCAGGGCTCTGTATAGAACGGTTCTTTGTGTCTGTGCACTCCACACTCTGACAGCTTTTTACTAGACTAGACACTCCTTGAGGAGTGACTTAAAAAAATGTGTATGCCACAGTGGCTAGCACAGTGCTTTGCATGCTTGATAGGTATTTGTTGAATGAATGACTATAAGAAAGAGGGAGAGAGGGGAGGAAGGAAAAGAGGAAGGAAGGAAGGAAAGCAGGAAGGAACGAAGGAAGAAAAGAAGGAAGGAAGGAAAGAAGGAAGAAAGGAAGGAAGGAAAGAAGGAAAAAAGGAAGAAAATAAGGAAGGAAGGAAGGAAGGAAGGAAGGAAGGAAGGAAGGAAGGAAGGAAGGAAGGAAGGAGAGAGATCAGATCAGAATAAGGCCATATTCACCGGAGATGAAGTATTGGACCCAGGTCCACAGTAGTGGCCAGAATCACATAGGCCTTCTGGTCCTGTCAGGCCAGCTCTGCCACAGAACATGCCAGGCGAGCAGGGCTGGCATGAGTCTCTGCCAGCTGCACCTGGAGCTTCTCGGAAAGTACCCTGGTGAAAGGAAAAGACACACACTCACATATACATACAAATAGACCCCATATCCTTAGGAATTGAGTATGCCTGAGTCCCATTCTAAGCACTTGAAACTAGTAGAAGAATGGGGAGGAATAAGGGGCAGAGTCTTTCCTGGGGCAAAGGAGATGATGGCTGATAGAACTGGTGTGGCTGAGGGTGCTGAGGATGTCCCCTTCCCTGCTCCCCTCTTACACCCCCAACCTGCCCTTCGATGCCTGAAATTTCCCTTGTAGGAGACAAAGCCTTCAAGGCAAATATCCCTGGAAGAGAGCATTTTGAGACAACTCCTTCCCCCTCAATTTTGAGTGACTGTTGCAATATCCAGGCTTTGGTAGGGAGAGAGATCAGCAGACCAGTCTAGTGCCTGAAGGAGGATGGAAAGCGGGTAGAGGGACCCCATAAAGCTGGTGAACACAGAGCATGGCAGTGAATTTTCTAACTTCACAGTTCTATGTAGGTTCAACTCTGGCTTCATGTTAATGTTTCCCAGGTCACTGACCTCTTGCCACAAACTACACCTCTTTCCCCCTCAAATCTAAAGCACTCTGACTCCTCTGACCAAGGGGTGGCAGAGACATCCTGCTTGCTGTTGACCTAGCAGGAGGGCCTAGCCAAAAGGGATGGGCTGATTTGATGGCCAGGGATGGAATGTTGGGTGTCCAGAGTGGGGACTTTTTGATGGCAGATCTTTAAACCACTGCCCTATCTAGAAGGCCTTGAAGAACCTAACAGCACTGGACCTTCCTGGATACTTTTCCTGATCAGAACAAGGAACAGACATAATACCTGTCAGCTTGGTACGAGTTAGAGGAGGACAAGAGGACGGGCGAGAGGACTTTCTAAGAAATCTAGTAAATCAATATGACACAACAGACTCTGAGGATATCTGCCAATCAGACTGAGTAGAAAAGCCCTTTGTGAATATCCCAGCTAGTCTCTAGGGGGCCCTCCTAGCCTTCTGGGCATGAAAGGGTGGGAGTGGGGCAGAATGAGTGCCCTTGGCTAGGTTCTGCATGGGGTTCACCTTATAGTCACCTTCCTTAATAGAAGCTACATAAAGTAGGAAAGGAAATAACAGGCATCTTACCACCGGACACAGTCTGGGTACTATACTCTGGGCTGGGCAGTAATGCCCAGGAGGACATGCTAGAGGTTCAGCTAGGCCAGTGTCATTGCAGAATTTTCCTTCTGGGCATTCCTGACATAGTAGCTGACCAGGGCTCTGTAAAGGAAGAAGTTGGGAAAAGATCATCATTCCTTCTCCCCTCTCCAATAGTGATCTTTTTTGGCTTGACATAGATCATGTTCTTTATGTGTGTCAGGCTGGAGAAAGAAACAAGGAAGGGGAATGTTGTGGGTTACCCAAGTTTTAATCATAGAATTATGGAGTTGGACAGGCCCAGTATAAGTGGTCTTCTGATTGAATTTCAGGTGAGTGAGGACTCTCTTCTCTAAGAGGCAACCCATTAAATCTCGGGATGGCTCAAGCGATGTGATAATAACAATAGCTAGCATTTATATAACACCTACTATGTGCCAAGCACATAGTAGACTAAATGCTTTATAACATTATCTTATTTGATCCTCATAACTGGGAGGTAGATGTTATTTTTATTGCCATTTTATGGTTAGGGAAACTGAGCCAAACAAAGGTTAAGTGACTTGCTCAAAGTCACATATCTAGTGTCTGAGGCAGCATTTGAACTCAGGTCTTTCTGCTCCAGGTTCAGTGCTCTGTCCACTATACCACCTAGCTGCCTCCAATCATAACTTCTGTTCTAATAAAGGTTAGAAATAACATTGAACCCAGGTGTGCCAGATTCCAACCCTGGTATCTAGCTATAATGTTACTGTGTCTCAATTCTATGTAACAACCTTTCAAATGTTACTAGTACTACTACTGTAGCGTATCACTCCTGTTTTGTCCACAGATACTCACAGGCATCAGATTATAGTTCCTTTCCTATCTGGTTCACCCTGCTGGGTACTCGTATTAGCTTGTCAACGTCCTTTCTAAGAGGTGGTATTAGATCTGAACACACAACACTTCAGATATGTTCTGGCAAGGGTAGACGACAACAAGAGCCATCATTTTCTTTGCTCTGGGTCCTGGTTTCGCATAAGATATCCATAATACAGCAGGAGATTATCAGAGCCTTTTGGGTAGAATCTATTTGTTTGTATTGAGCTTGCAGGGCCCAGTGGGCCAGCCAGATGCCTGCTGCAACATCACCACAGGCCCTATAGGGCATCAAGTAAGAGACTGGTCCCTCTCATCCTTCAAAGCCCTTCCCTTCCCATGAAGCCCTCTGTAGTTCTGTGACAGTGAAAGTCAGAATTCCTACAGGACCTAACCCAACTAGGGGGATCTCAGAGCTGTAGAACGCTGATTGCTTTCTAGTGATAGAAATAATGGGTTCTCCCAGAGTACCCCTGTTAGGGTGAAAAGTCTTCGAAGGAAAGCCTTGTGCCCCTACCCCAACTCCAAAGCTCTTAAAGCGCTTAGAAGACAAATACAACTTCACTGCATAGGACAGAAATAGGCCCCAGGAGCTGTCCAGTTTCCCCTTCCCCCAACCTTTTTTCTCCTTTTCTCCCCTAAAAGGGGGTGCAATGGCCAGGCACTAGACTTGGAGTCAGGAAGCTTGGATTCAAATCCCACTTCAGACACTTAGCACAGTGCCTGATGCTTAATAAAGACTTATTCAATTCCAAGTGCCATATCTGTGTCTCAGTTTCCTTATCTGTAAAAGGAAGGGGTTGAAGTAGGTGATCAATCATTAAACATTTAGTAAGCACCTATTACTACATGCCAGGCACTGTGCCAAGCCCAGGAGATACAAAAAGGGGCAAAAGACAGTCCTCACTCTCAAGTTTATAATCTAATGTAGGAGACAACAAACAAATGTATACACATAAGCTACGTCCTCTTTGAGAATGAAGGATAAATAGGAACATGATACACACAAGCTATATACAGGATAAGTAGGAAATAATTAATGAGAAAAGACACTAGAAATAAAAGGGATTGGGAAAGGCTTCTTGTAGAAGATGGGATTTAGTTTAGATGACTTTTAAGGTCCCCTCCAGCTTTAGATCTATGATCCTTCTGGGGAAGGCATGGTCCCTCTGATGCAGGGGAGATGGTGATGCTTGGGTTGGAGAGGAAGGCTATTGATTTGGTGGAAAGTAGAAGGAGGAGGATAGTGGATCTGAATCCTTTAAAATTTTAGGTCTCTTGGAAACAGACAATCTACCTGCAGGAAAGTTACTTCTTCCTGAATAAAAAGCCAGCTAACTCTCTCCTGAGCACCTCTCTGGCCCTCCTGGATGGGGCAGGATGAGCTGAAGGAAAAATGGCTTAGGGCTTCTGACTTGTTATTCATAACTCCCCATTTGTCATTTATCTCCTCTTGGATCTTAATGAACACTTCCCAGGATAATTACCAAATTCTTCCATTGACAGAGGGCTGGGCTGGCTAGGTGGCAGAAGGAAGCAGCAGGGCAATCAGCTATTTATAAAATGCCACTTTCCCATCAATATGGAAATCCAGCAATTATCACTCGAATTATTCATGACAATTGAATGCCAGATAAATAAGGAAGAGAAAAGGAGGGGAGGGAGGGCATTATTGCTTATTAGGATCTGCAAGAGAAAGAATATCTCTCCCATTGTCCTCCTGACGCAGCCTGCTCTTTGTTTTACCTACTAGGGTGAAATGAATGTTTGATACCATCACAATTGGCCTGCCCTGCTGAGCGGAGTCTAAACGGAGGGGGCTCATTCCAGTCTCCACTCTACTGTAATTACTCAAGAGGAGGAGGAAATCAGGGCAGGAAGAGCAACCTTACACATCCACCAGGGCTCAGCTGAGGAGCAGGAAGCCAGGGAGAGGCGGGGAAATGCCCCCTCTGCCTGCCTGGTGGGCGATGGCTCCTGCTTTCTAGTTCTTCACGGGTATGTGCCTCACAGAAGCGACAGGGGTTGGTGTCCAGTGCAGGAGCTGGTATCCTGCTCCACAGTACCTCCTCCCCACCCCCCAATGCAGGGAAGGGTCAGTCTTCTGGCTCCAATTGCCCCTCCCTCCCACAGGAGAAGGACCACTAGGAGCGCCACCCTACCCATCCTCCATCTTGGAACCTGGACTGGAAGGCTCAGGATCTAACTATAGACTCCAGAGTTTGAAGCCTAGAGCTTCCCTGAATCCAAAGCATCCGTAGGTCTGGGGACCTTTCCTGGGGTAGGAGCTGTGTAGAACACGTATCTGGCAGTAATGAGTCCTTCCAAGGTCAGGCCTTGGGGGACTCCCTAGTTTAGAGAGAAATAGATTTTGGATCAAAAGGAGTTATCTTTCTTTTGGACTTTAGTTGCTTCATTCCTCTCCCTTCCCCCAATTTATTTGGTGGTCGTTGTGATACACTTCCTGTAGAGCGAGGAGTTCTTAACCTGTTTTGTACCATGGACCCCTTTGCCAATCTGGTGAAGCCTTTGGACTCCTCAGTATTATATTTTAAATGCAAATGTGTGTGTTTATATATGTATGTATATATGTATATGTATGTACGTATATGTGTGTGCGTATATATATGTGTGTGTGATTACAAAGGGAAAGAATTTAAATTTAGTTATCCAAATATATATATATATATATATATATATATATATATATATATATATATATATTTAAAGTTCATGATTGAGGTTAAGAGCCTCCACATGGACAAGAAGCAGTAGGGGCTTTGCTCCTTAGAAATTCTGCTGAATGACTGCACTCTGGGAATGTGCCTTATGCTGGGGAGTTTGTCATCCCCTGCATAAAAATGATTGGGTAATGTTCTTCTCTGCCCCAGGGCAGACACCTTAAGTGAACTAGAGGCATTTCCTATGTCACCTGGGATGCTCTGGACAATGCTGGGGCCCTCCCCGAGAGCAGTAGACTCTCTTGCAAGACCTCTCTTCTTTCCCTGCTGGATTCTAGGCTTGTCCATGCCCACCTCCACTCCCTGGGGTAGAAACTTACAGAGTAGCTGCCAACAGCACATGGCAAGGGAGTCACACTTCCAGGCTCAGGGCAGTGATACCCTTTAGGGCAAAGGGTACAGTCGGCAAGACTCCACGCGTCTGAATTTGGGCCATATGTTCCCCTGGAAGAAGAAAGAATTGAGTGTGTCTATACCAGGGGTGGGGAAGCTGCAGCCTTGAGGCCACATTTGGCCCTCTAGGTCCTCAAGTGCAGCCCTTTGACTGAATCCAAACTTCATAGAACAAGTCCCCTTAATAAGAAGATTTGTTCTGTAAAACTTGGACTCAGTCAAAAGGCCACACCCAAGGACCTTGAAGGCTACCTGTGGCTTCCCCAGCTCTGGTCTACATTCTGTGTACTGAGGAGGCACCCAAAAGGGAACTACTGCTTTAGTAGAAGGGCCCTGGACACACAGGACTCACCAGCAGAGGCACCAGCAAAGGAGGAAACCCCCATGTGGCACCCCCCAGGCCTCTAGGTCCTCAAGTGCAGCCCTTCGAAGGATTAGATTCAAAGGGCCACACTTGAGGACCTAGAGGGGCACGTGTGGCCTTCAGGCTGCAGGTTCCCCACCCCTGCTTCTAGATTGCAGCTTCTACCTCTCCCAAGATAGTGAGGAAAGGTACAAAAGTTTCTGCTGAGTGCTCAGAGTAGTTTCATTTGGGGGATGGGTCATTCTAAACCCCTATTCCACTCCCTTTCTCTCTACTCCATGCCCCCCTCACACTTTTAAAAAAAAAAATATTTTTTTCACTGTTCACTCAGTCAGGAGGCAGTGTTGTGTAAGCCAGGGATTTGTAGTTAGGGGATCTGGGTTCAAATCCTGGCTCTGTTAGTTACTATCTGTATAACCTTGGGAAAATCAGTTAACCTCAGTTTCTATATGTGTAAAAAACGAAGGGGCTGAACTAAATGACTTCTGATATCCTTTTCACCTCTAAATCTAAAGGTCTAAGGGAATAGCTTTCCTTTTATATTCAATCCATAGGCAAGCATTAATTAATCGTCTATCACACATTTCAAAATTAAATAGTCCTTGCCCTCAAGAAACTTACATTTTATCAGGGCAAAAAATCATGTACGTATAAAATTGTGTGTGTATAATGTAAAACTCTACCCACGCAATCCGATTCAAGGGTTATTTACTAAGCATCTAGTATGTGCCCAGCACTGTGCGGGATGCTGGGAAATACAAAAGAAAAAAAAAGTCATAGTCCCTGTCCTTAAGAAACTTATCATCTTCAAAGGTCAAGGGTCGGGGCGCCTGGGGCAGTTAAGGGGCACAGCAGATAGCATATTCTACCTCCAGTCAGAAAAACCTGAATCTGAATCCTCCTTCAGGAACTTACTGCTTGAGTGATCCTGGTCAAGTCACTTAACTTCTCTCTGCCTTAGTTTCTTCTGTAAAATGGGGATAACAATAGCTCTGACTTCACAGGGTTGTTAGGAAAATCGAATGCAACAAGAGGCAAAACTCTGCAAACCTTAAAGCACTGTATAGATGTTAGCTTTTATTTTTATTAGGTCAAACTCAGCTTGTTCCATGAGATGCTCTACCTCCCAGCCCCTAGACCACCAACGATAGCCCAGTCTTTCCATCTTCTGTACTCATACGCCATCTAAAATTTTTAGTGCCGTCGTATTCCGTGGATATCATTCTCCAATGGCTGGTGTCGATCTATGTTCTCTGTCTAGCAAGATCAAGAAGCAGAGAACTCTATCATACTGGCTATAGAATACTGAGCGTGTGGTATACAACTCATACTTGTCACCTTTCCTTATTTTGATATACCAATATTAAATAATATATAATAAATAAATAATACCACATGGGTCTTACCCTGGGCAGAACACAGGTTTGGAGGATCCACTGGGACAGTAGGCTCCAGGTGGGCAGCTGGTACAATTGGTTGGTCGGTCACTGCCCATCTGGAAACTGTAGGTACCAGGTGGGCATGGAAATTGGGTACCCCACTGTGAACCTGTTCCAGAAAAGAGGAAGATTTCTAGATTGAGGGGAGTGGTAGGGATACGGTTACACTGTTGTCGAATGACCCCATGGAGATAAGGCTAGAGAAAAAGAAATGTCACCTGACTGTGGGGATCGTCCTGGCTAGAAATTGGTCTTTTGCTTGGGTCATTTTTGGTTCCTCAGAAGGTCTGAGCCTACCTCTGTTTATTCCCAGTAAAAGCCTCTGTTAACATTACTTTCTTCCCAGACAGAAAGAAATAATTTCACAGCCTTCTGTGATACCATCTCAAAGTGTTCCTGGGTCTATCAACCCTGACCATCAGGAAAGTCTCCATGTCTCACCTCAATACATCCTTCTGTGATGCAATCCTTTATTCCTTTTATTTTCTCCCCACCAGAACTAGTACAGTGGGCATGCCAATTCTTGGTATTCCCCTTTACTTCTTCTCACCTGGTCCATACCTAATGATCCCAGTAAGCCTGTTCACCTGGGGGGCAGTAATGCCCTGCAAGGCACTGTCCTGATGGGGTATGAGCTCCGATGATGCAGAACCAGCCAGCTGGGCACAGCATACACTCTTTCTCAGAGGTTAGACCTGTCTGGTTGCTCCAGGTACCTGGTGGACACTGGAACTGGGTTGGGTGCTTTGTGCCCATGGGGCAGTAGTGGCCAGTGGGGCATAGTCCAGGAGGTCTGTCCGCGCCCCCGGTTCCTGAAAACACAGTCCCCAGATGGGATCATTAGACAGTAAGGGGCTTCTGCCTATCAATCTCCCCTAAAGGCAGAAGGTAGGTAGTTGCAGAGCCCAGATGAAATGTTGTACAGTAGAAAAGAAGCTACATTTGGAATCAGAGGACCTGATGTCTCTTTACTCCTTATATGACCTTGGATGAGTCACTTATCTCTTTGGGTCTCAGTTTTCCTCATATGTAAAATGAGGAGGGATATATTAGACAATCTTTAAGGTTCCTTCCAGGTTGAAATCCTGTGATGTGATTAATATTAATTTGACTTCACTTATTCAGAAGTCTCAGTCTGAACAAAGGAGAGGGTAGGAGGGATCAGGGGTTTGGGATAAGGTTAAGGGCCTGGGATTAATAATTTGCTGCAGGTAATTTACCCTGTGGATCAGCCACAGGCAGGTAACTGAATGGGCCTTATTTTCCTTGATGGGAAGGAATCATGGCCTGGGCAGGACTGGTTTTTCTGACTTATTCATCTAATTGGATTGGATCCACCTAATGGAGATCTGCTGGGTTTCTGTCCCATCACAGGTTGGTTAAGCAATGGGGCTCTGTTGGTTCAGGCACTGTCTAGCTTCTGTAGCAGGCATAATTTTTACTCACCCCCAGTACAAACCAGACCAGCTGGACAAGATTCACACTGGGACAGGTCAAAGAGGTCGGTGTGGTCACTGAAGGTTCCTGGGGGGCAGCTGTTGTTGAGGGAGTGAGGACTGGAGGATCCAACGGGACACACATACCTGAAGGATCACCAATAGAACTCAGTCTGAAATTATTCACATTGCACTGTCATAGTCACAAAACACTTCCTTCTCAATAGGCTTGTGAGGCAGGTGGTGTGAGTATTATTCACCCAGGTTAGGGAGGGAGATACTAAGATTAGAGAGGTGACACTAATTCATGGGCCAAGAAATGTCAGAGATAGGACCAAGAACACAGGCCTTCCCGTTCTGACTGAGTGCTCCGCTAGCCTGATACCCTATGACACTTCAGACAGATGGAGAGCTCAGTGGGCTAGTGTTTGAGCTCTGGAGATCTGAGTTCAAATCTTTACTGTGTCTATACCAGCTGTTTGGTGAGGGTTAGGTAACTTTACTTATCTTGCTTTTGTTCCCTCCTGCCCTGGAAAGGAGGGGCAATCTCCACTGTTGAAACTGAAGGGGACAATGGCACAAGGCCTCCTTTGTTCCTGGGAGACCAGACACTATGGAAACCCAGGTAGGTGTAGACCTGGAGGATGCTCCAGGACATTTGGACTTGAGATCCCCATAGGCACAGCTCCAAAAGAGCTGTTTCCTTTATTGTGGCTGTTGTCTCACTTCCTAAGCCTGCAAAGTCACCTCAGCCAGTTTGCCCTGTGTTTGGGTTGCTTTGCCAGAGTTCCTAAATATGTGCCTGTGTGTTCTGTAGCTAGTAGGCACAATGGCCATGCCTCCCTCGTGAGCTTGGAAGTTTTCCCAGGCAGCCATGTTTGCCTCTCCAACCAATCCTGGCCTCCCTTAACAATGTCCGATGCTCCAAAATGATCCCTTCTGTTTCCCTTTCTGCCTATCAAAATTAAATTTCCTGGCTAAAATCCTTTCAATAAAAATTATTTGGCAAACTGCTAATACTCCTACTTGATAAACTATTAATACTATTATTAATACTACTGATAATATTCTAAGGTTTTATTCCTCCCTAGGATGATGATGTTAATAACATTCATAAAGCACCTACTATGCACCAGATAGTGTGCTAAGTACTTTACAAATATTATCTCATTTGATCCTCACAACAACCCTGTGAGGTGGGTGCTATTATTATCACTGTTTTATAGTTTAGGAAACTGAGGCAAAGAGCTATTAAGTGACTTGCCCAACATCACACAGCTAGTACTTATCTGAGGCTTAATTTGAACTGAAGTCTTTCTGACTGCAGGCCCAGCTCTAGTGGGTCACTTAGCTGCCTAGGGACTGGATTTGTCATTTCACTTACATAGAGAACTTCCAAGTGAAGAAGCTCCCTCTACCAATGCAGGCCAGTCTTAGAGCTTTCCGGATCATTAAAGGACTTTCCCAGGATCACACAGTTGGAATGTATTAGAAGCAGCACCGAACCCAGGTCTTCTGGCTTCAGGATCATTTCTCTACCCACTATGACATGCTGCTCCTCATCCTCCCCTAGGACAGTTTCAAATGAGGCTAATTGGAGAAAAGTAATACCTTAACCTGAGGAATGACTCTACAATGGTAGAATTTCAGGCAGTGTGGGGGTGTTTGTGTGCATTTGTATATGTGATATTTCAGCATCCCCTTTCAGAAAGCACTAAAAACGTGACTGATCACCAGTTCTACTCAAGAATAAAGTGGGTGGGCCCTGCCTGTGATGGGGAAGCAGCACTCACCCTGGGAAGCACTCTGAGTCCGGCTGGGCCAGCCCAGTCTGAGTACAGGCTCTGCCTGCTGGGCACGGAATACAGTCTGTAGCTTCGTCCTGTCCAGCGAGAGGGCTGAATGTGCCTGCTTGGCATGGGCTGGGGTAGGTGGCTCCCTTGGGACAGAAATGCCCAGCTGGGCACCGTAGACACCTTCTCAGATCTGGGGAAAGAGAAGCCCAGGACTATGACCATCCCAGAGCAGCCCTGCCGAGAACCACTGCAACTATTCCCTAAAACACCTGGGCAGTTTTCTGAAAACAAACAATGCTAACATGCCTAGAAATTGTAGGTTTGTCAAGGGCATTGAAATACCTCCTGATTCCTATGTCTTTCCTTATGTGCTCAGAATGTGACAAGCTCTCCAAAGCAAGTGAGAATAATAATAATGATCATGATTAATAATAACATATATCACATACAATTACATAATTAATTATATTAATAGTGATAATACTAAGCACACGTAGCACATTGAGTTTTACATTTTATGCATATGATCTCATCTGATATTCATAGCAACCCTATGAGATAGGTGCTATTATCATTGCCATTTTGTAGATGAAGAAATTGAGGCTTAGTGATTAAAGGACCCACCATGGCCCATACAACTGGAAAGTGCCTGAAGCAGGATCTGAATTAAGGTTTTCCTGACTCCAAGTAGAGCATTCTATCCACTGTCTGCCACCAATCAGTGCCAGACCACAAGAGTGATTAATTATTCAAGTACAGAATCTCGGCATTGGAGGGAACATTTGAGGTCATGTAGTCTGACCTCCCGCACAATACTAGAACTTCCTCTAAAGCATCTTGGATAAGAAGCACTTTGTGAACTTTAGAAAACAATACAAATGTGAATTATCATAACCATCACTATCATCATAATAATTGTTGTTATCGTCCAGTCTCTGTTTGAATACTTCCAATGACAGGGAACTCAAACAGATCTATTATTTCTTTTTCAATTTTCCACATGCAATATTGAGTAGAAATATGTCTCCCCATAACTTTGACCTAATGATTCTTGTTTCACTTACTGGAGCTGCACAGAATAATCCTAAAAAAGCAGGGATGTCCTAGAACTAGCTCAATCCAGATCTATCTCCAGTTTGATCATTCAATTTTCTGTGAAAGCATTTACACTTTGGAAATTGGCAAATGCCACAGACCGGGGCTTGATTTATTGTGTTGTTGATTGCCTTAAGAAGATGATGGAGAAAATGATAATAGTGCAGTTTAAACTTAAAAATGTGTCCTACGCAATCCCTGCTCCAACCCTAGCCAGTTGTTAAATATTTACCAACACACTCTTGACTCTAATCTTTCTTTCCCACGACAACCCTTCCAATACTTGAAGACAGTTATCATGTTTCCCTTTCTCCAGGCCAACCATATTCTAGTTCTTTCAGCTGATGGTCATATGACATCATTTCCACATCCTCTGGACATGCTTCAGTTTGTCGTGCTTCTCCTAAAATGTGGTGTCCAGAGCTGAACATAAGAATTCTTTGCCTTTACCTACTGCTTTATACCTTAAAATATACTTTTACATAAATTATCTCATTTGTCTCAAAAATTCTGATAGAAGGGAAAATATGGGGTTATTATTCCCATTTGATAGATGAGCAAAGAAAGGCACAGAGAAACTGAATTTTTCCAGGGTCTTATAGTTCACAGCAGAACCTGGATTATATCTCCAGTCTTTGAATCCACACTCCACTTTCCTTTACCCTACACTGTCACAATAAGTTCTCCTGGGGTTCGAGGGATCCCTCACTTTCTATTTACCATCGAAGGATAGAGAAAGCTAAGGTGGGGGGTGTACTGAATTGCCTTCTGAGGGTCCGTTACCCTACCAGGCAGGATGCTGTGCTGTGGCTGATCTAGTCTGGAAAAACAAACAATTGTACCGGGGCTAGCAGGCTGAGGGCTTAGAGAATGGGGAAGAGAGACTAACAGATTTGAGCTCAAATGCAGTCCACTCAAGGTTTGCCCCAGGGGCAGCTAGGTGAAACAGTGAATAGAGCAATGGCCCAGGAGTCTGAAGGACCTGAGTTCAAACCTGCCCTCAAATGTTTGACACCACTAGCTGTGTGACTCTGGATCGGTCACTTCATTTAACCCCAGTTGCCGGGTAGGAGGTGGGAACTTGCCCCAGGTGAAGTTCTCTGCATTTTAAGAGGACAATAGAGCCATGTCTGCTGGGATGCACCAGCAGACAGTGCTATTAGATTGTTTGACCAATATTCTACCCTTCAAGACACCGAGCAACTCTCCATGGGTGTCACTAATAGCATTGCAAATGCTCCATTCCTAACAGAACCCTGTCGATTTGAGAACACATGTTGACACTGGGCAAATCGGTGCCTCATTTCAAGTCACTTTCGGGGATATCTGGGCCCCATGCAGTGGAGGGGATTTGCAATGACAAAATTTGCATCCTGCAGACCGCATACTGGAGGCTAGAGATGGGCATGGGTTTCTCTCTGAAGCTACGATAGCCAGCTCTAACGTTCTTTGCCCTCCCCTTACCTCTCATTTCCCTCTCACTGCCTCCTTCTCCACCCCACCGCATTTGCACACAGATGGCAAATATTCCTACTCTGTTGCAGCGTTCTTGGCTCTGCTTGACTTGAAGGGAGTTCATAAAAATGGATGAAAATTGTGCATTCAGAGCTCCAGGGGGAAAAAAATGAAAGGGAGGCAGTGTGAAAGGAATACTGTTGTGCTGGTTAGGAAATCTGGCTTTGACACTCTCTTGGAGTATGGCCTTGGGCACTCAATGTCCTCATCAGTATGAGGAGGTAGGAGAGGCTGTGAGTGTAGAATAGGGGAAAGAGCTGGAGGGTCCGAGTTTGAATCCATCATAGACACTTACTAGCTATGTGATCCTGAGCAAACTTGGCTTCGCCATTTGTTAAAATTCGGGGATCCATAACTTGACAATCTCTTCTAGCTCTAATTCCTGGAATCCCAGGACTATCTGATTTCTAAGGTCCGTTTTAACTCTACCATTCTCTGAAGTGACACACAATTCTGTGATTTACTGACATCTTATTCTGTGCATGGGCAGTGTCAATGTTTAATGAACCTGAGACAGATACCAGGAAAAGTGGTGACGTGGGCAAAGCCTGTTTTTTCCTTAGATCCCCCAGGATCGAGTGCCCCCATTCTGTTTCATGGCTGCCAAGGGGCTCCAGCTGAAGACCTTCTGTCAAAACTCTACTGTCCTAACTCTTTTTCCTTTCTGATTGCAAGGGTTACTCTAGTAAGTTAGGTAGAGTAAAGCCTCAGTGGTGAGGAAGCAAATATTGTTCAGGGCAAAAAGAATGTTGAAATTAAAATCAGGAGACCTGGTCTGAAATCCTGGCTCTGACATCACAAACTTTGAGGTCTTGGGAAAGTCTCTAAGGTTTTCTCTCTGAGCTCTGTTATTCAAATACAGGCGTACCTCATTTTATTATACTTTGCTTTATTGTGCTTTGCAGATTGTGGTTGTATTTTTTTTATTTTTACAAATTGAAGGTTTGTGGCAACCCTGCATTGAGCAAGTCTGTTGGAGCCATTTTCCCAACAGCATGTGCTCACATGATATCTCTGTGTCACACTTTGGTAATTCTGGCAATGTTTCAAATTTTTCATTATTATTTTATCTGTTATGATGATCTGTGATAAATTGTTACTATTGTAATCGTTTGGGGCCCCTACAAACTGCGCCCATACGAGACAGCAGTCTCAATTATAAATGCTGTGTGTTCTGATTGCTCCACCGACAGGCCGTTCCCCATCTGTCTCCCCCTCCTCAGGTCACCCTATTCCCTGAGACACAATGATGCTGAAATTAGGCCAATCAATAACCCTACAATGGCCTCTGAGTGTTCAAGTGAAAGGAAGAGTTAATCGATTTGGCAAACTTCATTGTTGTCTTAAGTAATCGCCACAGCCACCCTAACCTTCAGCAACACCCACTCGGATCAGTCAACAGCCACCAACACTGAGGCAAGACCCTCCACCAGCAAAACGATTACAACTCGCTGAAGGCTTAGATGATAATTAGCATTTTTTTTTAGCAATAAAATATTTTTCGATTAAGGTATATACATTGTTTTTTAGATATAATACTATTCTTAGCTTAATAGACTTCAGTATAGTATAAACATAACTTTTATATGCACTGGGAAACCGAAAAATTAATATGACTCTCTTTATTGTGATATTCATTTTATTGCCCTGGTCTGCCACCAAATCCTCAATATCTCCGAGGTATGCCTGGAAGGAGTGTGGTAGTATTTACACTACACACACCACACAGGGTTGTTGTAGAGGTGATGGAGAAGCACTATGTAAAAGTTACAGGGCTGTAAATATGTGAGCTGTTATTAAAATAATGACATGAACTGAGATTTTGGCTTGGTTCCCCACTGAGGCAGGTTCTCAGTAGTAGATAAATTTCTTGAAAGTTATCCAAGCCACAGTGGCACTGTGACTTGCCAGGGTTATATGACTCAGGTCTTCCTGATTTCAAGGCCAGCTCTTGGCTATCTTTGCATGCTAGCAACAGCTTTTAAGACCTGCCTTCATAAGTAAGTAATAAATAATATGGAGATTTAATAATAACTAAATTATTAGGTGGTGCGGCGAGTCAGGAAGAGCCCAGCTCAAATCTGGCCTCTTCTAGCTACTAGCTGCGAGACCCTGCACAAATCACTTCACCACCGTGTGTGTCAGTTTCCTTATCTGTAAAGTGGTTATAATAACAGTACCTACTTCCCTGGTTGTTGTAAGGCTCTAATGAGGTAACATTTGTAAAGTACTTTTTATAAATGCCAGTTATTTCATGATGATGAGGATGATTATGACAAGAGAGTAATGGATAGAATTTCAGCCTCAGAGCCAGGATGCTTGGGATTCAGGTCTGGCCACCAACACACATTGGCTCCGTGGCCCTGGGCAAGTAACTTAACCTCTCAGTTTTCTGTAGAGGCCAGTGTTTAAATTTCAGACCTTGTACAGATCTGTGTTGATAGAGGGAGTTCCTCTTGGGCAGCACCCTACTCAGATGAAATTGCAGGTCTGGTTTTAAAGAAAAATGACACCAGGAGGAAACCTCAGAGTCTTCAAGATGTGGGTTCAAGTCTCATCCATAACACATATTGGCTTTGTTTGACCCTGGGCATAGTGCCCCTAGGCAATTCTCTAAGACTAGACATTGTAGTGGTTGCTGATCTGAATTGTGCGAGGAGGGCTTCCACCTGGGATGGCAATCACAAGTCATTGATCATGGGATATCACAGATATGGAGCTGGAAGAGATCTTAGTGATTATCTAGTCCAACTCTCCCCCATCTTGAAGTTAACTTTAAAATTTACTAGGGGTAACACAGCTAGTAATTATCTGAGCCAGGAGTCTCTGACTCCAAGTCCAGGACTCTATCCACTACCCAGACTAACTCTGGCACCACTGATTCTTGCTCCCCACCCCACCCCCAGAAAAAAAGATTACAGTTTACATTCCTAAGGTACTTTACAGTTGACTGAGCACCTTTATATTTGTTATATATCTGATTTGAGCTTCATGCTAAGCCCTAGGATGGACAGGCATTATTATCTCATTTTTTCAGATGAAGAATATGAGTCTCAGAGATGTTATGTGATTTACTACTAGACCTTAGGCAAATAGCAGAATTGACACTAGAACCTAGATCATCTGACATGAAGTCTAACGCTCTCATTTCTCGTCATACTGGGGCAGGGCCAGAGGGGAGATTTTTTGGGGGGAGGCAGGGAAAGGATCCTTTTTAAAAATACAGTACCTCTCAATCTACCAATTTTACCTTGAATTCAGGAAGAACTTAAAATTGATAATTAAAATTTTGCTAACAGATGCCCAAGGAAAAACTACTATCTTGAGATCTTGAGTCATTGGGGTTCAGGGTACCTTGGGGTACCAGTACAACATATTATTCCTTGGTGAAATTTCCCGTTCAAAAGTGCTGAGCTATTGGTTAGAGCAGAGGGAAGCTGCAGACCCAAGAGCTCTGGAAACCTAACCCCTTCCCAGACTGAGTGGCATGGCCATCGCCATTGACCTTGGACAGTAGTAGTCTCTCCCTCACCTGGGCCTTGTTTTTATTTGAAATCATGGATGTCTATTGCTCGTCGCCCCTCTTTTTTCAATGTAGAAGAGTAAAGATACGTTGCGTGAAACAGGTTAATATGCATATAACCTGATATAATAAAAATGGAGTCACCAGAATGAATGATTTCTATTTCCACAAAGCACTGGTATTTCTGCCTTCTTAACGTATCTCCTACATGGTTTTCTAGCTTCTGACGATGTCACCCACCCTGGTGCAGGCCTTCATCACTTCAGTCCCGGAGTACCGCGACGGCCTGCCGGTGGGTCTGCCTGCCTCAAGTCTCTCCCCACTCCAGCTCATCCTCCCCTCACGCGTCGAATTGATCTTCTTAAATCACAGAACTGACCAGGTCGCTTCCTTATTCCATGAGCTCCAGTGGCTCCCTATTACCCACCAGATCAAATACAAGATTCTCTGTTTGGCTTTTAGAGCCCCTTATCGCCCGCTCTCTTCTCACCTTTCCAGTCATCCTGTACTTTATTCCTCCCTTCCCCCAAGCACTCTGTGGTTCATTAATACCGGCTTCCTTGTGGTTGCTCCAACTCCCCACTCTAGACATCTCCACCGGCTGACCCTCCTACCTGGAATGTTCTCCCTCTTCAGCTCTGCCTCTGGGCTTCCCTGACTTCCATCAAATCTCACCTAAAATCTCACCTTATCCAAGAAGCCATTGCCGTTCCTTCTGAAAGCTAGCGTCTTCCCTCTGAGATTAACCTTCCATTAACACTCTATATGTCTTGTTTGTACATAGATGTTTGCGTCTTGTCTCTCCAGTGAAACTTGAGAGCAGGGATTATTTTTTTCTTCCCCTTTTCCTTGCATCCCCAGAGCTTAGCACAATATCTGGCACGTTTTTGGTTGTTTAGTCATTTTTCACTCATGTCTGACTCTTTGTGACTTTATTTTTCTAGGCAAAGACACTGGACTGATTTACTCTTTCCTTCTCTAGCTCGTTTTACAAATGAGGAAGCTGGGGCAAACAGGGTTAAGTGACTTGCCCAGGGTCACACAGCTAGTAGGTGTCTGAGGTCAGATTGAATTCAGGAAGAGGTGCTTATTTATTAAGCTTATTTTTGATTTCACTAATGGAAAACATTCTGAAATACCAGAAGAGAAGATGACGGTAAATATGTGAGAATTGTTACTATTGAAATAGCTCCACTTTTGCCATGTTCCTAAATATTCACTGCCAAGAGTAATTTGGCAGTGAGTAGCCAGCAACGGCATGGCTCTAGAATTTGCCTTGAAAATTGTTTACACAATATACATAGAAGGAGTGGTCATTCCCACACCTAAGAGTGTCTCATTCCCTTGCGGCTGAACTCTATTCCCCACTCAAGACATCTAATTTCCTATCTCTTTGCCTTTGTACTGACTGTGCCCTCTGCCTGAAATGCCTTCCCTTTTGACCTCCCCCCTCATGGAGTTTCTTCCTTTAGGGTGCCGCTTAGGCACCATCTTCTACATGACCCCGATCTCTCTTCCCTCCTATCCCCCCAATTGCCGGTAGCCTCCCGCCTTTGAGAGAAATTGATAACCAATGATTTGGGGAGATTCAGATTTCCCCCTTTTTCTATTATCCTCATATCAAGGCCTCAGTTTCTGAAGGTTGAGCTGACCTTTTCCTCTATCAAGACCCCACCCAGGTGGGACAGCAATTGTGTTCT
>CM053622.1:671030798-671081031 GCA_028646595.1 Phalanger gymnotis
TTTTCTCCTTGCTAGCTCTATATAAGCACTGCCGAGAGCTGAATAAAGTCCTTTTTTGCCAGCCACACTTTGCAGCCTCCCGCTCCTCCTTTTTCACCCATTCCCTTTCAGGCTGGGTCCTCCTCGGACTCCACGTTAACTGGCCCTGCTGGACGGGGCATTCTAGGCAGTTCCTACTAGGCATTGGGGGGATACCAAACAGTTCCTGGCAGCCCTCAAGGAGTTTATATTCTACTGATATGTTAATCTGTAACAGGTGGGAATTAGAAGAGCTCCCTCTAATCCCTGGACTGGGATTTCTGATAGAATAGGTGTGCACTCTGGTCTCTTCCTCTACAGACCTGTTCGCAGTTAACATTGTTGCTGGAAGGTGAGGGAAGATAAACGATCTTCGATCTTCCCTCACCCTTTTGCTGGAATTCCAAGGGAGATGGGATTTATCTATCGATCTTAGATTTACTCCGGGGAGAGAGGAGAGAGGAAATTACAGCACCAGAGTCCATTCCCTCAGGATATCGAGTGGCTAGTCTTCTCTGACATAAGCCCCTGTTATGGGGACACGTGGGAACCAATCAAGAGTTGCTGTATCATTTCAGCCAAATGAAGTGCTTACATCCATCCCAGTAACAAACCAATGCACATGTCCGTCCCCCCAGATTCAGAATGTATGCTCCATGGCTCATCCCTGCTTTACTGGAAAATGGGGATAATAACACACACATGGCCTCTCATGGTGCAATTGTAAGGAAGCCTCTCATCTTTTATAAACGGTCAGTACTACACAGATCTGTGATTTCTTCGGTGTGCAGTTATCCCTTCCACATTACTGGGATTAGAGGTGTGGTACCCCCTTCATCTGGAAAATCTGTGTAAAATTTCTTTGGCCCTCCCTTCATACCAGAGAAGAAGTCTGAATTTTTTATTTTTCTTTTATGGCATTTTACAGTACCTTATTGTAAAATTTGGGTTAAGTATCTGGTCATAGGCTCTGTGTCATCTGTGGCTTCCTTAAAACTCCCCTGAAATTCCCATTTAATTTCCTATGCCAACCAGTGATATATTGAAACAATGATGGGGACACCTATGATGTAGAAGGGATAACTTTAAGTACCCATTCCACTAAAGAAGCTCAAACCCTCTCCTACCCTGCCCCACCCCCAAAGCTGGGTGGACAGGTCTTTGAGATCTGTGGCTGAAAAATTTAGCCTCTCCCACCTGCCCTAGTGGTGAGCCTCTTTGAACTTAGCCAGGTCTTCTGATGGCAGATACCCAGTCCATTACAGGGATCAGACTCAAGGTCTTTCTGGCATGGTAGGGCCAGCCAACACCTTTTGCCTCACTGGTATAGACTGCAAGAAGTCCAAGTCACAATGGATATTAAACAAGAGCCATGAACTAGAGTGGGAAACAGCACTGGATTTGACAAGAGAGGACCTGGATTCCAATCCTGCCTTTCTCAATTATAGCCTGTTCCCTTTGGCAAACCTCTTTATCTCTCTGGGTCCCAGTTTCCTCATCTGTAAAATGATAGGATTGGATTAGATGGCCTCTGGGGTCCCATCCGGCTATACGTCGGTGAGCTTTGTGGTCAGGCTTTAATAAAGGGCAAAACTTGAAGGGCTCCATAAGTGTGAGCTGTTATTATTCTTACTTAAGCCTTTTGGCAGGCTGTCTACACAGCAAGAAGGCTTCCCAAACAGAGCATACAGAGACACAGAGGACCTGCTATTGTTCCTTTCTCTCTCACTGAGCTGGAGAAACAGCTTGGAGTTGGAAGGGGGAAAATATGAACTGAAAAAGACTCATTTTTCATGTTAGTGTTAGTTGTTGGAGGCAGGACAGAACTCATCTTACAATAATTGGGTCTTCCCTGTCCCCAAAGCACAGGTGGGTCTTTGGGTTGACTTTTCAGGTAAAATCAAGAGTAGCAGAAGACTAGTAACTCTACGGAGGGTCTGGAGGAGCATTAACCGTCTGGATGGCTGCTTACTGTTTGGGGACAACATTCAGAGCTCAATCAATTTTTGTTGTTCAGTCGTTTCAGTCTTGTCTGACTCTTCACCATCTCACTTGGGGTTTCCGTGGCAGACACTGGAGAGTTTGCCATTTCCTTCTCTAGCTAATTTTACAGAGGAGAAAACTGAGGCAAATGGGTTTAAGTGACTTGTCCAGGATGTCACAGCTAGTAAATATCTGAGGCCAGATGTGAATTCAGGAAGTTGAGTCTTTCTGACTCCAGGCCCACAGCACTATCTACTGCCCCACTTAGCTGTCCCTGCTCAACCAATTTACCAAGAGGAATTTATCAAGCATTTACTATGTGGGAAGCAGGCTCCTAGGCACTGGGGATGCAAATACAGAGAATGAAAGTCTCTGGCCTAAAAGAGCTTATATTCTAATGGAATATATCTATATATCTATTCATTACATGTGCACAAGTTACAGAAAGCAGACACAAGATAATCCTTTATAGAGAGGTGCTAGCAGCTGAGGGCAACATGAAAACTAGCAATAATCTTCTAAACATTCATCTAGGGCCCAGCTGCAGACAAGGTCATTAGACACGACCTGTTTCTGCTAGGAGTTTATGCTCTGGGACAGATAGAGAACCTGGCTTGTTGCTATCTCAGTAACTCAAGGAACAAGGTCAGACATTAAATAAAGTGTTCTTTTTCCCATTAGATTCCCTGAAAAAAATAGTTCATTTTTCAATCACTCTTTGGCCTGCCTCTGACCCTGTTCCTGTCTCTGTTGCTCTCCTTTTCCCTTCTCTACCAGCAGGTCAGCTCTAATCTGCATTTGTATCTATGATTCTAATTTAGCCATGCAGAACAGTTTGGTCCCCGGATATAGCCAGCCAACTAAGGAATGAATGCCCACAAATGGCTCCCCATTGCCTACCAGGTAAAATCCAAATGCCTTACTTTAGAGTTCAAGACAGTTGGTTGATAAACATTTATTAAGTGCTTACTATGTGCCGGGCATTTTTGGGCTGAGGCTGGGGATACAAAAAGAAGCGAAAGACAGACCTTGTCCTCTAGAAGTTCACAATCTAATGGTGGAGACAACAAGCAAACAAACATGTACAAACAAGCTATATAAAGGATAAATAGGAAGTAATTAATAATATTAATTAATTAAAAATAATTAAGAAGGAACTAACTGAATTAAGAAAAATTGTGAAAGCTTCCTATAGAAGATGAGATTTTAGCTAGGACTTAAATGAAGCTAGGAAAGGTAGCAGGTGAAGATGAGGAGGGAGAACATTCCAGGCATGGGGGACAGCCAGGGAGAATGCCCACAGCTAAGAGGTGGAGAGTCTTGTTGGTAGAATAGCCAGGAGGCCAGTATCACTGGTTTAAAGAACATCTGTTGAGGACTAAAGGGGTAAGAAGACTGGAAAGGCAGGAGGGGGCTAGGTTATTAAGGTCTTTGAATGTCAGAGCATTTCATGTTTGCTCCTAAAGGCAATAGGGTGCTGCTGGATTTTGTCCACTGTGTGTGTGTGTGTGTGTGTGTGTGTGTGTATGAGAGAGAGAGAGAGAGAGAGAGAGAGAGAGAGAGAGAGAGAGAGATGACCTGCTCTTTAGGAAAATCACTTTAGCGGCTGAATGGAGGATGGATTGGAGTGGGGAGAGACTTAAGGCAGGCAGACCCACCAGGAGGCTATCGTGATAATCCAGGCATGAGGTGATGAGGGTCTGCATTAGAATGATGGTAGTGTCAGAGGAGAGAAGGCGACATATTCCAGAAATGTTGCAAAGGTGAATTCTGTTGTGGAAATGCTTGTTTTATTCCATAGGTTAAAAATGAAATAAATAAATGTGAAAAAAAGGTGAATTCAACAGACTTTTGCAAATAGCCTTGATATTGGGGGTGGGAGATAGTGAGGAATCCTGGGTGACTCCCACGTTGGGAGCCTGAAGGACTAGGAGAATGATATTGCCCTTTACAATAATAGGAAAGGTTGGGGGGGGAATTTTAGGGGGAAAAATAATTCAAGGCAACCTACAAACTATCTATACTTTGCCAGTGTCATTCACTATGACACTAACAGCCTCTCCTCCTATCCAGCCACATCAGTTCACCGTCCACAGCCCCTTTCTCATCTGTCCCATTCTCTGTCCTCATCTAGCCATCGCCTCATTTCACACCCTTATTACCTCTCGAAGGGATCATATTGCCACAGCCTCCTAATTGGTCTCCTGGCCTCCATTCTCTCCCCTTTATAATCTAATGACTTCCAATTATCACTAGGATAAAGTACAAACTCTTCTATTTGGCATTTAAAGCATCACAATCTCATTTGTTGTTGTTGTTCAGTCATGCCTGACTCTTCATAACCCCATTTGGGGTTTTCTTGGCAAAGATCCTGGAATGTTTTGCCATTTCCTTCTCCAGCTCATTTTACAGATGAGGAAACTGAGGCAAACAGAGTTAAGTGACTTGCCCAGGGTTGCACAGCTATTAAGTGTCTGAGGCTGCATTTGAACTTAGGTCTTCCTGACTTCAGGTCTGGAGCTCCATCCACTCTGTCACCTAGTTACAACCTATCTTTCCAGACTGATATCACATTTCTTTGATCATACAGTCCTTATTCAATACTTGGCATTCCATCTCTTGCTTGTTTGTTTTTTCATAGTCTGTCTTGGGTCCTGGAGAGCTTTCCCTCTTCAGCCTTGTCTCCTAGAATCCCTAGCTTCCTTCTAGGCACATCTCTAGTGCTACCTCCCATGAGAAATCTTTCTTAATCTCTGTAGTTATTGAAATCTAGAACAATGAGTTAGGGGGCACAGTGGATAGAATACTGGGTCTGGAGTCAAATCTGGCCTCAGACACTCAGTAGCTGTGTGACCCTGGCCAAGTCCCTTAACCCTGTTTGCCTCAGTTTCCTCATCTGTAAAATGAGCTGGAGAAGGAAATGGCAAACCACGCCAGTATCTTTACTGAGAAATCCCCAAATGGCCTCATGGAGAGAGTTGGTCACAGCTGAAAAGGCTCACCAAAAGAAGGATGAGAGATTAAACGAGTTGTCCTATGTCATATAGCCAGAACATATCAAAGGAAAGATTGGTTCTGAGGCTAGTTCTCCATGCACCCCACCAGGCCTTCTTGATGATGCTGGTGATGACAATAATACTAATGATGACTGATATCAAAGTTTGCAAAGTGCTTTGCTATATGTAATCTTATTTACTCTGCCTTGAGTTCTGCTTAAAACTCTCCTCATCAATCTCAGGTCCACCAGCCTTCAGGAAATTAAATATGCCCTGTAATCAGTTTTTATCTCTTTAAGTTGTTGGCCACAGAGACCATTATGCAGCCCTGGATAATTCTCCTGCCCTTTCCCCAGAAAACAAACCACCAAGGCCTGTACATCAGGCCTGTAGGTATTCCTTGCTTCTCACTCCTAGTAGCATCTTTGTCCTGTGAAGCCGGGCCTTAGCATGGCAGGGCAGGGCCACCGTGTTCCAAGACAGCAGCCCCCTCCTCCAGCACACAGGGACTGATGAGGCTGTGGGCGCTGCTACAAATCCCACTGACTTTTTTTTATCAAGACCGTAGAAGGGGCCCTGCAAAGGTCAGCTCCGATTCAACTTAATTCAAAGTGACATTCAACAAGCATTTCTTAAGCACTTACTATGGGTGAGGCACTATGCTTGGCACTGCAGATAAAAAGGAACCAGATCTATGATTTCACTGGTACACAAAATGCCAAGGCCAGGAAACTCTCTCTACCAATTAAGCTGGTGCCTTCTTAATAACTTATCGGTAGAGAGCTGCCTGGAATACAGAGAGGGTAAATGACTTGTCTAGGGTCATACTGCCAGTGTATTTCCTCAAACCTAGGTCTTTCTGCCTCTGCCCCACTGCCTCTCCTAATAGGCAAGTGCCAATGGACTGGAAATTCGTTGGCTTTTCTCCGTACATGTTGGTATCCTGCCCAATGTGAAATGGACTTGAACCACGTAACTTCTCGGGACCTCAGTTTCCTCATCCGTAACATGAAGGCTTGGGACTAGTAGACCTCTAACACACAGCTCTAAATCTGTGATCCTATGCTAAGATATAGACATCAAGAATATACAGACAAAAATTAAATACTGCTCACAAGAAACTTATGTCTTCTTGGAGTAGAGGAGTTATAATATGTGTGCAGATTACTGTAACCCAAGGTAAAGAGAGACAGAGACAGAGAGAGACACACAGAGACAGATACACACAGACAGACAGAGACAGAGACAGAGACAGAGAGACACACACAGAGACACAGATAGATGGAGGGAGGAAGAGAGACAGAGACAGAGACAGAGAGAGACAGAAAGATGGGGAGAGAAGAAGAGAGAGACAGAGAGAGGGACGGAGAGGGAGAGGGAGGAAGAGAGAAAGACAGAGAGAGACAGGGGGGAGGAAGAGAGAGATAGAGGCAAGGAAAGACAGATAAAGAGGGAGAAGAGAGAGACAAAGAGAGGGAGAGAGAGAAGGACAGAGAGACAGAGACAGGAAGAGACAGGCAGAGACAGAAATAGAGACTAAGTAGGATCAGAAGAATATCATTTTCTCTGGGGGGGATCAGAGACTGTAGGTTGGTGGGTGGGGGCAGGGTGGGGAGTCATAGCCAAGGTTATCCGCTCAGCCTTTCACTCCCCGTCTCCAATTTTCATGTTTCCACCCATCGTCTCCCCGCATTTCCACTTCTGTGCCCATGTTGGCATCTTTCCTAGATAATTCTTTTCTCTGCTCACCCAGTTCTCTGGAGGATTAGTCCCCTGTCTTGATTGATCTCTTCAGAATGCCATCTTCATTGATTCTCCTTTACCCATTTAATTAATGCACCAAATAATCTTCTTTCCAGGTCATTAGCAAGGAAAACAAATGAAGACAGGGCCTTGGGTGCCTGCCTCCCAGACACAGGGCCTTCCCTGTTGCTTTTCTGTCACCCCACAACCAGGAACCATTGCAAGGAAGACGAAATGTGGTGTGGAAAGAGAACAGGTTTTGGAGTGAGTTACTCACTATCTGTGTCACTGTGAGCTAGTCATTTAATCTCTCAACCTCAGTTTCTTCATTTGAGGAAGAAGGAAGGAACCAAGCACTTACTAAGCACCTACTATGTGCCAGGCACTTTGCTAATCGCTTTACAAATATTATCTTGTTTATTTCTCCCAACAGCCCTGGAAAGCGGCTGCCATTATTATCCCCATTTCACAGATGAGGAAACTTGAGGCATAGGGAGGTTAAGTGACTTGCCCAAGGCACATAGCTAGAAATGTCTTAGGCCAAATTTGAACTGTTCTTCCTGACTCCAGGCCCAGTGCTTTACAACTGCCCCTAGGGGGTTAGAATGGATTAATGCTAAGGTCCTTTACCTTTCCAAACGGTTTGAGCCGAAGACCCCAGGTTGCCTTTCATTGATAGACACAGGAAGGCTCGTCTTAGCTCTCTACACCATGAGATCTGAGGGGGCAATGGGAAGGTTCCTGCCCCAGAATAATTCTCTCACTGGATACCAACTATCTGCCTCTCTCTGTCCTGCTCTCTTTCTCTCCCTCTCTGTCTCTGTCTCTCCTTGTTTCTGTCTCTGTCTTCCTCCCTCCCTGTGTCCCTCTGTCTCTGTCTCCCTTCCTCCCTCCATCTGTCTCTGTGTCTCTCTCTGTCTCTTTCTCTAACTCTGTCTCTCTCTCTATCCTCTTTTTCTCTCCCTCTCTTTGTCTCTCCTCTCCCTCTGTCTCTGCCTCTTCCTCTCTCCCTTTCTCTCTGTTACCTTCTTTCTCCTCCTCATTTCTGTTTCTCTCTCTCTTCCTCTCTCCCTCTCTGTCTCTCTTCCTCTCTCCTTGTTTCCCTCTGTCTCTTTCTTTCTCTTCATCCCTGTCTTTTTCTGTCCCTCTTTCCATCTCTTCCTCTCTCCCTGTCTCTTTCTGCCTCTTGTCTCTCTTCCTCCCCCCTTATCTGTCTCTGTGTCTCTTTATTTCTGTCTCCTTCACGTGGAGGAAAGTGCTTTGTCAAACTTAACATCCTTCAGAAAAATGAGCTGCTGTTATCCTTACTTTATACTGTTGCTGGGAGTTGGCTCTGGTCAAAGAAGATTGAATGGGGCATGAAGACAAGTAGATGTGATTTCTGTCATGCATACACAGATGCCTATTTGTAGATAGCTTCTAGGGCATCTAGGTGGTGCAGTGCACAGAGTGCCAGGCCTGGAGTCAGGAAGACTCATCTTCCTGAGTTCAAATCTGGCCTTAGACACTTATTAGCTCTGTGACCCCAGATAAGTCACTTAACTCTGTTTGCCTCAATTTCCTTGTTTGTAAAATGAGCTGGAGAAGGAAATGGCAAACCATTCCAGTATCTCTGCAGAGAAAGCCTGAAATGGGGTCATGAAGAGTCAGACATGACTGGAAATGACTGACTGAACAACAAATGTATGCCTAGGAAGGCTGTATTTCTTAGACAGATTACCCTTCTGACCCAGGCCTTGAGGCTTTTCTGGCTTAAGAGAACTTGAATTTTGCCAAAGGCTGAGGCATTTTCTGAGCATTAATTTCTACTGTGGCCACAGACTTACAACCTTGGGTGAGTCATCTGTGCCTACAGTTGTTAATGTTTGTAAAGCCATCTCTTGTTCCTTACATCCCTCACTGCTCTTAGGAGAGTAAGTGAAATCTATGCAATAGTATCTCAGAGTGGAAAGAAAGCTGAATTTAGAGTCAAATCCCTTGGGTTCAAAGCCTGACTCTGTTGTTTGTTACCTGAGTGACCTTGGGAAAGCCATTTGCCTTTTCTAAGACTCACTTTCCTCATCTTGAATTGGATGAGGATTGTTAGGGTTCTTCCCAGCACTTGGCCCTTTGGAAATGTAGGGGTCATAGACCTAGTGATGGAAGAGACCTTGGAGACTAGTTAGTCCAACCGTTTTATTTTACAGATGAGGAAACTGAGGCACAAGGCTGTTCAGTGTCTTTCCCAAGGTCACCCAGGGTGGTAGTAAGCATTAGAGCAGGGATTTGAATCCTTGCCCTCTGATTCCACAGTACCATCCTGTACCTCTCTCTCAACTGGGAAAGAGGCTGTTGAATTGCAGTTCAAGATACCGTCACTTTCAATTATCTGTGGGTAGATTATACCCTGTGGATTATTTCTGCAGCGGCTTTTCCGATTCAATAAGCACTAATGTAGGAAATACCATCCTAGGCTAGCTTTCCCTTGAACCTCTACATCCCCTCTTGTCAGTCAGTTCAGTGTGCACACAAGTAATTCAAACTCAGCCGAATATAAGCCTGAGAAATTTCAGGGAAAGGTCAGGGGCAGCTAGGTGGCACAGTGGATAGAGCACTAGGCCTAGGGTCAGGAAGACCTGAGTTCAAATCCAGCTTCAGACATTTCTTAGCTGTGTGACCCTGGGCAAGTCATATAACTCTGTTTGCCTCAGTGAAGGAAATAGCAAACCATTCCAGTATCTTTGCTAAGTAAACCCCAAATGGGGTAATGAAGAATCAGACATGATTGAAAAATGACCAACTGGAATATTGGAGAGAGAAATCTGACATGGGGAAAAATAATATAATAATAAGTCAAAATTTTATGGCAATGTTAGGATTGCAAGTACTTTTCTCAGAATTCTGTGAGGTAGGAAGTACAAAAATTACCCCTATTTTATTGATGAGAAAACTGACATTTAGTAAGAGTAAGTGGCTTGAGTCATACAACTGGAAAGTGGCAGAGCCAGGATTCAAAACCAAGTCTCCTGATTCTAAAATCTAATGCTTTTCCTATAGTACCACACTGCCCCATATAGAGTATTTCAAAATAAATAATAACTGACTTTGAATTTACCCATTGTTCCTTTCTAGCAGTGTGGATAATCCAGCATTGACTATAGTCTTATGAAATATGTATGGAGCAGGGTCAGCCTGAAACCCAACTCCTGTGATCCTTCATCAGCTCTCTTCACCTCTTGGCCTGGATAAACAGAACACACTGGCTTTTGTGTAGAATTCCCCTCCCCCCACCCATCCCCAATTCAGACCCCATAGAATGCTGGTGCTAGAAGAAAATTTAGAGATCCTTCTCACATCAAGGATGAGGAAACAAGTCTACACCGAAAGTCACATAGCTACTGATCAGTCAATCAACATCATTTATTAAGTGCATTCTATGTGCCAGTCACTGGGTCAAGAATTAGATAGCCTCTGCTTTCCAGGGGCTTATATTTTAAAAGGGGAGATTATATGAACATATAGCAAGGGTATGAGCATTTGGAGGGTGGGGAATCAGGAAAGACTTCATAGGCAAAGTCACAATTGAGCCATTTTGTATAAACCCAACAGTTCCGAGATGTACAAATGAGGAGGAATAGCTTTCACAAGATAATATATGTGATACCAGTATCAGTGTCAGCTGTTACTATAAGTGACAGCTGGGACCCAGGTCCCCTGACTCCTTGCCTAACCAGGGCTCCAGCATTCCACCAGACTGGGCTGCTTCACCGTGTTACTCCCAGATTCCTGTTCCCAAGTCCTTTTTTCCTATTCCTTGGACACCCCATTCAGGAGGAGCTCAGTGCCACACCTTCTCCTCTCCCCTCTCACTCTATGTTTCTATGATCCCTCTTTCTTTCCATGTGGAATGAAGGCTTTTTTCCTTATTAAGAGATTTCAGAGAGCAAAGCAGGTGAGAGAGGCATTTGGGGTGGGGTGGAGGAAGAAGGTGCCTCTAAAAATCACAACTACCTAGCAAGACTGGCCCTAGCCAGGATCCAGGAATGTACCCACCCCACAATGCCAATGGGCCAGCCAGCTGCAACCTCCTCTCTCTGTACTTGCTCCCCTAAGAAAGTCTGAGCATTTCATTTTTAAAGATGACGGATTCTAATTCCAGGCAATGGAATAGAATTATTGGGTTCAGAGGATGCAGCAGGAGGCACCTGGTGCTGTTCCAGAGGCAAAAGTTTCCCAAAGGTTGTAAGGGAGGGAAAACATGCAATTTTCTCCCTTCTCTCTCCAACTCTAGCCCTGGCCCCAGCCTTACTGGGAGAAGCATAGCCAGGAGTGAAGACTACAGTGCTAGATCTGACCCATAGAACTGTCACTCCTCTAAAGACATCCCTGTGCCTATGGTGATTGTAGCTGAGCCTTTCAGTTTAGGGGGTTCCTTAGTGCTGTAATGATTAAGGATTGTAAGGTGACTCACAGAGGCAATCAGAGGGAGAGAAGGAGGCAATTGACAGTTGGTCCTTAAAAAGAAAGAAAGACAAGAAGGAAGAAAGAAAGGAAGGAAGAAAGAAAGAAACAAAGAACAAAAGAATGAAAGGAGGGCAGAAAAGAAAGAAAGAAAGGGAGGGAGGGAGAAAGGAAGGAAGAAAGAAAGAAAGGAAGAAAGAAAGAAAGTAGGAAAGGAAAGAAGAAAGGGAAGAATTCTCTTCTCTCTTATAAATAAATGTCCTACAAATGGTTTAATTATGGCCTAGAGGATGGGAAGGGGCAAAGGAAGGAAAGAAGCATTGGTTGTCAGAACCAAGGCATATGTGGTATGTGGTAGCAGGTGCCTTTGGTGATGAGGTAGATGGTGCCATGATCACAGTAGGTCAGAATGTCTTGGCATGGAGCTAGAAGTTAGAAAGAAAGAAAGAAGGAAAGAAAGAAACAAAGAAGAAAGGAAAGAAAGGAAAGCAGGAAGGAAGAAAGGAAGAAAAAGAAAGAGAAGGAGGAAGGAAGGAAGGGAAAGGGAGAGAAAGAAAGAAAAAAGAAGGAAGGAAGGAAGAAAGATACTGCCTTCTTCTATCCCCCAAATCCAACAACAAAACCAAAACCCCAAGCCCCTTCAATCAAACATCATGTGCACACATACGATTCACTCCTAACTCTACCACACTAGGGCAAACTAGGAAGAACTTCCCATGTCCCTTTTTCCCAATACCCTCAGTGATGTGTTTTGTGTCTTGGCCAAGTATTATAGAATTGGGGAGTCTCAGAGGTGGAGAGGGCTTCAGAAGCCGTCTAGTCCAATCCAGACCAGAAAAAGGAGATTTAGATAACAACATTCTCAATGAGTAATAACCTAGCTAGCCATTGTCTGAAGAGCTTCAGGGAATCCAAAACCTCTAAAGGCAGCTTGGCCCATTCCACTTATGGACGGCTCAAATTGTTTGAAAATTTTCCTGACATGGGCCTAAATTTGTCTTTTTGCACTGTGCCTAGATCTGCCTTCTGGGACCAGATTGAATGGATTAAACCTCTTTTCCACATAACAACTTTTGTAGTTCTTGAAGCTAGCTATTATGTTTCCTTGAATCTTCTCTTCTCTATGATAAATATCCCCAGTTCTTTGAACAGATCTTTGTGTGCCATGATTTTGATTGCCCTCCCCTAGATGTTCTCAATTATCAATGTCCTTCTTAAAATATAAAATTGAGAACTAAACACAGTACTCTAATTCTCTTTCCTCTTATGTCCTACAAATGACTTAATTATGGCCTTGAGCATGGGAAAGAGCAAAGGAAGGAAAGAAGGGGTGGTTGCCAGAACCAAGACATATGTGGCATGTGGTAGCAGATGCCTTTAGTTGGTACCATGATCACAGTAGGTCAGAATGTCTCAGCAGCATGGAGCCAGAGGTTAGAAAGAAGCTCTGGTGTTCCAAAGGTCTCCTTCAATCAGCTGAGGAAGATAGCTGATTCCCTGGAAAACTGAAATTGGAAAACATGGGGTCTAAACCACAATTCTTCAGAAAGGGTGGTTTTTCACCTTTCTTCCTTGCATCCTCTCCCTACCCTCATCCCCCAGAAACTCTCAGGGTCATCTGTAGGTATGTGGGTACTGTCCAGGCCAATTGCAACTGTGCCCTTCTCCACCAGGCCCCTCTAAAGCCCACACATTTTTATATCAATGAAATCTGGCTAAAATTACTCTCAGGGAAGTATGGAGGGAAAGTGCAACTTGGCACGATGATGCCAATCCTTACTGGATTTGGAGTCAGAAGACCCAAGTTCAAATTCTCCTTCTTTTACTTACTACCTTTGCAACATTGATCAAGGCATTTCATCCATATTTCTGGGCCTAACTCTTTTCATCTATGACATGAGGGGGCTTGAATAGATGATCCCTAAAATCCCTTTCGTCTAGGCCTAGAGAACGACAGGTGCTGGGATTTCAAAAAAGAAAAGAGAATGAAATCTATGAATTATAGGCTAGAGACCTTTACTTCAATTACTGACGTAAATCTAGAGCATATTAAAAGAATGGTGAGGAAACATCTAGAAAAAAAGAGAAGCAATGATCGTAAAGGACCATCATGGCTTTTATCAAGAACAGGTCATTCCAAACTTTTGTCGCTTTGTGACAGTGTTACTAAAATGATAGAAGGCTATAGAAATAATTTATGCAGTAGGAGACTTCATAGTTTACCTAGATATTAGAAAAGCATTTGATAAAGTATGTCATTTTACTAGTCCAGAATCCATTTCACAGCACCGTTATGGGATGACTGAACTCAAAGAGTAGTTGTTAATGGTTCAGGGAAGCTAAGCAGTGCAGTGGATAGAGCATCAGCCCTGGACTCAGGAGGACCTAAGTTCAAATCTGGCTTTAGGCACTTAGTGTGATCCTGGGAAAGTCACTTAACCCAGTTTGCCTCAATTTCCTCATCTGTAAAATGAGCTGGAGAAGGAAATGACAAATCACTCCAGTATCTTTGCCAAGAAAACCCCAGATGAGGTCACGAAGAGTCGGACATGACCTAAACGACTGGATGGTTCAATGTCACTTTGGGAAGGTTTTCAGGGGAGAGCCTCAGGGATCTTTTCTGGGCCCTGTACCATTCAACATTTTTCTCAGTAGCATGCATAAAGTCGTAAATGACATCCTTATCAAGTTTTCAGATGATGCAGAGCTGGGAGGGATGGCCACCCCACTGGAAAACAGAATCCAAAACAAAAGACCTTGACATGCAGGTGCATTGGATTCACTCTAATAAGGTAAAATTTAATAAAGATAAATAACTACAGTTCTACACAGAAGCCCAAGAAGTTGGTTTCACAAGTGCAAGGTAGGGGAGGCATGGAAGTTAGATATTTTATCTGAAAAAAGATCAGAAAGCTTTGGCAGACTCAACAATGACTCAATATTTTTTGACATAGACAAAAAACACTAATTCAGTCTTGGGCTGCATTTCGACAAGGTGTCCAGAAATAACAAAGTCAGACCCCCATTGTACTCTGTCCCTGCCTTACCACAACTGGAGTGTTGTGTTCATTTCTAAGCTCCATATTTTAGGGAGGATATTGATAAACTAGAAAGCATCATCCAATCACATCTTCCCATTTAACTTTTCTCTTAAATATTTTAATAATGACAGTTCACACTTCTATATCTCTTTAAGATTAACAAAGCATTTTCCTCACAAAATCCCTATGAAGTAGATAGTGCAAAATATTGCTATTCTAACTTTATAGATGATAAAACAAAGCATCAGAGTGTTAAGATACTTTCTGGCAGTCACACTGGGCCTGGAGTCAGAAGGACCTGAGTTCAAATTCAGCCTCAGACACTTCATAGCTCTGTGACCCTGGGCAATTCACTTAACCCGTGTTTCCTTATCTGTAAAATGGGGGTAGCAACAATATAATTATAATAATAGCACCTACTTCTCCAGAGGCCCAAATGAAGTAATAGTTGTAAAAATGCTTATAGCACAGTACCGGGCATATAGCTAAGGGCTATACCAATGTTAGTGATGATGATGGGGACGATGATGATGATGATGACGACCCCGGACTCCTGGCTTCAGGGCCAGCACACTTCTCACTGTACTGCCACGTGTACCACATAACTCAGACAGTGGTATATAATCCCCAAGGGTACAAAGAATCCTCTCAGATAGTTACAAAGACCCCCTTTTCCACCACGCTTCTTCCCCTAGCTCCTAAGGCCAAGGACTATGGCTTCTGGGTTACCTCTTATCACTTCCTGGCTTCTCCATCCAACTCCACCTACCTTCGGGACAAGGTTGGCAGCCTGGGTCTCCTCCCAGCGAGAAATATCCAAGAGGACAGAAGACACAGCCTGTGAGCTGAGAACTTGGCTCCTGTCCTGGTGGGCAACGCTACAAAGCAACAGAGAAATGTGAAAAGGGAAAATTAATTATCAAGGACATAGTAATGGAAGAACTAAGTTGTTCACTGAGAATTTACAGTGTTGGAAGCTCTGATTCCAACCTGATTGCTCACTCATTGGGGGACCTTGGAAAGTGTGCCACTTAATCTCAGAGACTTGCCCAAGGTCATGTGGCTGGCAAGGGGCAGGGCCAGGATCCGATCCCGGGGCTTCACACACCTAGTCTAATAGTCTTTTGCTATTACTTTTTTGGTATCTCCATCTTCTATGAACATCTTTGGTCTGATTCTTTTCTCTTGCTCATAAACCCCAATGAGAGAGGTTTAGAAAGAAGGAATCTCTCTGCCTTATCTTCCCTCCCCTCATTTCTTCACCCCTGCTCTCTCTGACTAGACAGACAAACTTTCCCTACTGAGTTAGGCAGACAGGAGAGGGCAGAGAGGGAGGGGGGAAGGTCATAGTGAGGAAGAAGAAGGAGCTAGGTAAGAAGGGATGATAGATGTAAACAGACCTTTCCACTCTGCTTTTAGAGAAATGAGAAATCTATCCAATCACTGTCAAGAGGGACTTAATTACATCTACTCCTCTTTCAGGGTTGCCTTTGATACAAGGAACAATGGGCAGGTGTCAGGTGCCATGTCTTAGAGGAGTCAGGACTATTGGGTTCTGGACCTTGTTTACCTACATAATGGGGAAGTGACTTTGAGACTCCATCAGAGAGCAGCAGAAAGCCACTCACTTCCTGGCCCACTGGTGGCGGTTAGTGAGGTATCCTGGGACGTGGGGAAGAAGGATGTCATACTGATTGGACAACAATAGGCTACCAAATATAAGGTACAAGGCTTTCTGGATAAACATCAATACTTGTTGAGTAATATAATCAGTATAAAAATCTACCCTATAATTTCCAATTTCTTATTATAAATGACTGTCTTGGCAACTAATACTTCTTCTTACCATATGGCTACTCTTAAGCCCAAAGAAACCACATATTCTGTAAGATTGGATTGAGAAGAAATGGGCTTAAGCTAAAGCATGAGGAATTTGAGTTGGCTATAAAAAAGAACTCCTAGACTGTGAGGTTCTTGGCAATTGAAGAAAGAAGTTATTCCTTGGTTTTCACCCATTCAGAATAGTTAAGGGGTAGACTTTTCTAGACATATAAGCTTGAGCTAAATGATCTCCCAGGTCTGGGGTTCCCATCATGCTCTTGGGGTTTTTCATGGAGATTTCTGCTCCTAGGTGTCTATACCTCTCTGATCCTTCCATCAGGGCAGGCATGGCCAGCTGGACATGGCTTACACCACAGTTCCCCTTCAGGTGAGTACTCCCCAGGCCTACAGCTTCTCAGGACCCCAGTATGGGAGTCACAGGCATAGCCATCTGGACAGGCCCAGCAATGGCTTCTAGTCTCTGAGCTGATGTATCCTGTAGGGCAAACCTGTGGAAATTAGAAAGGCACAAGGTGTTTGGTCATGTAGAATGAGAATGAGGCATTTGCACGAGCCAGAAGGGACTTGAGAGATTCTCTAACCTTGTCTCCCTCTTTCTCCCACCTCTATCCCATTTTTCAGATGTGGGGAATTAGACCCAGAGAGGAAAAATGACCAACCTGAAGTTAAATAGTAAATTAATGTAGAGTCACAATCATGGGAGCTCCTTTGTCAGGGACAATGGGAACATGATTGATGGAAGACTGTCTCTAGTCTACTTCCCCCTGGGCCCCACTGCTTCACTACCCACCAGGGCACTAGGCCCTGTAGTGGTTTGTGAGTTGGAGGGCAAAGCCAGGGTCACATGGAGGTAGATCAAGGGGATAGGAAGAAGATGATGGAATGTAGATTTGGAAAGAATCTTTGGAGGCCATCCAGGCTGTTCTTATTTGGAGAAGCCATCTCGGCTAAGGGAAGCCAAAGCATAAAGGTTTGGGTGCTGGGGAAAGTTGAGACTTGTCACCATGTTAGCTGGATTTGGCAACTGATGCCACAGAAAGATTGTTAGGGGTTCAGTCAGTGGTCAGGATTGGCAGTATCAGCAGTCTTTCCCATGATGAAGAATCCCTTTTTCATATCCCCCTTGGCCAAGGGAAATGATTTCCAGGAAGTTACCCTCTCCTAGGATCATTGAATTAAGAGCTGGAAGGGACTTCAGAGAAGGAAGTTCACCTGGCAGCTTGTGATGGCCCCAAGGCCAGTGATCCTGCTGAATGTTCCCACCGGGCAAAGTCTTGGAGATGTCCTGCCTCCTAGGCAACTGGAAGCACACAAAGGAAACGAAAAGTGTCAGGACAGCCACACGTGGCCTCCAGCTGCCAAAGGCTACTCTGGAGAGTGGCTTCCCGGGCCAGGAGCCACACACACAAGGGACGTGAACCATAGCAAGGAGACACGGTCTATGATGAAGGGAGGGGAGACAGGGCCTGGACGATAGTAATCATCTGAAAGCCATTTCATGTTTGGCTTGGGAATTTAGTCAATGACTCTCATATAGACAGACCCTAACCCTCAGACACTCACCTTTGCTGGCTTGGCCCAAATATCAATGGTGGAAGGAGCCAATGGAGAATGTGTAGTGTAGGTAATTGAGTTTACTGTATATGCAAGGCTTTGGCTGTCAAAGGTTATTTTCCCCTCCTCTGTAGGTTTTGGGGACACACTGGGAAGCCAGGGCCAGCATCCCATGTAGGCAGGGCAAGATGTTACAATCTAAGGGTGGGATCTGAAGAGTTTCCCAGATCTATCAGCCACATGTCAGTCTTTGGGGCTAAGAGCAAAGGGTATATAACTACTAGATTGTGACTTGAGCAAGTGGAGAAATTGGGGGATTGGGCAGAGAGTTAAAATATAGCCTCAGACACTTACTACCAGTGTGACCTTGGGCAAGTCACTTTACCTCTGTCAGCCTCAGTTTCTTCAATTGTTAGATGGGGATAACAATAGCACCTAATTTCCAGGGTTGTCATGAGGATCTAATGAGATAAATGAGGATCAAATGAGATATTTTTAAAGTGCTTTGCAAATCATAACTTTTGTTATTAACAATATAATTATTAGCTCATCATTTATTGATTTATTGCTATTCATGATAATATTTATTTATAATTATAAAAATTAATTATAATATTATTATGGTCAGTAACGATTAACCTAGGACTACAAGGACCTTTCCTTTCCTGATATCAGGACCATTCTTTAATCTTCCCAGGTGGGAGGAATCACAGCTTCATTCCTGGAGGTGGGAACAGGGAACAGGCCGGCCAAGGAAATAAAAATAAGGGCTAACTTTTATATAGCATCTACTACGTGCCGAGCATGGTTCTAAGCACGGTATTATTGTATTTGATCCTCACAACAGCCCTGGGAGGTAGGCGCTATTATCATTCCCATTTTTACAGGTGATGAAACCGAGGCAAACAAAGGTAAGGGACTTGTCCAGTGTCACACAGCTACTAAGTGTCTCAGGCTGGACTTGAACTCAGGAAGATAAGTCTTCCTAACTCCAGGCCCAGTGCTCCATCCTCTTTGCCATAAGTTGTGATGGACTGAGGTCCTCTCTGACCTCAGCTGCTAGGTCCCTCTGTAATACCAGTGTTGTTGTTTTGCTCAGGAGCTGCCCAATGAGGGAAGCTCTTGAGTTTCTCTGACTCCTGAAGGGGTGACCAGGCCACCGGACAGAATTCCACTGTTCTAAGAGATTATCACACTCTAGATCCTAGGAGTCTGGTCTTGGTGATAGTGACCCCTTACTCTACCCAGAAAGTCAAACGCTCAGCCTGCTCTCCTTCAGCTCCCTTCTCCCTCCCCAGGGGTCCAGAATACCCTTCCTTACTAAAAGCCAATGGGGCACTCAAGGCAGTTCCCTGAAGTGTAGTGTAGTCCAGGAGGGCAGTCGATAAGGCACTGGGTGTGGCAGTCAGTGATCTGGGAACTGGCAGCTCTTCCTGCAAGAGACCAAAGGAAAGGCCAAGAACCATTAAATAGCAGGTGGAAGACCCCACATGACAGCTCCAAGCACTCTCTGCAGAATTTCCCATCTACTCTCAAGTTATTGTTCTACCATAATTGTGTGATATTTCTGATATTTTAATTATTGATAAGCAGTGGAAATAATTGGCAATTTGTCACAATAGGATACATTGGTTTCTGATGAATCCTACATGTGATGAGGGGCTGGGCAATGGGAACCCCACCCCCACAAAGACTTTGGAGCATATGCAAGCTTCCTATGATAGCTATTCACTTATAGACTTCAGTGTAGTCCGTAGAAGAGACCTGATTGGCTTCTAAGCTGGAACCGAGTATTGACAAATGGCTCTAACCAGACAATTCAGTCTCTGCTTCCTGGTTGCATTCAAGGAGAAAGATGAAAATGCTGTAAGCTTCTGGGTGGGGAGGGAGAGGGCTCATGTCTTTACCTCCCTATCTGGGCCGCCATTACTCAGTGATTTAAATATCATGAGCATTATCTAGCATGGGACAGTAGGGTAGCTAAGATCCCTTCCTCTAAAGGGACCATATAAAAATGTCACCATCTTTTGGACAGCTATCTGCTTTCTGTTCAAAGATCTCAAAACGTCTTCCAATCAGTTCGAGCAGGGATTAATTTCCCCCATCCAATTGACAGGGCAGCTGAGGCTCAAAGGGAATTTATGTCGTTCCCAAATTAATAGTAGTTGTAGAGTCACTGGATTATAATGTTAGAGATGGAAATGCCTTTAGAGGTCTGGTCCAGGCATCTCATTTTACAGATGAAGAAGTGGATACCCACAGAGATTTTACGACTTGCTCAAGTCTGGTAAGTGGCAGAGTCTGAACTTCAGCCTGGGTCTCCTGAGTCTCATTGGAACAGTCTTTCCATGTTACCTCCTATTTCAGTAGAGATTTATAGTTTGTGGAGAGCTTTTCTCATGAAAATCATGTGAAGTAGGTAGTACAAGTGTGATCATCTCTATTTTATAGGTAAGAAAGCTGAGAAGTCAGAGAGGCAAAGTGAGTATTTGGAGTATTTGGCAGAGAAACCAGATTCCCCTGAGTCTCAAAGTCACACAGTGATTTTCTGGTGTGTGTGTGTGTGTGTGTGTGTGAAGACCAACAAGAAGAGTGGAGTAGCAGTTAGGTGACAAAGAGGATTGAGAGTCAGACCTGGAGTCAGAAAGACCAAAATTCAAATCCTGCCTCAGATTTACTACCTGTGTGGCCCTAGACAATCACTTAGCCAACCATTCATTGCCTCAGTTTCCTTAGCTGTAAAATGATAATAATAATTTACTTCCCAGGGTTGTGACGATCAAATGAGATGATAGTTGTGCTTTGCAAACCTTAAAACACTATAGAAATGCTAGCTAGTGTCATTATAATTATTTCTTCCTCCCTTTTCCTGGTGTGACTAGTAAGCAGCCCATCAGAAGTGTATTTCCCTGGGCAGATTTCCAGGGCACAGAGGTAGTTACGAGGAAAACAGATGTGGTACTCAGAGCTTGATTGTTGTCATTCAGTCATTTCAGTTGTGTCTGATTCTTTGTGACCCCATTTGGGGTTTTCTTGGCAAAATCTTGGCAAAGATACTGGAGTGGTTTGCCATTTCCTTCTCGGGCTCATTTTACAGAGGAGGAAACTGAGGCAAACAGGGTTAAACGATTTGCCCAGGGTCACACAGCTAGGAAGGATCTGAGACTAGATTGGAACTAAAGTCTTCCTGACACTGGGTTTGGCTCTCTCTCTCTCTTGTGCCACCTGGCTGCCTTTGGAGCCTGTCGGGAATGGGCAAAAGATCTCGTTGTTGGGGAACTCATGGCTGGTTTACTATCCTTAATCAGTTAATTGATCCAGAAATCTTTATCAAGTGCCTCCACTGTGCTAGAACTTGTGCCATGTGCTATGGTAGATAGATACAAGTCTGTAAGAGACCCAGAATAGGGATTGTGAAGCCTCTGCTTTTAAGTAAATCTCTATACATGGGTTATGGGGAGCATGGGACAAAACATCCATGAAACAGCTAGAGAGTGCCATAGGATTGAATGTGGAGTTCAGTGCTTGCTTGTGCTACAGATGATATGTACGGAGGAGCTTAGTACCCTGGGGGGAAGGGAGGTGCCATGTGATATAGTAGAAAAAGCAGGGGACTCAGAGTCAGGAGGCCTGGGTTCTAGACTCAGCCCTTCCATTAACTAACCTGTATGTGGCCTTGGGCAAGTCAAAGCATCTCAGAACCTCTAAGGTTTCATCTAGCTTTAAATCTATGATCCCTCAATTTTCTCATCTGTACAATGGACATAAGGGAAGGTGTGGCTGAAAAGCGGTCTCCGATGGCTCTTAATATTTTTTGATTTAATCTTCATCTTTCTTTGAGAATTATAATCAAATCACCACTTCCATTCCTGTTGGAAAAGGTGTACTAATGGACTGCACTATCATTCTACTCATATCTCTGTGACACCCTAGATAATAAGGCTTTTCCCTTGCCGTATCACTCTCCTGTACGAGTAGTCTTTCCTGTTAGAATTTAAGCTCCCTGAGAATAGGAGCTATTTTGATTTTGTGTTTGTATCACCCACAAATAGTAAGAACTTGGTAAATTCAATTAATGAATTAGTTAATTAATTCTGTGAGATCAGTCAGGGCTGAGGGAAGTTTCCCGGAGAAGGAGGGGCCTTAAGCTGGGTAGGATTTGGATCAGCAGAAGGGAACAAGGTCACTCCAGCTTAGGGGCACAATGAGGATAAGAGCTTTGAGATAAGAAAGAGCAAAAATGGGCGACAGAGACTAGAGCATTATAGAGTTAACCTTCACAGGTTACCTGATGATGCAACTGTCTTTCATAAAAACAAGGCTGACGCTGCCCATGCTGGGGCTCAAAGGGCTAGTGGCTGCTTTCCCAGAGCCACCCACCCAGGGTGCCTCCCTCAACATCTGCCACAAATTCCAAGGTCCTCTGACAGGAGCAGAGTTAGGCAACGACAGAGCCATCTACCTGAGGGGATGGAAGCTGAGATCATCATTTTATAAAGAGGCAGTGGGTAAACTCACCGGCATTGAAGGCAGCAAGGAGAGATAGCAGTCTGAGGCAGAATGGAAACTGAGGCATCCTGGAGCTGTGACTGCTGAGAGTCAAGCTTGAAAGAGAGAGTTTGCTGGAAAGGTTACTCTGGTGCTGGCGAGAGAAGTTTTAAGGTTTCTGTGACTGTAACCAAATCCTCTGGAACCTGACCTGAAATGGACACCAGGCAAGGAGAGGAAGAAGCCACACAGAAAATCCTCCCCATTGTGAGGTACTTGCAGGGAAAATCTGGCTGCCCTGGGAACTAGGGTAGAGAGGTGATATGGTGTGGCAGATAGAGACCTAGACTTGGCTTCTAGTCTCACCTCTGACACATAAGTAGCTGCATGACCCTGGGTAAGTCACTTTACCTCTCATTGCTTTAGGCAACTCAGATTCTAAGGTACAGAGAAGTAGCTGATTTCTATTGCTAGAGAGATTTACTCATCTTTCTCTCTGAGAGCTTCCTGAATCAGAGATGTTAAACATGCAGACACCCTCCCGGTGCAGGACTAGACTAAAGTGTAATTAGAAATATTTAACAAAATAAATGAAAATACAACAGGACATAGATAATGTCAATATGTAGTTTTTGGACATCAGGGACTTTTATGTACAGTTTAGTGGCCCTGTTTCTATTTGAATTTGACACTCCTACTCTACCATAGTGAAATCATAGGTCTGGTCCAAAAAAGAAAGATGTATTAGGGCAACAAGGTCCTGGGCAAAGTCTTAGTCCAACTGTAAAGCTGTCTGGGACTTGGTAGGAAAACCTGGGCTCCCGTCCATTTATTGTGCTTTTTCTCCTGTTTTCACTCCTCCATCTTGGCTCCACCCCCATTGTGCCTGTTCTCTTAAAGCAGCTGAGGAAGTTAAGTGGCCCAGTGGGCAAAGAATTGGTCCAGGAGTCAGGAAGACCTGAGTTCAAATTTGACCTTAGATACTTAGCTACGTGATCCCAGGCAGCTCACCAAACCTCTGTATGCCTCAGTTTCCTCATCTGTAGAAGGAGAATAATAATAGTGCCTACTTTCCATCATTGTTTTAAGGATCAAATAAGATAATATTTATTAAAAAAACACTTAGCACAGTGCCTGGCACATAGTAGGTGCTATATAAATACTTACTCCCTCTATCCGCCTCAACCAACCTCAATAAGTATTTATTGAGACCCGGTTTCAAGCCCCACATCTGTGCTTTGGCCAGATAATATTGACAAATATAAAAGATGTTCCCTGTCCTCAAGGGGCTTCCAGTCCAGTTGAAGAGACAAATCTCATAAGACAACAACAATAGCTAACATTTGTATAGCTCTTCAAGGTTAGGAGTGGTTTACACATGTTAATCTCATTTATTATTCTATGATCCACTATGACAGGACTCTATCATTTCATCTGCGGGAGCTTCTCTTGCTGACAGAATTACCCTGAGGAAGGCTCCAATGTGGGTTGCTCCTGAGGGTGGCCCCCTCACCATGTTGGTGTCCCGCCCGTGGCTTTTGCCTGTGTGGATGGCGATCCATTTCTAGGGCAGGTCTCATCTCCAGTGTCCCTTCATTTCATTTCACTAGTCACTGTTCTCTGTCACTGCCCTCCACTCGTCTGCTTCTTACTATTCTTGTCAGGTCTGGTAAGTGTCAGTCATTTATTATATAGCCCTCCTCTCTGTGTCAGTCAGTAAGTCAGTCAACAAGCTTATTTTAAGCCAGGTTCTATATGTTAAATGCTGAGGATACAAAGAAAGACTATTATTACAGGTGGCCATTTTCCTCATCTGTAAAATAGAGATGATAGTAAAAACACTGTCCCTGATCTTAGGAAGCTCACAATCTTAGAGGAAAGGGACTGGGGTGGGGGGCTGGGGCAAAAGTTGGGAATTGACTTGGCTCTCCTTGTTATTTTCATCTTGTAGCAGATGGCACTTTCTCTCTTTCCCAGGTGACCAATTTTTTTGACATTTGGTCTGTAGGGGCCAGAAAACTCTCCAAAGCTTACGTCTCAGTCAAAAATCTTCATAGCTCCGGAATGAACTGATAGAACAAAGTGCCTCCACTGTTCTGAAGTATTTTGTGTGGCTATTCCCATTTAAGGATACTTAAAAAAATACCTGTTTCTGAAATTTGGCCAGTTGAATTTTTATTCATTTCCCATATAAGAGGTCTTCCAGGGAGCTAAAGAAACCATTTCCCCTTGTACTGTACAAGTGGGTTTTTTTTCTCTTTCCAATTTTATATAGGCTCATGGTGGATTATTACTATTTGCATATTCTCTCCCATGGAATTTGGGCTATGTATCTCCTACTCATGTCAGCAATTTCTTCTGGATCTAGGAGTTCAAGGAGAAGACGTTCACTTGGCCCAAGTGTTCCTGTATCTTCCCCTTCCCTTGGGGTCATTCAAACTATCCACCTTTCTTTCTGACACATTCAGAAGAGGGGCCAGTCAGGGATAATGTACTCCTCTGAGCATTGCCTACCTGCCAGATAAAGCTTTACAATCCCCACTGCATTATCCAGTCAGCTCATCTTGTAGAGGAGGAATTGAGGCCCAGAGAAATAAAAGCTTGTTTGAGGTTAAACACATAATAATGGCAGAGTGAGGCCTAACAGCTAGGTCTCCTGATGCCTACTCCAGTGCCCTTTTCCCTACACAAGAATGATATAATTATTTTAAAAAATAAAACCAGGCTGATGCTACCCATATTGGTCATCAAGAGGTTGGCATGGATACCAGGCTTTGGGACTGTCATCCTCACACCTGCCACAAATTCTAGGCTCCTTTGATAGTAAAATGAAGGCAGACACTGGCACCAGCTTTAGCGCAGGAGTTGGTTCCAAATGGTGTCGTGAGTGAAAATGGAGCTGGCAGAAATGAGTAGACTTGTCTGATGCTGGGAAATGCCATGGAAGAGCTCTGCCCGGCTAACTAGCAAGGTACCATCTGTTGCACTTTGTAAAGTCTTTAATTAAGCTCCTCCAGTAAAACTCAGATGAATCTATTTCTTTCTATTCGGCAAACAATTTCTGGGAATTTCGGCAATTACTTTCCATTATAGAGAAGAATTGCCAATTAAAACTTAATCATCACAGTGCAAAGTGAGGCACAGGGCCAAATTTGTTAGCTCCCAGTCTTTGTCTGTTGCCAACACGTGGACACCTTGGATTACCAGGTGTCAGAGTAGAAGGTGGAAGGGGATATCAGTAAAATGTGAGCTCTGTCTGAGTAGCGGACAGACAGGTGGCTCAGTGAGAGGTGAAGGTCTCAGTCAAGCCTCCTTGACAAGACCCTTGGGTGAGCAGAGGCTGAATAGTGAACACCCTTCAGAACTCTGACCTGGCCAGGCATTTAAGCTTCTGGCCAGTTGCAGGAAAAAATTAATAAGAACCCATGCTTTAAAATTGGCATACATGTTATTTTCAACTTATCCCATTTTAATTACTCTCAGCTGCAGGCTTGGTCTTTAACCATAATGAAATCTGGATCCCATCACCACAGATGGAAGGAAATCATGGGTTGGTGGCAGATGTTCTCAGGGAAAGGCAACTTTTCATTAAGATAATGTCTCACTTCAGCCAAGGACCCCCAAATGTGCAATACCTGTGAATCAGGCAGTGTAGTCTATTCACATGTCTCCAGTATGAGAAACACTAGTGCCTGAGGGGGCCTATCAGAGCCTAGAGAGGGACAATGAAGACTACAGTCAGCTGTGAAGCAGTGGGTGATGTTAGGAATGAGGAGGCTTCCTCTCCCTTAATGGAGAGAGTGGCGTCTGTAGATTCCAGGACTAGGATCTAGAAATTGTTAATAACACTGGTAAGTGACAAAAAGAATACCTATATCCTCAGATCCCTCCTGTCACAAAAAAGGTTACTTGAGTTCTATGGGACTCATGCAGACATTTGCCTCCCCCAAACTTCTCTCTCTGATACATTAGAAACAAAAATACAATTAAGTGAAAGGCAGTTTAGTGTAGTAGATAGATGGCCAGCCTTAGCATTGGAAAGACCTGGATTCAAGTTCTATCTCTGACATATATTATCTGTATAGTGTGACCACCAGGAAGTCAGTTAACCTCTCAGAGTCCCAGAAAACTTGCTAGGGCTATAAATTACAGAGGAGGTGTTCATTTGAATGGTGGAGAGGGTATCCACACCAGAGAGCTCTCTCCACTAGAGAAATCAAAAGTCTCTCTGGATATACCCCCTTACCTTCTCCCCAAAAAAGAAATACTAAATATTTACATTTTTAGGTCAGTAACAGACCTTCCACCAACCATTTTGTGTCGGATTGTGGATAGGTTAAAAAAATCCTTCTTCTTTCAATTTAATCTGATGATTTTTTTTTACTCCTACCAACTATCTTTACTAAAGCTACCTTCATCCCATTTCCCAGGATTCTCAATTTCACCACCTTCATGGCTGTTGGTACAAATTGTTCTCATCTGCCCATTCTGCTGGGGAAAGGTGTCATGAGCTTGGAGTAGACATTTCCTTAACTGACCAACAGGTGTGAGGCCTGTTGGAGACCCTCAACCTGGTTTAGCCCATTTGCTGATATGGTTTACCAGGTGAGGCAGCTGCGTATGCTACAGCTTCTGGGAGCTGCAGGTGAGAATTAGAATATTAGCTTAAGAGAATCTATTTGCAAATGTGACAAACAGGTAGAGGTTGTGCACTAGGCACCGCACTAGTGTAATTAGCCTACTGTGTGTTGCCTTTCTTAAATCTATAGTAAGGCAAGGTGTCACCTTATTAATAATCCCCAAAAGTGAATGCAATATTTGATTTGCCTATCAGGTGGTGCTATACATATACTCAAATCATCAACCCAGTGTGCCCATCAGAGTTGCTCTGAAACCAACATGGAATAGCATTCCTAAAAAGATGCAGCATTTCCATAGTTCACCATTCAGCCTATAAACATTTAGACTGCCTCCTCCCACCTGTAGCTCTTGAGGGGTCAAAGTCGAGGTGGGGTAGGGGTGATCCTGAGCAGGTTTTGAATTTAGACCATGAAATGATGAAAATTTTGCTTAATGATGCTTAATTAAAAAAATGATGAAATATTGCTTAAAAGCTACAAAACACCCATGTCCATAGTTTGTAGAGAAAGACTAAGTAGGAGGTATGGGTGTCTCACATCTCCGTTCCAGACCTCAGCATTTAAAAAGGAAATCTTGGGGAGAAATGGGTGGTCCCTCACACCATTCCTTCAGGCTTCTTAGTAACTGACAGTGAATGGCACTGGTCCTAGGCAGGGGTTCTAGGTACCTAGGTTCTAGGTAGAGACTCCAGCCACTTCTTTAAGTCTGTTTTTAGCCCATCTGTTGTCAGTCCCCAAGACGGCAGCTAGAGGAATGGGTTGTGTTTGAAAGTTATTTCCATTTGCCCTCATGGTGTCTAAGGAACCTCAGTCATGATGTTGACAGGAAATTTCTCTCAAGGGCAAAGGAATGAAATAGGGAAATTGAAACACCTGTGTGCTACTTCTCAATGTCTCAACTTTGTATTTCCCCTGCAAGATTTCCAGGCGATACTTTAGATATCTACAGAAATGAAACTACAACAGGAAAAACTGATACACAGGTGAGCTCAGTAAGAATTCACACCCTAGTCAGGTGACTAGAAAACCCAATTAAGTATTAACTAAAATGAGGTAAATGGCTCATTTAATTTTTGCAGAATCACTTCAGGACTTCCTTTGGGTCTGAGGAATTTCTAGGTCTAATTACGAACTGAAGAGACCTGTATGAACATACCAGAATCAGAGAATGTTGGAACTGGAAAGGACCTCAGATATCCCCTGCTTCCAATTTTTCATTTTGAAAATGAAGAAATAAATTTAGAGAGGTCTACTGATTGCTTGAAGTGCCCAATCTAGTTAGGGACAGAACCATAACTAGAAGCCATGTGTGTTTCCTCAAAAAATAATAGCAACAACCACGATAATAATAACAACCACCAAATGTTGTCTAATTGGGCTTTTGCTATATTGCTGATTGGATTAACGCCTTGGTCATTGTGATGAAACTATTTTTATGGATCTAAGCAATAGATGAATAGCATTGTAGACTGCTTTTACTCAAAATTGTGATGATCAGCGTGGCACAGAGAAGAGTGAGGTCAATGATGCTTCTTCATATTCTACTATCACAGGAAAGCAAGATACAATGAAACAAAACAGTCATACCAATATTTCACCATGCGCTGGTGTGAATGATGATAACCACCAAAGTGGAAAAACCACGAGTGCACACAAAATGGATGGAATCGAATGTAAATACTTTCATTTTATGCCACCATTATGTCATAACAAAATTGGAAACAGATCTTACCACATCTAGGCAAGGGCTTCATGTTGCTTTTTTGCAGTGGCATTCTCAGAAATGTTGCTAATCAATGCGGGACAATTAAAAAATAACTTTATCTCTAAACCCAAATTATGCAAAGTGATAAATGAATTTAAGAAGATACTAAAATTCAAAGAAAGAAAAATTGAAGTCATTGAAATCATTAAAATTCTTTACATAAACTCTATTATATCAAATTACTAAATGAATGACAAAAACCAGCATTGGTATTTCAAATGATTTTAGAAAGGACATAGGCAACCTTAGCATGCAATTCTGAAAAAAACTTTTTGAGTTTGAAGGCATGAATTCAACCTGCAAACCAATTATATCAAAACAGAGTAATTAAAGTAACTGATGTCTTCTATAATCACCGTGAGCAAAGGTATTCCTCTATAGTATTTGACAAAAAGTGTTAAAATCTTTCAGATCTTGTACTCAGCAGTATATGGAGCAGCCATTGCCATAACAAGAATTATAGGAGGAAAGGATTTTGGATTATCAAGGAATATTCTGGAGGAGACATATCAAAGACCTCCATGGCAGAAATGACTTCTGAAGCTATTAAAGACCTCTAGAAAGACATTGGGAGGTTCCATCAATACCTCAGTGTTTCACACAATACAAAACTTTAATGTGACATTGTCTAGGTAAAAGCAACAGAAATAGAAACATGTAGCAGAGAATCTGGAAAAAGTGAGAAATTCTAGATTCCATCAAACAGCAATTGGAAACAAAAGTCAAAACACAATGAAAGTTAATACAAGGAGTTAAAGCAGCAAAAAGAACAAAATAAAGAATTTTAAATCTATTAAACAACAATAACAATTGTATTATGGAAGTTTGAGAAGCAAAGAAGTCAGAGTTGACAGAGGACACCTAAAGAAGGAGGATATTGAAATTTTCTGTTTCTATATGTGGTTATAAAATTTCCATCATAATAAATATACCAGTTAGATTGAATGAGAAATCAAAAGCATGTGCATTATTAATATAATAAGTAACAGAACAGTTATGCCAAAAGGGGGACTAAAACTCTAGCTTCTTTGCAAAACTAGTCATAATTAATGGCTCAGATACTTCACAGTGACTCATGAATTGCTAGTAAATCATTTTACAGCTCCTGAGATGCAAGCCTGATCCTATCTTTCTTAACAGGAGGCGTCATTTATCTACCACATAAAGATGAGAATACTAGTAACCCCTCCAAATATTGGTCAATTACATGTTTATGTACTTGAAACAGTAAGGCAATAATAACAATGTAGATGATAACTGTCAAGATGCCTATGTAGTTCTGTATTGTAAAGTATATGAGACTCTTTACATAAAAGGTAGAAAAAGTAAACCATTTATTCAGACACCAGAGAACCATATCCCATAACTAAATGCTCAGCTCCCACAGCCAGTCAGTCCACTTCATTATAACAGCAAGGAACCCAAAACATTCAATACAGAATATCACAAAATGGAGCCTCACCATCCTGAAACCTCTCTGACCCCCTGCTGAGGTCTTCCCCAAAACAAACTCACAGTACAGCTAAGTCAGCCTGTTCAGTTCTAACAATCACAAGGGTGGCCATTGTGGCCATTAGTAGACATAACAACTTTCTCTCTCTCAACATTTCCTATGAAATAACTTCCTTTTCTTGTCAGGAAGCTCCTCCCACCATGTAACTTAGGCTTTCTGTGATGTAAGCAGGTCACATGGCCTATTAATGGGTGGGAAAGATCTTCAAATCTAATTGCTACTATGGTACTTTATAGAAAACATTCATAACTTGTATCACTAAAAGAATTCTATAAATATTTACAAGAAAACCACAGACTAGCTGAGAAGCAAAAAATAAAATATTGCCAAAGTCCTTGGGGTGTAAAAGCAACTTACTATCAACTTAGTAATGATTGAACAAGATATGCTATAGTGCCATAACATTTATCCTGCTTTTGTTGATGATAATGAAGCCTTCGACTCAGTTCTGTGCTGATAACTTATTCATGTACTACAAATATATAAAATTCAAATTTAAAAAAATGAGAATTTGATCTCCATATAGAAAAGTGTTGCATATTTAAAGCATGTCACCAACAGAATAATGTCCAGATTAATTCATATAAAATGTGATGTTTTTCAGGGAGAGAGTTTAAGCCCATTCTTATTCTGTTCAGCCTTAAATAAAGAGGGAGTCAATCTAAAACATCTTATTAATCACTTGATGTGCATAAATTATATCAATCTCCATGACTTTCCAAAATATATCAAACAATTCTTTTAACTCATGGACTTTTTCTTAAATGATATCAAAATATTTTGACTCACTAAATTTAAAATTCCTAATAGCCAAGGAAAGATAGAGTCTAGAGGCTTTGAGTTGGAATCTGGAGTTCACATTGAACCAAATGGATGAAAGCCATACATATAAATACTTCAATTTCTCCAGTCAAGCCACCCTCAGCATAAACATACCAAAGAGAAGGCTACGGCAGAATGAATTAAGAGACTTACTGGCATCCTGAAGTCAAAGTTGAATGGGAAGAACAAATTTAAAATAATCAACATCTATATAAAACCCATTAAATTAAGGCAGTTATAGAAAATGAATTCTTCCTTTCCAAAAAGGGCAAGAGAATTGCTAGGCATTTGTAGAACATATATATGATCAATAGCTCAAATACCTACAGAAATACTTTTGGAAGAAGACCTCAAAGTCAAAGGTGAAAACCAGTACATGTGTTTGGATTTATCAAATGTAACCGAAAGTGGTCACCTTTGGATGGAGGCTATGAAAATTCAATAATAGAATCAAAAGGTGTGTACTATGGATGACATCCGCATGAATTCACTACAACATGTAGAATAAATGGCTAATGTATCTGAATTTGTTTGTGGAAGTTTATGCTGGCAACTCAGGACCATGTCATTGCCACTTGAAACTACAGATGGGCTATCCTTATAGGTCTTGGACTTAGTGATCAGCTCCAATTATGCAAAGAAGTTGTAGAAACTCCAACACTTCTCTAAAGGCTATAAAAAGTTAACATATGCCAAACACTTGGTAGCTAGAATTTTACATAAAAAGTTAATGATCTTTTAAGAAGTGACAGATTGTCAGTCTTCAAATACGGACCTCAAAATATAGAGAATTTAAGTAATAAACTGGACCAGAACTATACTATTAGCATAGACAGAACAATTATCTTTAATTACTTGTAGAGAACTATGATCCATAAAAATTTGAAAACAAAGTTTTTAATAGTGACATTCCAAGTACGTCTAAATTTCAAGTTACATGGAATGAAAAGTTTTCAAAACATACAGACCTAGCAGAAGCATTTGTAAACATGTGGGAACAAGATGGAGTACAGATTTCATCCCTGTCATCCTGTCCACTTTTGGAGATGTGTTGTTGTTCAGTCGTTTCAGTAGTGTCTGACTCTTGGTGATCCCATTGGGGTTTTCTTGACAAAGGTACCAGAGTAGTTTGCTGTTTCTTTCTCCAGTTCATTTTCCAGATAAGGAACTGAGGCAAGCAGGGTCAAGTGACTTGCCCAGGGTCACAAAGCTAGTAAGTGTCTGAGGCCAGATTTGAACACAGAAAGACGAGTCTTCCTGATTCCAAGCCTAGTGCTCTGTCTACTGTGCCACCTACTTCCCCATTTCTGGAGATGTACTCCGGATGTTTACAGTGAGCCTACAAAAGATGTACATCCTCAAACATTTTATTCAACTATAAAAGTAGTAAATTCAAACACCTGTGAAATAATCTATAGGACATTAAATGTAAACGCATGAGAGTAGAATGTCGGCTTGTCTCAAGATTGTTTCTATTTGAGCCCTTTTGAAAAGAGATGAGGAGAATGAGCTAATGATAATAACTCACTTCGAGCATCTGGATTTATAGTGTTAAATTTTATATTTGTGTGATTCACAGAACTAATACAGTCCTAGTATAGGCGTCACAAGTTGTTTTTCATCTCCATTGAGGACCAAACTAGGGAAATTGCCTTGAATTACAGCAGAATTGAAGTTAGAGATAAGGAAACATTTCTAAGTTGTAAGATTCTGGAATAGCTTAGTCAAGGAGGCAATTCCATGGCTTTTTGGTCTTTTTCAATTTCTCTTACTTCAGAACAACTCTTCAGTTCCATGATCTTATGCCACTTAAGTACTTAGAGGGCAGACCCACTTTATTTGTGTAGTTGATGCATTTCCCAGAACATTACCAGTGCTCAGGAGTCACCAGGCATATTAAGATTGGAAAGCTGAAATGGGCTAGAAAGCCTACATGCATGCTGTCATTCATCCATGTACCGATTTGTTGCATTCCTACTATGTACACAGTATAATTTACTTTTTTAAAGCAGGATCCTTGTTCACCATCCAGGAAGATAATACAGTTGGCAGGAATGTTTACCCAGAGCCGGGCAGTATAGGAAACTATTCTCTCATCTTTCCAGAATGAGAAACAGAAAGAAATAGGAAGTCCTAACTCAGGCTAAGTAAATCTGGTGTTAAGGCTCCATGGGGGAGGAACATACTACGGGGGATGCGAATTGTTCACCATTGCACAGATTGGCTTCAAAGAGCGTAGGGAGGGAGCTACTATCACATTCATTCCTTAGTTCTGCAGAACTGCAGAATTGTTGGTTCCCCAGGGAGCAAGAGCCAAATAATAATAATTATATTAGCTTGTGCTCATATGGTGCTTTACAATTAGAAGAGACTTTGCGTCTGTGATCTGACGTGATGGTCAGAACAACCTTTTTGATAAGTAGTGCAAAGATTGTTTCTAGCACACAGAAGGGGAAACTGAGGCTTGCCTAAGGTTATACAGCTAGTAAATAATGGAACTGGGACTTTAAGCCAGTTTTTTTCACTTATAGTATAGTGCTTTCCCCATTTCTTCAAGGAAGAAATCAGAGCCAAACCAAACAACAGCTCATATGATCATAGGTCTATAGCTGGTAGAGACCCTAGAGGCTGTCCGGTCTGATTCTCTAGTTTTACAGAGGAGGAAATGAGGCCTACATGGTCAACTGACTTGCTCAAAGTCCAACATATGGTGTATGGAAGAGTTGGGGTTGACATTCATATTCTGTGACTCCCAAGTTCATTGACATTCTTTTTGCTCTATGTTGCCTCAAAACAACACTTGACAGTATTTTTATTAATATTCCCAAGGCTGCCTTCTCTATCCTCCTTCCTGCCCCTCCCTCTTCCTGGCCCATTATCATAGGTGAGATTTTAATTCAGTTCACTCAGTTTGTCAGGACACTAAGTCCTGCCTCCTGATGATGATGATGATGATGATGATACCTAACACTCATATAGTACTCTGTGCCATGCACTGTGCTAAGTGTGTTATAATTATTATATAATTTTGTCCTTACAACCACCCAGGGAGGTAGGTGCTGCTCTTATTTCCATTTTACAGATGAGGAAACTGCCCATCCCAGCACTCTGTCCATTGTGCCCCCAGTTAGGATACTACTCACCAAAGCTGCTTTGATAACTGAGACTTAAAAATTTATTTGAATCTAACTGAATATAGGCTCCCTTTCCCTCAGAAAGTGCTCTTTCTTTGCAGCTGGGAGAGGGGCACTGACCAGTGTGCTCAATATTCATTAGCCTTGGTCCCTGTTGTTGTTTGGTCATATTAGTCATGTTGGACTCTTCACAAGCCCATCTGGTGTTTCCTTGGCAAAGATGTTGGAGTGGTTTGTCACTTCCTTCTCGAGATCATTTTATAGATGAGGAAACTGAGGCAAACAAGGTTAAATGCCTTGCTCAGGGTCATGCAGCTAGTAAGTGTCTGAGGCCAGATTTGAACTCATGAAGAGGAGTCTTCCTGATTCCAGGCCCAGCACTCTATCTACTGTGACACCTAGTTGCCCCACATCCTTGGTCCCTAGCCTGGGGATAATTTAATGCCCTCAAGTATCTTTTCCCCAGTCAGTCTTGTTTCCTTCTATCCTATCATAGGATTTAAAGCTGGAAGGGACCTTAGAGATCATTGTGTCCTGCCCCCTTCATTTTATGGTGTAGGGAAACTGAGTCTCCAAGAGAAGAATGGGGAAACAGAATCAGAGTGAATTGACTACATCATACAACTAACAGGCAGCAGAGTCAGGATTCAAATACAGGTCCCATGACTCAGAATTTTGTTCTCTTTTCACTGTACAATGCTATTTCCATTTTCACTTGAGATGAATCAGTGCCATTAGGTTGAGAGAAGGGTGGAAGCTCTCCAGATTAACATATGAAAATTCCTAGCAAATTTCAATTGAGCCCCAGCACTTTGGCTCACAAACGGGTCATGTGGAAATCAACAGTTTGGGAACGGTGTCTCCTCTCATTCACTTCTCTGTTGCTGTCCAGGATTATTGTTCCAGGGGCAGAGTGGAGAGAGCTGGGGATGGATGCATTGGTGCCCAACCTGTTGGCACTCTAGAATGATGATTAACAAACTCTCACCACACTAAGAAGGAGGCTGATCGATTGTATTAACTGGATTGGGTAAGATGCCTGCAAAGTGCCTATGAATTCCATGATGGTGTGAGAGGAGGTGCTGCACCCTCTAGTCTAAAAGACTCAGAGCTCCTTTCAGCCTCTTGATGGGAAAAGATGGGTCTCCAAGAGGCAAGGGAGGCAGGGTCTCTGTAAGCTGGGCACCTCAGTGGCATAGATGAATTGGAGTGGATCCATCTTAAAGTTGTAGGTGGGTACTGATAAAAGAAAAATGATTTCACTTACCAAAACCAGGTCAAGCATCTGCCTAGCTCTAGGCATTCCCCATTTTTTCCCTCTGTCACCTTACCCAGAGAAATAAATCTCTTTCTACCTCCCTGTGGGAGAGCCAGCAATCACCCAAAGCACCACCAATCTACAGTCCAACATCTTTCCTGCCTGCTGCCTCCTGACCACCCTCTGCCAGCGCTGATATATTTATGAAATGATAACAGTTGTCTTAAGAAGGCACAGGGAAGTCCCAGAGGTACAGGAAGCTTGCAGCTAAAACTTGAAATATAGTGAGTCCAGGAATAAGCTGCTGAAAATGTCACTAAAGATCATGGAGTATATGTAGCAGAAGGGTGAGACCAGGGTGACTCCTGATGAAAAGTGGATTCAAATAAATTCTTTGTTTACCAGCCCAACTATGAGGTGATGGGCTGAAAGCTCAGGAGGAGGGACTTAAGATAGAGTTATGAATCTAGGATGGCTGAACAATGGACTGGGTTCCTGAAGGAAGTAGTCAGCCAATCAATAAATGTATATTAAGTGCCTACTATTTGCCAGGCAGTATGCATTAGGGATACAAAAAGAGAGAAAAGACAGTCTCTACCCTAGAGGAGTTTATAATTTAAATGGAGAGACAGCAAGCAAACAATAAGTACCAATAAGTTATATACCGGGTAAATAGGAAGTAAATCTGAGAGGAAAGGCACTAGAATTAAGAGGGGCTGGGAAAGACTTCCTATAGATGATGGGGTGTCTTGTCTGAGGGACAGCAAGGAGGCTAGTGTCTCTAGTTTTAAGACTACATAGAGGGTCATAAGGTATAAGAAGAGTAGAAAGGTAGGAGGGGGTTACATTGTGATAGGCTTGGAATGCTGAACTCAGGATTTTGTATTTGTTCCTAGAGGCAACAGGGAGCCATTGGAGTTTATTGAGTAGGGAGGGTGACATGATTGGACCTGTGCTTTAGGAAAATCACTTTAGTGGCTCAGCAGAGGATGGATTGGAGTGGGGAGAGATTTGAGGCAGGCAGAATCACCAGCAGGCTACTGCAGTGGTCCAGGCACAAAATGATGAGGGCCTGCGCCAGAGGAGTGGCAGTGTCAGAGGAGAGAGAGAGGGGCGAATTGTGGGAACTGTGGAATATCCATCCCTAGAGAATATGAGTGTGAACTCTCAGCCGTCTAGCATATAAACAGAATAATGGACTTGGACTCAGCAATATCTGAGTTCAGTTCCCATCTAACAATGACTACTTGGGAGGCAGAGGCAAGTCATTTAAATTCCCTGTCTATAAAGTGTACATATACATATACATATATATACGTATATAAAGTGTAATAATAATCTGTAAAAGTTAATTCTGCAATGCTGTTGGGTGGCTCAAATAGATTATGTATATAAAGGTCTTTAAAAGACTTAAAGCACACTATAAATACCAGCTATTATTGTTATAATTGACCATTAGCATCTGACAATGATTCTCAATTCACAATTCAACATTTCTATAAGCTTCAAATTAGATTACTATTATCATCATCTATAGTAATGGGTATAATGCCCTCAGCCACTACCTTCATAACTACTCTTTTTTTTCCCTAGCACTTATTTCATCGTAGGAGTACACATCTAGAACTTGAAGGAGCTTCATTACACCTAGTCCAATTCTTTCATTTTACAAATAAGTAAACAGGTCTTGAGCCATTTCAGTCATGTCCAACTCTTTGTGACTCCATTTGGGGTTTTCTTGGCAAAGGTACTGCAGTGGTTTGCCATTTCTTTCTCTGGCTTATTTTACACATGAGGAAACTGAGACAAACAGGGTTAAATGACTTGCCCATGGTCACACAGCTAGTAAGTGTCTGAGGCCGGATTTGAACTCAGCAAGATGAATCTTCCTGACTCCAGGCATGGCACACTATCCATTGCTACACTTGCCCAACTGAGGTAGGAGGTCGAATGACTTGCCATCTGAGGCTTCACATTCTGATTGGCTGGTTCCTCACAGAGCCTCCAATTTAAGGGGGAAGCCTGGGTCAAAGATGTCTGCGTCCCTTTCTGGGCTGCACTGCTGATTCATCTCTACAGGACTTTCTCTACCGGGATAGAGCTGAGTATCTTCTCTCTGCCCCGACCCCTTATCTTTTCAGCCCCCTTTTTTGTGTTGTCTTCCCCCGTTAGAATCTAAAGCTCCTTAAGGACGGGGACAGTCTTTATGCTTTCATTATTTCTAGGGTATAGCACAGTGCCTGACACATAGTAAACCCTTAATAAATGTCTGTTGGCTGACCGACTAACCAAGTTCACACAGGCAGGAAGCATTAGAGGTGGGATTGGAACCCAAGGCCCTCTGACTCCAGAGCCAGTATTCTTTCCATCACACCATAGTGCTTTGTTTACCTTACACATAAGCACTGCCTCCTAGAGACCTTTAGTGCCCTTGAATTCATTCCATGCAGGTCTCGTTCGATAATGAACGCTGGCCCCATGAGAGCAAAACCAGTATACTGGGTAGAGCATGCAGAAGGGTAGGGTTTTTAAATCTAAGTCTAAGAAAAAGAAATGGAGTGGTTTGCTTCAGTTGGCAGTGAGTTCTCCTTCACTCCCCAGAACAGGCTTTATCACTGCTTATCACAGATCTTGTACAGGGCATTCTCATTCAGGAATGAGTAGATTTGATGGCCTAGGAGACTCCTTCCAACTCTGAGGTTCTGTGCTTATTTGGAGCCTGTAAATAGCAGCTTGTCCACTCATCCAGGAAAAGGGCCAGTGTATGGAAGGGTGGTGGCAAATAAAATGCATTTTCCTTTTCTCACCACTTACAAGGGGCCGGATGGGAAAACATGTGAGTGGATCAGTAACCCTTCCATTTATGAGGTTGAGTTATAGCCAACATGAGAGTCTAGCTCCAAGGTCTTGGAGCCTGAGCTTTCCAAGGGTAGTCAGCGGTCTTCTCCAGAGTGTGCCTATGGTCATGGAGAAAACATCGCTTCCAGCATCAGCCCCCACCACTACCCAAATTAACTTTGGTAGTAGGCACAGCTCCATCTAAACATGTCCAGGAGGCATTTATTGAAGTGATTATACAATTACATTCCAATTAATGGAAATTAGACTCTGGTAGCAATTTTGAGAGGGAATCAGGACCCCTATCTCTCAGTCAGACACCCCCAAGGGGACTCTTTTCATGATTGCTTCCTCTTTTCTGGGCTCCCCTGGCCTCCTGCTGGGCCTTGGCAGTAGAATCCTGGAATTCCTCCAGCTGCCCCAGATCCAATCAGTGCCCCACCAGTGTGGGTGCCAAAGCAGATCAGAAAACTGGGCTGATGGCTAACATTGCCTTCATACACTCATCTGTGGCTGCAATATTAAAAGTGACCTGAGGGGATAGAGGGGAGAATTAATAAACGTGCTTTGTGCATTGCTCAAAAGTAAATAAATAGATGAAAATGTAATCAGGGATGTTGACTTAGTGCAATATTGCTTGGTACTCCAGCGGAATGATTGGATTTGTAAACTTGGTGAATCAGAGCTGACTCTTCTGGAAATGAACCCAGAGGAATTGAGTGCTGAGCACAACCACTGCATCCATCTGATGCCAAGTTTTCAGATCTTGTGAAGGGCAAGAGAGAGACAGACAGACACACAAAAAGCAGTTGGGTCAAAAATAGCCCGAGAGAGTCACAAGAAAATGTTGGTGTTCAATGCCACCTTACACACTCCCTTCACCTGTCCTTTCTCCTTTTTTTTTTTTTGATGCTCCCTAGTTCATGAAGAAGCTGCAGCAATTTTGCTGTATGGGTGGGAAGGATGCTTGCCGTCATAGGTCAACATGACTATAGGCATGCTAATGATTCACCTCAATCTAGTGCTGTTAGGAGTGAAATGCTGACACTTTAGAACCAAAGGAAACTGCAGATCAAACTGCAATGCTCTTGGAGGCCAAGGTGGGAACCATAGAGATTTAGTCAGGAAGACATTTATTCAGTATTACTGTGTGTAGGCTCAGCCCCTGGTACTAGCAGGGCAGTAGAAACAAAAAAAACAAAGGACCCAGTCCCAGCTTTAGAGAAGTTTAGAGTCTTTTTGGAGAGATTACATACACTATTATAAACGATGACTCCAGTGACCAACTTTCTAGGCTTCACTTTAATCCTGAGGGAGACTGGCTGGAGAAAGATCTTATGCTAAATACTGCTTTTCAGGGTCTGGATGGCTATGGGTCAGACGGTGTCCAGTCCGGGGCTTTGGAAATGATTGAAAGACAGGACTCAAAGAGTAGTGGTTAATGGATTAATATAAACCTAGAGGAAGGTCTCTATCTAGTGGATTTTTTTTCTTTTATTTACTCAGATGAAGTCGTGGATGGTTTTTATTGGTCAGTTGTTTTTCAGTTGTGTCCAGATCTTCATGACCCCATTTGGGATTTCCTTGGCAAAGATACTGGAGTGGCTTCCCATTTCCTTCTCCAGCTCATTTTACAGGTAAGAAAACTGAGGCAAACAGGGTTAAGTGACTTGCCCAGGGTCACATAGCTAGTATGTGTCTGAGGCTGGATTTGAACTCAGGATGATGAATTTTCCTTACTCTAGGTCCAGCATTCTATTCACTATGCCACCTAGCATAGATGGCACACTTCACAAATTTGTGGATGACAAGAATCTGGGAAGGATATTTTGACAGGGTAGAGCGATGAACTGATGTATCTAATGTAACCATTGGGTCCTCCAGAAAAGCTAGCCCATGTTTTTTGGCACTCCATGGTATAGCACCTACTCAAAACCATAGCTTATGAGCCCACACTCATGCATTTACTTTTACTAGATAGCCAGACACACAATTCAAAACAATAAGACACTTATTCAAATTACATAGCAAATAAAGTAACAAGCAAATATTCCTTCAAGCAGGAGAGGTTTGTCCTTTCCCACAGGTTATTATGTCACCATTGGGGGAAGGTCATAATGTTAGAGAACACTTGTGATTAGGGAACATGTGTGAAGCATGGCCATTGCATGCACGCATGTGCGCGCACGCACACACACACATACACACACACACACACACAGGAATTATTTGATTTGAGGGCTATTGAGAATTCTGACTCTGCAGGCCTTCTAGTATCCTCTGATGATGCCATTACATTGCTTTCCGCTCTTCTCTACTGGGCATTGTGTCTTTGCCCTCCATTGGGCATTTTGTCTCTGTTTGCCACATCAACTCTAATGGATGTTGTGTTTCCATTGGTTTTCCAAGGGCCAAGCTACCAAGTTATTTGCTACCATCTGCTGGGTCTCCTGTAGCCTATTCAGGGCTAGTACTCTACTATACTAGACTATGAAGTAGTAGCTAGGAACCCTCTCTTCAGTAGGGAGAGTTTTGGCTCATTTAATTTCCTTATACTTCTAATTATTTCCTTATACTTCAAATTATTTCTCTGATTGTGAATCTGTATTCCACAAATTTATTTTGAGAGCCCTGCTCAGAAATCTTCTGAGGAGCTGTGTGGAAGGTGAGGTGTTCGGGGAGCTTTGCTCCCAGGATCCTCTTTGAATTGGCATACCGATGAAGTTAGAGTCAGAATAAAAGCTAAGAGGAAAAAACAAGGACAAAATACTCTATCCCCTTGGGTTACATTTCTGCCTTAATTATCCATATCTGCCAGCCACAAAACCTTTTGGTTATCTTTTGCCTACCTCCTCCAACACAAAAGTGCAATCTTTCTGTGCTAATAAGGTATTTTAAGTGCTATACTTAGGTTAGACAATCAACTTGACAGCATAAAATAGAGGGTACATGGCTCGACAATGGGTCAACATCTGGGGTGTTAGTGGATTACAAGTTCAACATGTCAATAGTGTGGCTTGGTAGGCAATAAAGCTAATGTGGTCTTAAATTCTGTTTAAGAGAGGCAGATTGTCCAGAAAAAGGGATGTGACTGTCTCACTATATACTAGTCAGATCCCCTCTGTAATGCTGTTCAAGTTTTGGCACCATACTTAAAGGACAATGACTGGCTAGACAGCATCTGGTCAAGGGAGTCCTGAACTAAAAATATGCTATGTGATAACTGGTTGAAGGAACACGAGTCAGTTATCTTGGAAAAGAAGAGACTTAAGGTGAACCTAATACCATATCTTCAAGTACTTGAAGGGTTATCATGTGGAAGGATTTGTCTTATTTGTATTGGACACAGAAGGAAGAACTCAAAGCAATGAATAGAAGTTGCAGAGAGGCAGATTCATATTTTGTATAAGAAAAAAAATTTTTAACGATAGTTGCTGCTCAATCATTTTTCAGTCATGTCTGACTCTTTATGACCTCATTTGGGGTTTTCTTGACAAAGATACTGGAGTAGTTTGCTATTTCCTTCTCTAACTCTTTTTACAGATGAAGAACCTGAGGCAAACAGGGTTAAATGACTTGCCCAGGGTCACACTGCTAGTAAGTGTCTGAGGCTGAATTTGAACTCAGGAAGAGGAGTCCTCCTGACTCCGGACCCCAAACTCTATACACTCTGCCACTTAGCTGTCTTTTTTTCTTTACAATTAGAATTCTCTAAAAATAAAATGGGCTCTTTTAGAATAATATAATTATGGTCGGTAAAATATATATAGTACTCTGAGTTCCAAAGTGCTTTACATATCTTATGTCATTTGATCCTCACAGCAACCCTGTGAAATGGGTGCTGTTATTATCTCTGTCTCATAGATGGGGAAACAAAGGCTGCAAGAGGTTAAGTGACTTTGGCCAGAATCATACAACAGTATATCTAAAGTAGGATTAGAACTCAGGTCTTCCAGACTTCATGCCATACTTCTTGCCCATTATTTCACTAAGTTCCCTCAAACTGGAGATCTTCAAGAGGAGCCTGGATGACAACTTGTCGGGGAAGTTATTGAGGGAGATTCCTCTTCAGGTATGGGCTAGCTCCTCTGAGGTCCCTGCCACCTCTCATATTCTATGATACCATGATTTATTGCAGTAATACACCTGAGATAGAGTAGTTAAGTGGCATTAGGTAGTTGGGCAAAGATGGCATTACTATTACTGGAATATCACATAATGCCAGTGATGAATGTGATGAATGAAAAGAAGCATGGGAAGGCGTATATGAACAGATGCAATGTAAACAGAACTGGGAAAATAAAATACTTCAGTACTCCAGCTTATAAGTACTTGCAGGGAAACAAGTGACACTAAATACTGTGAAATTATAAATACCAAACTTGGTCCCAAAGAAGAGATATAAGAATAATCCTCCCACCTTTACTTCTTTGAGGAGGTGGGGGACCATGGATTCCGACCACTAAATATAACGTCATTTTTTTTTACTTATTGGTTAGTTTTGCTGAACATTTTTTCCCCCTTCATCTTCTTTTTACCCTAGTCCTTGTTATAAAGGATGGCTCTGGAAGTGGGAGGGAAATGTAAGTGATATAAAAACAAGAATTATCACTAAAATTTATTTTTAAAAATATTTTTCCACATCACCTCTGCAGTGTCATAGGAAGCTTGAGACAGATACAGAGGAAAAAGAAAAAAGAAAGAGAGAAGAAATAATAGAAATCTATGAGGAGAAGGAATATAAGAAGAGAAGAAGAGGCAAGAGGATCAGAGGAAGGATGTTCTTTTATACAGCAACAACAGCAGTACCATTCGATCCCATGAAGCTGGTTACTAGATTCCATATTAAACTGCCAGGCATTTCACTCCTTTCTCCACTGATCCTTTCACACAAGGCACATTCTTGCCTCTTGAGCTGTCACCATCAGCATTTTGGTGAATTCTCAATTATTCAGGGAGAGGGTAGATGATCCACAGCAAGTATGTAGTTCCGGGCCAGTGTCCCTCTGTCACTCAGTGTGCTTATGTGCTATTTCCTCCCCTTGTCAGATTTTTATTTACCAAAACAAAACTATGAGCTATTTGTCATAAATTAGAACAATTTCTCCCTCCCTTGAACTTGACTAGGTGGGTAGTCTTAGGAATTCAGCTCTCCACTACCATCCCCCAGCACCTGAGCACACATACCTACACACAGACACGCACAGACACAGACACACACACACATACAGACACACAGCCATGGCCTAAGACTCTACTTTCTACAGTTTAAATTTCATCTAGCAACGGACAGAAAAGCCCCTCGGGCAATGGGAAGGAGCTCTGGAAAGAAGTAATTGCTTTTGTCTGAATTCAAGGCCTCCCTTGACCATCTTCTCCGAATGCAGAAGCCCCATTGGGTCAAAAAACATACAAAGCCTCATCTTTTAAATTAGCTGAGCACCAAGGCACTAGAAGAGCTGACCTTGCACTTACTTTGATGAAAAATTAGACATTATTTTTTGTTTGGAAAGGAAAACAAATCTTCATTCATGCACAGAGCTCTGCTTCCAATGCCTGCGGTCTTGTAGGAGTTTCATTTTTTTTTAGTGAATCTTTATAGCTAAGTGATAAAAACACTTTTATCTGACTTGGGGAGGAAGTTTATGTGGAAAATACAGAGAGACTCTTAGCTATGCCACTTCTGGCCATTTTCCTTTGATGCCTTCACCACCTTTGGCTCACCCCAATCTACTTCAAACATACCAGATCCCGGGCCCAGTTTCTTGGAAAATAAGGTGCGATCATTTCAATGTATTTATTGACTGGCTCTTTGTTCTGTAGACGCCCTCATGGAGAGTGAACCTTGGTTAAGTGAAGCTTTAATCCAGTGTGAGATGTGGTTTTAATGGACAGATACCCTATTACCCACAGGCAGGCCTCTCAATGAATCACTGACCATCACAGACTATAAAATAGTTTAAGATGGACATAATAAGGAGCAGAAAATGAGCCGAAATGGGGCTTAACCAACCACGAAGTGCTACTGTGGGACTGCTGGAACCACCGAGAACAGATGCCCAGGCTAGTCGAACTTCACACATGCCTAAACAAGAAAGAAAGTTCCCAGGCATCCACATGTTCTGTTCTTCCCCCGTCTGGCTCTCCTAGTACATCTTCGCTGGCAGAAGGGGAAAACAGATCTCTTGGCGAGGAGGAGGGTGGAGGAGAGTAATGGAGAGGGGCTCCCATTTGGTTTCTTCAGAAGCAGATGGGAGAGTTCGTAAGGCATACTCTTGCCTCAGGTGAGCTGTCGCCACCAGCATTGTTACGAACTCTCAGTTATCCAGGGAGGGGTTGGTGTTCCACAGCACGGTGAGTATATAATTCCAGGCTAGTGTCCCCTGCCATCCAATATGCTCATGTGCTATCTCCTCCCCCTGTCAGATGGTAAGTCCTCAGGGAATGCCAACCCATTTTAATATTAGACTGAGGAAAACATAATTAGAAATGTAAATATGCTAGAAAAAAATATGGTGATCTACAGAGTCAAATACAAAGGAATTTGAGTTTATCTGCTCTTTGGGATAATCTGTGGCACTTGGTCCTCATATTCTCTGCACGGATAATGGAGAGTTGAATAGTTATGCAAAGATAATATGAATATTATGGACATGCACCAAAAAGCCTCATGCCATAAGGTTTTGAGAAGCTCTAGAAGGACTTGAGTAGCTTCTTCTCCTTCCATTCAAAGTTCAGTCAGTCCACCAACATTTATGAAGCACCTACAATATTCCAGGCACTGTGCTAAGTACTGAAGATATAAAGAAAAAAGAAAGGCAGTTTCTGCCCTCAAGAAGCTTATACTCTAATAGGTAAGACAACACAGAAAAGGACGCTGAAGGGGGTAGGGTAGGTGCAGGGGCTTGATGTCAGAGGTCCCGGGGAGTGCATCCAGGGGGAAATAAAGACATGGCTGGCCTAGGAAGACTGTAAGTGGTGGTACTGGAAGGAGCTTGCCAACTCTACCCCCTTTAATAAGAAGGAAGGGCTCCAAGGGAAGGAAGTACTATATAGATAAAGTATGAATTCTGGGACTGAAGTCATCTTGCAGGATAATGAGGTTCCTGGGGAGGGAACAGCAAAATCTGGAGGAGTCCAGCTAGTTTGGATAATCTATGGCACTTGGAGCTCCCATTCCCTATGCACGTAATGGAGAGATGAACAGTTATAAAGATAATGTTATGTAGATATAACGTGAATGTAATGGACACACATCCCCAAAACTCATGACATAAGATCTCAAGCATCTCCAAGAGGGCTTGGTGAGTTCCTTCTCCTCCCCTACAAGGGACAGAAGCAAATTACAGGTAAACTAGAAATGGGGAACACAAAATTACTGGGGAGAGCATCTATAAGGAATGTGGAGCTGTTTGGAGGAAGTTAATGCTGAGACACTCCAGGGCCAAGACAGTCAGCCAGTCAACCGGCATTTATTATGTGTTTTCTAGGCGCTGCCCTCTGTGCTAAGAGCCAGGGATACGAAGAATGACAAAAACATAGTCCTTACCTTCAAGGAGCTCATGTTCTAGTTTGGCAGGCATCTTGCAAACAACTATGTACATGCTGAGACATATACAGTATAAATGGGAAGTAATTTCAGAAGGAAGGTACTAGGAATAGGAAAGGGGGTGGGGTGGGGTGGGTGTAGTGACTCTCAAGAGATGGAGGTAAAAAGGGAAAGCATTCTAGGTAGGCGGGACGGCCATTGAAAAGGCATGAAGTCCGGAGATGGAGCATCATATCAGAGGAGTAACAAGGAAACCAGAATCATTGGATCATAGAGTATTGAAGGGAAATAAAGAATAAGAAGACTTAAAAGGTAAGAAGGACCAGATTGTGAAGGGCTTTGGACTTGTGAGGACTAAAACAACTGGAACTGCTACGCAGAGTTCCATGAGAGCTGTAAGATTGTGTGGAGAGATGGAAATATAGGAAGGAAGAGGGAGGGAGGGAGGGAAGAAGGGAGAGAAAGAGAGAGAGAGAATGAGAGAGAGAGAGAGAGAGAGAGACAGAGAGAGAAAGAGAGAGAGAGAGACAGAGAGACAGAGAGACAGAGAGAGACAGAGAGACAGAGAGACAGAGAGAGAGAGACAAGCAGAGACGGAGACAGACAGACATACAGAGGCAGAGAGAGAGGAGAGGGGAGAGAAGAAGGAGGAGAGGAGAAGAAGGAGGGAGAGGGGGAGACAGAGAGGAAAGGAGGGAGAGAGAGAAAGAGACAGAGAGGGAGAGAGGGAAAAAGAGAGAGACAGAGGGAGGGAAGGAGGGAGAAAGAAGAGAGAATGGTAAGGAGGGAGGGAGGGAAATAGAGGGAGAGAGAGAGAGGGAGAGAGTTCAGGAATGACAGTGGGTACATGGATGTCAGAACAAGGGAGTGAGCATGCCCCAGAGGGAAGTCATCAAGATGCTGTATCTTTACCTCAAGGCCTTTGATTCTGTTCCTATTTCAGGGACAACGTAAAACACTACACTGTATGGTTTTTTGCTTGTTTTTTGTTTTGTTTTGTTTTTAGTATGTGACTTGAATCTATGGGGGAAGGAAAAGGAATTCATTTGACATGGGGCTATAACAGCTCCAGATTCGTGACCTCTTTGAACCTCTCTGATGCTAAGCTATCAAAAGGTCTTGGATATGAGTCTCTTCTTTGTTCTTTACTACCTTTAATAACCTCTTCCATGGTTAGCATTTTTGTTAATCTTAGTTGCTGCATGAGTCTGGCAGTTTTCTCTGAGAGCCAGGTTCTAACCCAGGAGGAACTGTGTATATGAGCAAAATGAATCAGTGATTATTAAAAGAGAGTTTCCCAAGAAGGAACCTGGAACATCTGTCAGTGGTCAGGATCTGATATTTGGGTTTACACATATTTTTGGTCCCATTTGTGTAACATCAGCTGGAAGTCTCAACTTCTGATTCTCACCTCAAGTGATTCTGACTTGTAGCTTGATGTTAGCATCTCCATTGGGGCTTTTTATCTTTATCTGAGCAATACCTCTTTGCCAAATGACTCCATCCATTCTCAGTTTCTTTATATCAGGTTTTCAAAATAACCTACCAGTCCCCTAAAATGACCTTTGTCCATCCTAATGGATTCATAATGTTAACTGTGGGTTGCTTTACACCAGTCCACACTTTATGGATCTGATTCTTTATTCTTTGAGGAAAAGGGAAGGAAGGAGCATCAGTATCCTGAATTCCCTGGAAGCAGAGGAGGAAGTGAGGGTAGGACTAGCTCCATTCATAACACTGTGAACCAGGGACTTTATCAGCCTCTCCATTTTATCTCCTCTCCATTTTGAGCTACTTTCTGTCAGATTTGTCATCACTGCTCCAACCACTCAGGTACCTCTGGGCCCTTTGGTTCTCTTTCCCTTCTTTCTAACACAAAGTATTTAGGATTGAAGGGGCAGGGAAGTCCTCTCAGCCCTGAAATGATGCCACCTTGCTATTTTCCTATTCTATAAGACCATCCTAGGAGAGGAAAGGAGGAGGAACTCAGTTCACTTTGCACAATTGCTGAATTTTCCTGAGGAGGATTTGGCCAGTACCTTTGCTTGCTTCACACCCTCCTTACTCCCCATATCTTTTTCTGAATTGCATAACCTGAGTTAGCAAAAGCTGTCCCTTTTGTACAATGTTGTCATTATAGCATAAATTATACTCTTGGTTCTCTTCAATTCCCTCTGCATCAATTCATAAAATTCTTCCCAGATTTTCCTGAAGCTATCCCCTTCTTTGCTTCTTATGGAACAATAGCATTCCATCACAATAAAAAGAAACAACTGCAAAAGACTTCAGAACTTTGATCAATGTAATGGCCGGGATTCCACAGGACCAGTGATGAAGAATGCTGCCTACCTCTTGATAGGTGAAAAGCTAAATGTGAAGAGTAAGACACATTTATGGTCAATGTGGGAGTTTGCTTTGCTTGACTACGCTTATTTGTAATTGGGGTTTTCTTTTTCTTCAGTGGGGACGAATAGGAGAAATAGGAAAAAAAGCTTGCTAATTCAAAGTTAATTAAAAACAAAAACAAAAGTTGTTCCATGGCACAATGATACTGTGACACCCAGGGAAGGTGGAAGAGGCCATTCTTAGCCCTGGTCCACCATCTCCATTCAGGCATGTGGCATTCAGGTGTGGTTAAGTGAGACTTGTACTTTCCAAAGTGGGCCAGTTAAAGATGAATGAGGATGGGTGCAGTGACAGCATTTACTTCTGCAATAGCTATTGTTTCTAGGTACTATAGACCACACTCTGCAGCCACATACCTCTTCAAGCTCTACTCTTGAAACAAGTTTTGAGGTAATGCATAAACCTTACTTAAAACCTTCATGAACTTCCATTTTGTTTCAAGATGAAACACTGAAATATAAATCAGACAGGTATATCTTTAAGGCCCGTAGCCAACTCCTTTGAAAATTACTATGGCCAAGACAGATAAATAAAGGTAAAATGACAAGTTGTCAGATCAGAGCAGAGTCCTAAATTTATTTCAGCAATATGTTTCTGGGATCCTATGTCAGATAGGCAACTCTGAGGAAGACAGAATAGTGAACTCTAGGGAGAATAGGCTGCATCTCTATAGAAGTCTCTTTGTGTGGATCCCAGCAACACCATGTGAAAATTAAGTTGCTTAACAAATGACTTTGTCATCATAATTTTTTTGGTCAGTTAAGTTAGGAATTATTTTCATCAACCTGCCAACTTTGGATTTGACCTTTAAAAAGAAGAGCAGTCAAGCAGGGAGAGAATTAGAGCTGGGATGGCCATAGAGGAAATAGTCTGATATACTACATAGACTTCAATTCCCTTAAGGGTTTACATGTGACAAAGGAAAATTGTGAATTAGGTGTATTTTGTCTTCTCTCATATCTCCTTTCAGTGTTTTTCTAAAGGCTTCTTAGTTTACTAGTGTTCAATGCCTTCATGCTATTTTTTTTTGTCCAGACCTTCTCTCTCTGAGCAGTTTGTCAGCTCCCAGTCTAGTAGAAGAATACAGGAAAAGATGCAATTGTATGATTTTGAAAAGCTTTTGCATGAATAAAATCAATGCAACTAAGAAAGAAAAGAATAAGTGGATTGGGAAAAATTATATAACATTAAACATCACTAAGGCCCAGAATTCTAAAATTTATCTAAAACAAATATAAGACCAAGAACTATTCCTCAAGAATAAATAGTTAAAGAATGTTTAAAAGTTCTTAAAAGAATTGTAAACTCTAAATAACCATATGAAATATGGCTATAAACACTAATAATAAGAGAAATGAAAATAGCATCAAAACAATATGGAAGTTTTCCTTCACATCCAGCAAATTGGCAAGGATGACAAAATATGGGAATAGCCAATAGTGGAGAGGTTGTGGAAATGCATACACACTAATACATTATTGGTGGAGCTGTGAATTGGTTAAATCATTCTGGAAAACAATTTGGAAAGTTGAAGAGTGGACGATGACTTCTAATTTGTAAATATGAGTAACTAGATGAATGGTAGTGTTTTTGTCAGAAGTAAGGATATAGGGAGGAATAGACATGGGGGGGTGGGGAGAGGGAGTAATGAGTTTTATTTAGATGTATTAATTTTTTAAAAAAATATTTTATTTTTTTGAATTATGTGTAATTTTTTTTAACATTTCGAGTTTCAAATTCTCTTCTTCCTTCCCTCCCCTCTCCTCTCATTGAGAAGGCAAACAGTTTGATATAGGTTATACATGTACATTCATGCAAAACATTTCCATATTAGTTATATTGTGAAAGAAAATGCAGACAAAAAACAAGAAAAATAATGAAAGTTTAAAAAATATGCTTAGATCTACATTCAGACTTTATCAGTTCTTTCTCTGGAGGTGGATAGAATTTTTCATCATGAGTCCTTCAGAACTGTCTTAAATCATTGTATGGCTGAGAACAGCAAAGTCATTCACAGTTGATCATGATACAATATTTCTGTTAGTGTATATACTGTTCTTTTGGTTCTGCTCACTTCACTTTGCATCAACTCATTTGTCTTCCCAGGTTTTTCTGAAAGTATCCTGATCATCATTTCTTATAGCACAATAATATTCCATCACAATCATTTACTACAATTTGTTTAGCCATTCCCCAATTGATG
>CM053622.1:671081531-671104023 GCA_028646595.1 Phalanger gymnotis
CCACACCATTTTCTGCTTTCCTTTTAATCTTGGCTGCACTAGTTTTGTTTATGCAAACCCTTTCTTATTTCATGTAATCAATAATCCATTTTACATCCTATAATGCTCACTATCTCTTGCTTGGTCATAAATTATTGCCTTTTCTATAGATTTGACAGGTAAACTATTCCATATATTTCTAATTTTTTTTTATGATATCACTCTTTATTTCTAAGTCATGTAGGGCAGCCAGGTGGCACAGTGAGTAGAGCTCCGCCCTGGAGTCAGGAGTACCTGAGTTCAGATCCAGCCTCAGACACATGACACATGGCTGTGTGACCTTGGGCATGTCACTTAACCCCAATTGCCCTGCCAAAAAAAAAAACAAAACAAAAACCAAAAAACTAAGTCATGTATCCATTTTGACCTTATCTTGATATACGGTGTAAGGTATTGTTCTATACCTTGTTTCTGCCAAACTATTTTCCAGTTTTCCCAACAGTTTTTATCAAATATTGAGTTCTTGTCTCAAAAGCTGGGGTCTTTGTATTTATCAAACAATTTATTGCTATGATCATTTACTACTATATATTGTGTACCTAATTTATTCCATTGATCCACTACTCTATTTCTTAGCCAGTACCAAGTTGTTTTGATGATTACTGCTTTGTAATACTCTTTGAGATTTGGTGCTGCTAAGCTACCTTTCTTCACATTTTTTTCATTGATTCTCTTCGATATTCTTGACCGTTTGTTCTTCCAGATGAATCCTGTTTTATTATTTTTCTAGCTCTACAAAATGATTTTTGGAAGTTTGAATGTATTAATTTTGAGATGCCCATGGGATATCCAGGTAAAAATTGTCTTGCAGGTAATTGGAAGTTCAGGACTTGTGTTTAAGAGCAGAATTCCACATCTAGATACCAGCCTGGGAATGACTACATGATTGGTGAGTCCAACCAGAACTGCCATATCACCAGAAGTCTTAGCTATGCTGCTCACTTCCCTCTTGTCACACTCTCTAGACTGCTCCACCTACACACCAGCTGCTTTGCCTCATGTCAGTTCTCCCCAACCCCACCCAACCCATTCCCTTCCTTCTCTTTATGTAGTGTCCTTTTCCATTAGAATGTGAGCTTCTGGAATATAGAGACCATCTTATTTTCTTGTTTTTGTATCCTCAGTACTTAGCACATTCCTGACATGTGGTAAGCCCTTAACGATGCTCATGTATGTATGTATCTGTTGCCAGTATCTATCTATCTATCCATCTATCTGTCTGTCTGTCTGTGTCTATCTCTATCTTTGCTTGTCTATCCTTATCCATCCATCTATCTATCTATCTATCTATCTATCTATCTATCTATCTATCTATCTATCTATCTATCTATCTATCTCTGTATATATGTCCATCTGCCTGTCTTTACCTACCTGCCTGCCTACTTAGCTACCTAACTACCTACCCTACCCACCTATCTGTTTATATCTCATGATCTTTATACTACACAAACTCAAAATTCTCTGATTCCAAATCCATAGATCCTACTAGATGTGAGTTACTTATTTTTTCATTGTTTGTGCCCTTCCTCTTACACCTCTCAGAATTTCTGTAATTGTGGCTCCCAGAACCACTAAGTACAGTTCCTACAATGTATACCAGTGCAGCATTTAACTACAAAGAAATGCAAGATTTTTTTTTTAGGAGCTTGTAACAATCCAGTAGAGATGTCTTAGACAGTTATGTGGTACGGTGAATAGAGCACTGGACCTAAGGTCAGAAAGACCTGAGTTCAGATTCTGCCTCAGACACTAATAGTTGTGTGACCTTGGGCAAGTGATCTCTCTCAGCCTCAGTTTCTTCATTTATAAAATGGGAATAATAATATCTTATTTATAGAACTGTGGTGAGGAACAAATGAGGCAACATGTAAAGTGCTTTGCAAATATTATAGCACTACATCAATGCTTGTCATTATTACAATTACTATATGCAAAATGAAATATTAAATAAAATATTGAAGTCATATTCCAAGGCAACAATAGAAGGGAGGTGATATACTATAAATAGCATTAAATCTGGAGCCTGCAGTTCTGGGTTTGAATCATACCTCTAACACAGGGATGACTTTGAGAAATCACTTGGCCTTTCTGTGTTTCAGTTATTTATTAAAATCTCATTTCATATTTACAACATCCCTGGCAGTTAAGGGTTATCTCCATTTTATGGCTGTGGAAACTGAGGCAGAAAGGAGTTAAATAACTTGACCAGGGTCATATAGCTAGAGAGTAGATGTCTAAGATGGGATTTGAACTCAGGTCATATATATATATATACATATACACATACATATACACATAAACATACACATACACATGTGTGCACCCACATATACACAAGGCTAGTAGCTAACCTAGCTAAATGGGATAGATAAATAGATGGGTAAATAGGTGAATAGATAGATAGATAGAAAGATGGATAGAAAGAAAGAAAGAAAGAAAGAAAGAAAGAAAGAAAGAAAGAAAAAGAAAGAAAGAAAGAAAGAAAGGAAGGAAGAAAGAAAGAAACCACTTTTTCTCTATAGATATAATGGAAGGAGAACTGGGATTTGGAGTCAGAAAACCTGAGTTTGATTCCAGGCCCTGTTTCTGATTACTTTGTTTCTCATCTGTAAAATAAGACGGCTGGGCTAGACGGTGTTGGTAGGTTCTTTCCAGCTATAGGTACCATTACCATATCTACCAAGGTTGTTGTAAGGTGAGTACTTTGTATACCTCTAGGCTTCCATAAAACAGTGAGTTATTATGATGTCACAAGGCAGCACAGATTCATTGCCAAATGGATTATATAGACAATGGTGCCATTAGAAGCTGCAGTTATGCTTCCCTGGAGTGCATTTTTGGGAGGGCGTCAACCTCTCCTATCCATCCTGGCTGATGAGACCTCCAAGGGAGAATTTCCCATATGGAACTGATATTTACTACCTCTGTGACCTTGGAAAAGTTACTCACTCTCCTCTGGCCTCACCTTTCTCACCTTTACAATAAAGGGGTTCGATTAAATGGACTCTCAGGTCCATTCTAGCCCTAGATCTATGATCCTATGGGCCTATGAACACCCTGTGCTCACTCCAATCCTTGGCATTCTCTCTCCCTCTGTATCTGTTCAGGAATTCAGTATCCAAGTTTAGCCTGGGAACAGGAGGCTTGGCTTCCACAGCCCATACCTCAGGAGGCAACAGAGTACAGTGGAAAGAGAACTAGACTTGGAGGCAGAGATCCTGGGTTCAGATCCCAGGATCTGTTACTTACTCTCTGTGTGACCTTGGCCAAATTACTTCATCTGTCTTGACCTTAGTTTCTTCACCTATAAAATGACAGAGTTGGATTAAATTACCTCTAAGGTCACTTGCAAGTTTAAATCTATGATTTATTCCAAGGGCTGGTCCTCCTCTTCCTTATGGCCCCCCAACCCTGTTGTAAGGACAAGTAATGCTTAAAGAATGCCAAAAGAAGGAGATGAAGCTGGGAGTGCATGCCTGTAATCCCAGCTACTGGGGAGACTGAAGCTGGTGGATCTTTTAAGCTTAAGAATTCTGAGCTACAGTAGCCTAAGGTGATCTGGTTTCTGCCCTAAAATGGTGAACTCTTGGGGTAGAGGGCTACTAGGTTGCCTAAGGAAGAGGTGAACTGGCTCAGGTCAAAGCTTCTATGTTGATCAGCATGGAGACTGGGCCATGAGTGGCCCCTGTACTTCCAGCTTGGGTGAGATGGAGACTCTTTAAAAAGAAAAAAAAGGGGAGAGTTTTTTGGGGGTTTGTTTTTTGTTTTTTTAAAATATGTTATTTTCCCCTAGTTATATGTTAAAACAATTTTTAAACTTTTTTTTGAAGTTTTGAGTTCCAAATTCTACACTTCCTGTTTTCTCTCCCCTCTCCCTGAGATGGTAAGCAATCTGATATAAGTTATACATGTGAAATCATGTAAAACATTGTATTTCTTTTCAAGAAACAATGTTATGCTAAAAATTTGAGGTTTGAAGATTCAGGAGACTTTGCCTTCACTGCACTGGTTGGTGGGCTCACAGCTGGGGTTTGGGAAAGGAAGACCTGGAAGTTTAGCTTGGCACAGCAACATTGGATTTCTTTTGCCTAAATCAGGGGTCCTTAACCTTTTTTTCTATTAGAGATCCCTTTGGCAGTCTGGTGAAGCCTATTGACCCCTTTTCAAAATGATGTTTTGTTGCCTAAATTTATGATTGAAGCAAGCATGAAATTCCAGTGAAAGGTTTGTGAAAATAAAGATGTTATGTTTTTTTTTTAACTCAAGTTTGAGGGCCTTCTGAAATCTCTCCATGGACCTCTCGTTAAGAACTTCGGTTCTAAACAACCTGCTGTATGGAATTAGCCTGGATATACAAGGCCAGGAGGAAGAATATAAACTAAGGAAGGCAGGTGGAAGAAGAAAACTCTGTGAAGGGACTGCATTATGGGATATATTCCTGATTGTTGTAGCAATAAACCAGGGAAACTGGGCCTCAGTCCCAGGGGCTCCTGGCCCAGTTAATGACAAGGTATTGGTGGCAGAGAGGCCCTTCAAATGCCAAGGGGTCATTGGCCAGTTCCCAGATGAGAAAGAGACCCCTGGCATATGGAGAGGAAAGGAGGAGGTCAGTGGTAGAAGAATCTCACCAGGCAGATGATTTATCAAAGGTTCTGTGTGTGACATTAAAAGGCTTCACGAAACCTGTCCATCCAAGGCAGTAATGATTTCTTAGGTCTTTTATCCTAAAGCGCCAATAAATTAGAAGGCTCTAATATCTGAATCTGAGGATCCCATTAAAATGATAAATGGCTTCTTCCAGGCTCTGTAACTTATAGAGCTAGATCAAGGTGGTGCATGCATGTGGCTGGCTCAACAGACACAAGATTCGAGGCCAGGCAAATACCCTGGGGAATTTAACTCCAAGCCAGAATGGATTTCTGGTTTCCAAGAAACAAGCCAAATTAAGCCCCTGGCTCATGATATAGACAACAGAATATACCAGGGCTCAGCAAAAGGTGGGAAGGGCTTTCTTTTCTTTATTTCCCATGGTATTATATTGATGGAAAGAGAAGCAGGAAAGAATCATGAGATCTGGGTTCTAGTCTTATATGTCTGAAGAGGCTGCCGATCAATTGTCTATGTGACTTTGGGCAAGTCACATCCTCTACTTGTCTCAGTTTCTTCATCTATCAAGTGGAGAGAATGATCTCTCCTCTACTTAGTTCTTAAGATGACTATATGTGAGAATGTGTGTGAAATTACTATGAAGGCTACTGGATATAGGCCTAGGTATATTACTGCTATTGCCACTATTATTATAACCTATTCTGATAGCAAGGCAAGTTGGTCTTTGACTTGGCTGCTATTGGAATTTGATTTAGGGAGTTCTTTTCTGAGTTGCATGATGAAAGGAGGGAAGGTGGTGAGAGTGGAATCTCTTAAGAGCACGAGCTGGATCTCTGGAGATGAGATGAGATGACCTCGGAGGCTTCTGTCAACTTTATGTTTGTGTGATTCTATGATCAAAGGAATGCATTAGGATGTTGCTTGTCCACTGAAAAGTGCGCCAGGTTTGTGATTAGAGCCTTCCTGACTTTAAGTCCAGCTTTCTAAACATGTGACCACCTAGCCGAGAGAATTTGTTGGACTGAGAGAATCTGAGTTCAAATTCTGGCTCTTCAGCTTATTATATAAATTTTGGTGAATGGCTCCATCCCTTTTGAACTCTCTTTCCTCACCTGTAAAGGAAGGGATCAGACCCGATGATCTCTAAGGTCCTTTCTAGCTCTAGATATGTAATCCTATGATCTTTTGATACATGATTACCATGGCAAGAATGTGCCTGATGGTTTGGGGTATGGAGAAAAGAAACTCATTGACCTTAATTCCCAATCTGAAAAATGAGGGGTTTGAACTGGCTTGATTTCTAAAATCCCCTGCAGCTCTTGTGAATCAATGAGAGGCAGCGAGATGAAACGGCAGTTAGAGCATTGGGCTTGAAGTCAGGAAGACGTGAGTTCACATTTGGCCTCAGACACTTGGTAGCTGGGCACGTCACTTCAACTCTCTTTGCCTCAGTTTCCTCATCTGTAAAGGGATGATGATAAGAACACCTACCCATCAGAGAGTGTGAGGATGGTAAAGTACCTACAGTGTCTGCCACATAGTAAGTACTTAATAGATACTTGTCCTTCTCTGGGACCTTTCTCCTTCTCTTTCAATTTCTAAATGAAATCGAGTCGGAGAGACCAGTTAGGAGGCTTTCTCAATAATTTGGATATTTCTTGGATCTAGGTGGTAGCTATGGAAATGAAAACAAAGAGATTGATTGAAGAGACATTGAGATTCAATAGAGTTTGGTGACTAGATGTCACCAAGGAAGAGATAGGAGTAAAAAAAAATGTAGCTAGCATTTATATAGTGTTTTAAGGTTTGCAAAGCATTTTACCTGGGTTTTTTGGTCCTCATAACAACCTTATTCTTATTCTTATTCTCGTGTTACAGTTGAGGAAACTAAAACAAACAGAGGTTAAGTGACTTGTCCAGGGTGACACAGCTAGCAAGCGTCCGTGGCAGGATTTGAACCCATGTCTTCCTGATTCCAACTCCAGAGCTCTATCTACTGTGTTACCTGGCTAAGTGAATTTGTTGTCATGATGTGCATGTTGCTCCTTGTTCTCATTTCGCTCTGTATCAGTCCACACAAGTCTTTCTATGTTGCTCTGAATCCACCAAATCCTTCATTTCTTATGGCGCAATAATATTCCATTACATTCATATAACACAATTTGTTTAGCTATTCCTCAATTGAGGGAGAGTTAATTTTATTTCTAGTTCTTTGATTCAATAAATAAACAGGACAATTTTGTTAGTACCGTGTTAAATTAAACACTTACATGTATACATACACACACACACACACATATACTTAAAAGCTATGTAATTCTGTAGGGCAAAAAGGTAGCATAGTGGATAGAGTACCGGGCCTGGAGTCAGGATGACTGTTCTTCCTGAGTTCAAATCTGACCTCAGATAACCTACTAGCTGTGTGACCCTGGACAAGTCACTTAATTCTTATTTGCCTCAGTTTCCTCATCTGTCAAATGGGCTAGAGAAGAAAATGGCAAACCACAAGTGGTTTGCCAAGAAAATCCCAAATGGGGTCACAAAGAGTTGGACGTGACTGAAATGACTGAACAACAACAAATGTAATTCTGTATTATTATTATATTCAATTAAATTGTCAATGTAATATATTATAAACTCAACGTAATTTAATATTACATATTTAATATATTTTATATCCAATCCTTTTTCATGTTCTTTGTATAATGAAGTGTTTCCATTTGTTGATAATTGTTAGTTCATCATAAGAAAGGAAATGTTAAAAAATGATTGGCTTTGAGCCTGAGTGACTCAGAGAAGTGCCACTATCAGAAATAAGGGCAACAGAAATAGGAACTGGTTTGATGATAATTACTGTTTTAGTCCTTGTAATTTTGAAGTGCTTGTGAAAAAGCCCAATAAACAGTTGGTAATGGGTGGGAGTGGGGTGAGGGGAGCTCTGTGGAAATGAGGAAAGGTATTTAGAATGGAAATAGAGATCTGGGTATAAACTTAACCACCAGGTGGCTCTGCTAGTCACTTATATGATTCTATTCAAGAGTATGGCTCAAGATGAGTGAGTTCCACATTCATGCTGAATGGTTGGGTGCTTTACTCCAATGGGAAGAAATCATTCTATAGTTTTCAAAAGAGTGAACAAACTTTTAACATTCAGTTTCACCCCCATCTGGGAGGACCCAGGCTACTTTGCTATCTAGGAAGTATGGATTAGTGTGGATTTACCCATAAACAATCAGCTTCAACCTCCCATCCAATGAAAATCCTGCTTCTTCCCAGGCTCTTTCATCTCCCTTAGTCATGTGATGTTAATGGAGTTGACTTTCTACAGTGATGGACAAGTTTGCCTGAAACCTGAATAAAGCACTTTACTCTTGACATAGAATCAATAAAAACAATACAGCAATACCTAATGACAATTAAAACAATACATAATAAAATATCAACTTCTCTGATGCTTTCTTGAAGCTTCTCCTAGATGGAACATAGTCTGCCAAGAAAACAGAAGTTCTAAAAATATATCTATCATGGCTGATCTTCCCATGAATGAGCAAAGAAGTATAGACCATACAACAGAATTATCTACTTCTGTTCAACTCACATCTAGCAGGGCCATGCTTTTAATTATATTTTTTCCCCTAATTTACGAGAATTTGTTTTTTTCTCTCTCTTCTCTTCACCTTGACTAGAAAAAATAAATATGAAAACAAAACCCTTGTAACTAATATGCCTCATCAAGCAAAGCAAACTTCCATATTGGCCATATCCAAAAATGTGTCTCATTCTCCATATTTGGTTCAACTTCTCTGTCAAGCAGTGGATAGCATTCTTCATCAATGGTCCTTTGGAATCATAGTTGATTATTGAGTTGATGAGAGTCAAATCACTCAGAGTTATTTGTTTTTACAAAGTTGTTGTGACTGTATAAATTATTTACCTGGCTCTGCTCATGTCATTTTGTTTCAATTCACACAACTCTTCCTAGGTTTTTCTGAAAACATCTTTCTTGTTCCTTGAGCACAGTAGCTTCCACTATATTTATATGACATAATTTGTCCAGTCATTTCCCAATTGATGGGTATTTCCTTAGTTTCTGGTTCTTTGCCACCACAAAAATAGCTGATGATAATTTTTTTTGGTAAATTATGGAACTGTTTTCTCTTTCTTTGATCTTTTTGGGGATACAATATAGACATAGTAGGGGTATAAATGGGCTAAAGAATATGCACAGTTCAATGAGTTCTTTCTCATTCATGTCAAGTTTGAGATGCTTTTGGGATGACATCTAGGTGGAATTGTCTAGCAGGTAAGTGAGGGCAGTGGACTGGTATTAAGGAGTGGTATTCCATATCTAGTACTCTTTCAACTATACAAACCCAGGTTCTCTGACTCCAAATCCATAAATCCTAGTCTTAAGCTACTGTTTGATTATCATCTTGTCCTTGTTCTGGTTGCTCCCAGAATCCCTCTGTGATTGTGGTTCCTAGAACTGTTAAGCAGAGTGTCTACTGTGTGAATTGTTATAGCACTGCAATACAAATTCAATTCAATGAACATTTATTGAGGTAGCTAGGTGGCTGAGTGGATAGGGCATTGCACTTGCAGTCAGGAAGATCTGAGTTCAAATCTTGCCTCAGACACTAGCTGTGTGACTTTGGGCAAGTCACTTAATATCTTTTAGCCTCAGTTTCCTCATCTGTATTCTTTTGGGATTGTTATATGGTTCAAATGAGATACCACATCCTTTATAATTATTTATGTTTATTTTTCACAATTAAAAATATTATTTATGGAAAGGATCCATAGCTTTCATCAGCCTGCCAAAGAGGTCCATGGTGCCAAGTGGGTTTAGAACCTTTGTAACAGAGCTAAATAGAAAGAATCACAGAACTTGAGATTGAGAAAGGATCTCAGTGGCTTTCTAGTCCAATCAATTTAGGAAGGAATCCCCACTGTAACACACCAGGAAGGTGGGCATCTAGCCTCTGCTCAAAGAATTCTAAGAGAGAGAACTCCATCACCTCTTGGGGTAAACTATTCCACTTTTGGACAGGTCTAACTGCCAGGAAGGTGTTCCTGACATCATGCCTAAATTATCCTCTTTGCAACTTTCACCTAATGTTCCTAGTACTGCTCTCTGGGGCCAAAAAGAAGAAGTCTAACCCCCTTTCTATGAGAATCTCCTTCAGAAAATTTAACACAGCTATCATGTAACCCCTGAATCTTCTTTCACCCAGGCTAAACATGCCCACTTCCTTCATCTCATGCTCATATGTCATGAACTCAAAGCTCTTCACCATCTTGTGGTCTTTCTTTGGACACTCTCCAGCTTATCAACAGCCTTTTTGAACCATACTACGCCAAACTAAACACAATTCACCGAATGAGGCATGATGAGGCTAGAGCATCAAATGATATAAGATTTGACCACTAGGTGGCGCAGTGGATAGAAAACTGGACCTGGAATCAGAGTTCAAATCCAGTCTCTGGCACTAACTGTGTGACCCTGAGCAAATCATGTTCTCTATTTGCCTCAGTTTCCTCATTTGTAAAATGTGGAAATAAGAGCACCTACTTCCTAGGGTTGGTGTGAGGATCAAATAAGATAGTAATTGTAAAGCACTTAACACAGTGCCTGGCACACAGTAGGCACTTAATAAATGCTCATTCCATTCCATTCAGTTCCTAGAATAAAGTGGGAGTATCACCTCCTTGTTCCTTCCTCGAAGCAGCCTAGATTTAGCAATGGATAATCGGTGACAGCAAATCGCACAAACAATTCTATTGTTCTGCCCAAAGAAAACAGAATTACCCATGTGAAATCATATCCCCCTGGTCCTTCAGGTTAGTAAGGGCTAATCTAGCCATAGTCTTTAGCAGCAATGCCAACCTTTAAAAGCAAAACAATAAAAGTAGTATCTATTTGGCTTAAAATCTTGATTCCACAGGTCATCTGTGGAGAATGACGGGATGTCAAGAAGGGGGGAACTCGAGGGGAGTGAGAAGCTCAGAATGTCTGTTGTGGGAAGGGGCAAAAGTAAGTAAATAAAAATTGAATAAAAAGATGTGACTTGACAATATTCTAGTAATTCAAGGGAAGAGTAAAAGATGGGAGCCCCTTTTTAGTGTCCCCCACCTCCCTTAATGTCATTTTCTCTCTTTGGAGAGGCAGCAGCAATATGGGCAATGAAAGTCTAGCCTTGAATTCAGAAAGACTTGTGTTTGGATCCCGACACTTGCTAGTTGGGCGGCTCTGGGCAAGTCAGTTTCCTCTTTGGTAGAAAGGAAGTATTTGCTTCATTGTGTTGTTATGAGACTAAAGAGATAATATACGTAAACTGTTTTACTACCCTTAAGGCATTATTATCTGCATTCATCCCTTCCGGTGCTTGTACACTGCACCTCAGAGGTCCATGCCCTTGCATTGTGGTATTTTCTCCAGGATTGTTCTTCCTAGTAACATTCCCACGGGTCTGGACTGTTCTCTTACTCCTCTTCCATATTAAAATTTAGCTGTTTCTAGTCCCTGCTCTCAGGGCAGTGTCCTTAGGGAAGAGATCAAATAAACTCATGATAAAGACTTAATGGATTACTCATTCCACCGATATTTGCATTTGGCGAGAAAATTCTCAGATTGGTTAGTGACTGAAGATAATAATCTAATAGTAAAATTTCAGGAATTGTAATAGGATGGCGCTTTGGCCTCTAATCACACTATGTTGGCTGGGTTTGCCGATTTTAGCCACACTTGAGGCAGCCTCACTTCCTTTGGCACTGTTACTTGAATGATTCCCAGGGCTTCACCTAAGTGAAGAGTCAGTGACCTTTCAGGAATGGCATCCAGGTATTCATTTATCACGCTGAGCTTTTGCCAGGAATACACTGGAACGTTTAGAAGGGCTCTTGCCTAAAGAGAAAAAAATACCAACTCCTTAGTGTAGCATTTAAGGAAACACACACACACAAACACACACATGCAAATATACACACACATACACACACTCTCTCTTCATGGGCTCGGTGTTTTAGCCAAATTGTATTACTAGTTAGTTATTTGCCACTGTCATCTGGCTCATCCAGGTCCACTTTCATGCATTCCTGCAGGCTATGCTCCAGTCCTGGAAAACATTCCCTCTGCTCCCCTGCCTTCTCTTCCTACCCTCAGAGCACAACTCAGGGGCCTCCTCTGTAAAGTCCTCTGAGATTTCTTTCTCTGCCCCCCCCCAGATGATTCTCAGTTTTATTTTTTATAGCACTTTGATTGAACCTCCCCTTTGCATTTATAGGATCACATACTTGAGCTCTATTATCCAACTTCTCCATTCTCCTCCATTAGAATGTAAGCTCCTGGAGGACGGAGACTGTTTTGCTTTTATCTTTGCATTCCTAGGGTTTAGCACTGTGCCCAGTACACAGTAAATGCTTGTTCATTAATTGATCTGTCATTTGTTTCATAGCAATATGATTTTTTGTCACTTTTGCCATTAGATTGTAAGCTCTTTTAAAGCAGGGTATGTGTCCCATATATCTCTTTATCCCTGTAGCTAACATGGTATTTTGAACAGAATAGGCAGTAAATAAATGCTTGAATTGAATCCCTATTTAGCTTCCTGACCCACCACATTATTGGATGAAAAGGCTTAAGGTGGAAACTTTAGGTTTGTTTTCCTCACCTAGTTCTATTATTTATGAGAGGAATGAGAAGTCTGAAGTTTCTGGATACTTAAGAATCAGTTTATTAATTTGGCTAGCAAATAATGAATTGACAGTCAGTGGTTTCTTTGCTAACCAAAGACAAAAGACCATGGAGAACAGCAAAGTTTAAATACCCTCGGAAAAGTGGGTGGCCCGGACAGGCGGAGATCAACTCTGATTGGTGAAATGTCAATGACAGGTGGATATATTAATGGGGAGGTGGGACAAAAGTCTTCAGCAGTTCTTCCTGATGAGAACTTGACTTGATCACGAGATTCATCCAACTGCAGCTATCGGGACAAAAAAATCCATACTCCATACACCATGTAAGTTAAACAATGGGCATAAGCCCGGTGTTTTTTAGGGCTGGGATTTACCTACATTAGATTCTCCTTACACTTTAATCAGAAATAAGCTCTCTCAGTTGGGTGGGGTCCCACCCAAGATAGAGGAGAATGTTCCCAGGGTTAGGCCAATCTCATTTGTCAGCCCTGTCCTTCTGAGGCTGCCTTGACCTACAAGGTCTGGGCTTTGAATGAGGAAGCAAAGAGAGAAAGAACTTTGGATCCTGTAATAATTGGTTATTAATAATAATTTTTCTCATTTATGAAAAATTTGTTGCAGAGAAGGAAGAGAAAGGAGAAGATAGAAAAGGTGAACCTTTTCTAGCAGTGAATATTGTTCATTTATTTCAGTCATGTTCAACTCTTTGTGACCCCATTTTGGCTTTTCTTACTGGAGTGGTTTGTTATTTCTTTCTCTGGCTAATCTTTACAGATGAGAAAACTGAGGCAAACAGGTTTAAGTGACTTGCCTAGGGTCACATAGCTAGTAAGTGTCTGAGGCCAGATTTGGATTTAGGACTTCCTGACTCCAGGCCTAGAACTCTGTCTACTGCTCCACCTAGAGGTCCAGCAATGAATGAAGTAATTTAAATTATATACATTCTTCTTCCATGAAACATATCTTTGTGGGATAAGTAAATCTAGATAGGATGTTTTCTTTGCAACAGATGTTCTTAACCCGGGGTCTGTAAATTTGTTTTCTTAGTATTTTGATAACCATATTTCAATATTGTTCCTTTTCTTTCCAATCCTATGTATTTTGGTTTATATATTCTGAGAAAGGGTCTATAGTCTTCACCAGAATGCCAAAGGGGTCCACATACACAAAATTTAAGCACTCCTTCATTAGAACTTTTTTCTTGCTATTAATAAGACCAATGGAGTCAGAACCTCTCAAAATCATCACTCTTCATCCTTGATGTTTTCCAGAGGTTGCCAACTCCTATTTTGAGTAGACTTCTAATAGTCTTAATTTTTTTAAAAATTAATTTTCTTTTCTAAGATAGTCTTAATGCAGCTTAGATAGATAAACACCTCCTTTCAGATCCATGGGCAATCAAGTGTAGATAAGAAGCTTTAAGCTTCTCGGTATCAGAACTGCAGAATCTTTAGTCTATTGGGAAATCTTGAGAGGTTTTTGAGTTCATTCTCCTCCCTCCAGGCATGACTGACTCCATTTAGATGCCAAAGACTTCTTCCATTGAAGAAGAGGTGATTCCATAGCCTTCCTCGGGCACCTGTTCTAACGCTGTGATGGTAGAATGCCCAGGAATCAATTCTACCAATGTAACTTGAACTCCAGGGTTCAAAAGTCAAAGGATCAAAACCCATAAAATTTCCCTTAAGTTATAAAGATGGAAAAGGACTCATGCTCCTATGACCTCAGGACAAAGGGAAAATTTTCATGACAAGCATCTCTTTAAAATTGTATTTTCTAATCAACACAGAAAATCAATCCTTTTGGTAGAGTTGGAGGAAAAGAAACCCATTTTATCTTGTAAAAAAACCAACAACCCAACAACAACAAATAAACAAACAAAATTCTTCTTCCTGCTACTTGGTTTTATTCTTTGCTGAAAGCCAGATGCCTTTTCAAAACACTGTGTAGAATGCTCAAATAGAAGCTAAACAATCCCACAGAGAGACTGGGCACTTTTATGGAAAAATAAATGTATGTTTATATGTTTTGCTTCTTTATTTTATGACCACCCCAAGTGTCTGATCTATCTTTCCCGCTTCTAATATTCTGCTCTGTGCTTCCTCTTTCCTTTGCTCACTCAGATGTAACCAAGTTGGTTGGTATCTATCCTTCGGAAGCCTGCTGGGTGAGCTAAGGCATGACATGATGTATTTATCATCTCAGGATGTCTCCCATCAGATATTTAGTTCTCCCTGTGACCTCGGGTTGTTTTTGTTGAAGTGAATGAATTTTCAGTCATTGCTGAAATTAATTGACTTTTATTTTTAAAAAAAATAAATCAAGGCCCAGGTTATGAACTGGACTACTAAATATATTTATTATTTTATCTCTTCTCTGTTTATTCTAGTGTGAAATTGTTTTGCAGGTAGTGATTATTTCTGCTTTGCCCATCCCCCTACCCCCTTCCCCAAGTTGGGTAATTTGTGGTGTTTGGGAAGAAGACGCTAACTGTGCCAGTCTGTTATCAGAGGTGTCATTACGGTTTTGTCAGACATCAGTTCTAGTATTGTCTTCTGTCACTCACTTGAGTCCCTTGTCCTTTATTCATTTTTTTGGAGCTGGTTTTCATGTGGGGAGCAAGCAATTAACCTAACAGCTTCTCTGAGATGAAACAAGCCTCCTTTGAAGGGGAGATATGAAGAGGGATTCCAAGGTGAGAGGCGCACAAGAACCACATCTAAATCACAGGCAGCTTCTGGAAGGATCATTTTATTCACATCTCCTTAAAAAACAAACAAAAGAAAACAAAACCTCGTAGACCTTCTTCAAGATCAAAGCAAGGATGAGGACCTGACAGATCCTTCAGGATTATGTTCGAATAGACAGAACTTTCAGCTGTTTACAGCCACCTGGGACTGTCTGCAGGTTTTGAGGCTGCTAAGGCGGTGATTCTCCTGTCTATCAGAGGAGAGTTCTCTGACTTTTTTTGAGCCCCTAACCAAGTGGTGTCAAATGGGCCTACCCCCAGGTGTGGCCTGAACCAGATTAAAATATAATTGGGAAATATATAATGAAATTAATAAAAATTCAATAGAACATCAAGATGATATGTGGTTTCTAAAGTCAATATGCAGCCCACAGGGATACTTATATATGGTTTATTGACTTCTGTTTCTATTTGAGTTTGAGACCACTGCTTTAAACAAATCGCCCTCCCCCTTCCTTCCCTTTCCAGCCAAATCACCTGGTCCTACTTTCTAAAGCCTCGACCATCTGGGAGTGCTACTAGGAAGCCACTGACTGATTGAGTAGGGAGGTACATGATTTGCAAATAGGCTCGCAAATAAGCAACCTCAAGATATTATAACACTAATAGCTGACATTTATATAGTCTTTAAGGTTTGCTAAGTACTTCACATATATTATCTCATTTGAGCCTTACCACAGCCCTTTGAGGCAGATTCCATATAAATCACTATTTCCGTTTTATAGATAAAAGGGCTGGCCTCAGAGCCAGAAGACCTGGGTGCATATTCCCTCTGACATGTACTGATTGTGTGACTGTGAACAAGTCACTTAACTTCTGAGTGCTCTAGGCAATTTTCTAGGATTGTAAATTACAGAGAAGGTGCCAACCTACACCGGTAAAGAGAGTTTCCTCATTTGAAAGTTCCCTACACTAATGAAATCTATTATCTATCAATATTTTATAGATGAAACAATTAAAGTTCAGAGAATTGCCTATGGTCACATAGCTAGTAAGTGTCAGAAATAGATTCCATAGGCTCCTACTCTAAAGTTATAAAGGACCTCAATGGTCATATAGCCTATCTCTCTCCTTTTATAGACAAGGAAACTGAGGCCCAGGAAACTTAAATAACCTGCCCGAGGTCACACAGGCAACAAACATCAGAATCAGAATTTGAACCCAGGTTTTCTTGACTCTAAGTTCAGCATCTTATTTACTATACCAAGAATCATATAGTTTAAGACTCGGTAAGTAGCTTATACAATTTACTTGTGATCTTGACTTGGGCCTCTCATTTCAATTCAATAAACATTTATTAAGTGCCTACTATGTACCAGGCTTAACTGTGTTACACACTGGAAATACCAATAAGAAGAAAGACAAACCCTGACCTTGAGAAACTTACAATCTAATGGGGAAGAATAACATATAAAAGGAAGATGTAAACCAGGGGTACCCAGTGTCAGGGGGGCAGGATGTTCTGTAGAGTCAAAACTAGGTGGAGCTGAGATGGAAAATGGAGAGTTACCTGGGAAGTTCTGAAAGTTGTGAGCCCTCCATAAAATGACTTTGAGAGTTGACTGCTCTACCTCCAGCCCTCCAATCAGAGAAGAGAGGCAACTGAGGGAATTGAGGAGGTGTTTAGTATTGAAAACTGAGCCAATCTGTGTGGTGGTGAGATTTCAGCCTCTAGCCTCGGTGATGAGTTTCCTTGAGAACAGACTGTGAGTTTTCTGAAGTGCACATAATTTCAGCTATGGCTTCCTGGTCACTTTTGTCCCTGCAGAAGAACGATGTCAGGTCCTTTTCTGCCTAGTGTCATGAGCGTGCATATTTTTTTTTCTAGCCAGTATGCTAGGCTCTGGTCCCGAAAATGCATATTTTATTTACTGCATCTGTGGGAAACTGGAATTCCCTGTTAGAATCTCACTGGTTTCTTTGGGTTGATAGAGATATTCAGAGGCTTTTCCTGACAAAGGCTGATTGAGATACTAAAGATAGTGAGAATTTGCCATCTTGGGGGAGAGGGAAACTGTGGAAAGAAAGTATCCCATTTGTCCAACAAAAAACATGGATAGACTATTTCTTATAATGATTAAGGGTAATTAATGGGTGTAACAACAATGCTACTTGCCACTACTGTGGCCAATAACACCAGCAAACAAGAAGGCTGCTAGCACAGGTTATTTGATCTGCTTCTCTAAGGAAGGCAACTTTAAGAGGTTTATAATCTCACTTTAATTAAACATACGTATATCATTCACTTAGTTCAGGGGAAAAAGTCAGCACCCTGAACTTCAGAGAGAATACAAACAGAAATTACAAGCATACATTATATCAACAGAACAAATAAACACAAATCAGTAGACAGGCTTCTAACTATCTAACTATTGCAATACACACAGCAACCAGAGAGAGAGAAGCACTAACATTTGGGTTTTCAAAGCTGAAGTGGGGGGGGTGCTCCTTGACAGCTACCCAGAGTCTCCTCACCACCACTCTTCCAATGAGTGTGCCCCCAAAAGCAAAATGCTAACCTCCAAGTATATAGATAGATAGATAGATAGATAGATAGATAGATAGATATAGATATAGATATATATAGATATGCTTCTTCAAGGTCAGAGGGCATCACAACTATGAGACTCAAACTCATTTGAACTAGGCTTTCTTGTTTTCTTAAGCAGGTCATCAAAGACTTTTGATTCAATCAAAGACTCCGGATTGAAACAAAGGCAAGACTCATCAAAGGCACTTGATTACCTCAGTGCTGAGAAGCACTCAAACAAAAGAGAGCAAAAAGTCCCACTTTGCTTGCCATTACATTCGAAAGGCAAGGCTCATTAAATGTACTTGATTGCCTCAGTATTCCGAAAGATAAAACAGTAAAAAAAAAAAAGTCTCACCCTAATTACCATTACAATGGGGTTAAGGGAGGGGGAGAAGGGGCTAGAAGAAGACTTATGATCACAAAGGATAGCTAGAATGCTTTGATCAAGCCAAAAAGTTTATTTAGAGGGGTAAATATATCCAGAAGGATAGACAGAAGTCAGGAAGTTAAGGTTAGAGCTGTGTTTTATAGATAGGTGTCAAGATATTTTGGAGATACTTTGTTTTCCAGAGCTAAGGCATAGCAAGCAGGCTGTTCCCTGAGCTTGGCATAACAATAATCTTTTGCTCTTAGGATGATATCACCCTCTGGCAAATCATATTGCTTGAACCAGTACTAGGTATTCACTAGGGATTTAGCTCCTCCTGTTTCCCAGAGCTGTCCATCACATGTTTACAATCCACGTTCCTTGTCACTGACAGATACTGTACTCCCATTCCTGTCACAGAGCTCTGGTTCTTTAACTGGTTGGGTAGCCATGAGCCCTAAGAGTTGAGACAGCAACTGTTCCCATGATACCCAAGAATGTCTGTATTGTCCCAAGAAATGTCAACCATGAGAACTATTTTCAGATCTAAGAATGATTATGTTGTGGGCCAATCCCTTTCATGTTTGTAAGTAGCCCCAGTCGTAACAGTCTTAAGCCCTCCTTCTTAGGAGGGGGAGCTTCTGTGCATATGTCATTTTCCTCACACTAAAATCAATTAAACTTCTGTTTGGGTCCTGACTCTCCTATCTCAGCCTGCTCTGTTTGTTTGGCTCTGGCCACCCACAGGTTAGAAGCCAGTTATGATCCAGTTGACATAAAGGAAAAGCATCACAGAAAAGGTCAGGTAACATTATTAAGAGGAAAACAAAATTATCAGAGGATGAGAGTTTGTCTCATAAAAAGTTTCTGGCTGAGATAACATACTTTTATGGTCCTGGCATTTAAACCATGCTTTCATCTTCCCCTGTTGCTGTAACAGGCCAGGCCTGGCTTAGGACAGGCTAGTACCTCTATTTGAGAATGAAACTAAATGAGACTTTCTTGGAACATTTGCTGTTTGTCCATTGTTTTGAAGATGACCAATGATGTTGTGGGGGTAAATGTCTTGACTTGTCAGTGGGATTTAAGTGAGGCAGAGTTGCACAAAGTTGTCAGCCTCATCTCTCTACCCGAGTCATTGTAGTCCAATGGCAAGAAAAAGTTAGAGTAACTGGAGATAGCTGAGGATACAGTGGATGACCTTGGTGTCTTTAATGATTGAACAAGCTCTGAGGACTCCACAGCACCTGCTTCAGCTGCTTTCGTGGCTGTTGGAACGAATTGTTATCATTCACCCATTCCCCTAGGCAAGTCTTCACACAGTTGGGATAGACATCCCCCTAACTCACTGACAGGCTTGAGGCCCTTTGGTTACTCTGCACCTGGTTTAGCCCATCTGCCTAGATAATGTGGCCTCTGTGCATGCTACAGCTTCTTGGAGCCACATTTGAGAGTTGTGTGAGAGGTAGACACTAAAGGTGAATGAGCAGCCCTTTAAGGGCTCAGCAAATTCTCACGCCAGAGGTGCTAGTCCTCCTTGAACATTCCATAGCAGTTAACAAAAGGATTTTTATTTAAAGAAAGCAGGAAAAGGCTTTCAAGGTTACAGAGGTGATTTAGCACAGCTTCCCACAGTTGGTCATGCTTCTGGGCTATTGGTCAGAAACCTCAGGGAGAGGCTGAAGTGCCTTGGTCCCTTTATACTTTGGTGTCAGGGGCTTGAGCCTTTAGTCTCCTGAGCCCAGAAGTCTTGAGGATGGATTCAATGCATTTTAAGGAAATGCCACATGCAGAAGTGTTAGGGCCTTAGGAGAAGCTAACTTATGTAGCAGGGCTCTAGGAAGTACTGCTCCTAAAACAGTTTTGCTGTGGAGAATCTGAACACACTATATGGCTGTTGAATTCATTTGGTTACTATAGTCTCTTACTATGGATCTAAGATCTTGGGTTTCGTCAATTTGGGACCCTTCCAGGACAAATGTACCAGAAACAAGGTCTAGCCATCTTGAAAATGCATGATGTAGGGCACTCTAATGCCTGCTGATGGAGCTGTATATTAGTGCAACATTTCAGGAAAACAATTTTGAATTATACTTTAAAAAAGGTGACCAAAATGTCCATATCTTTTGACCTAGAGATCCTACCACTAGGCATATACCCTAAGTAAGTTAATGATAGAATGAGATCATATATATTTAAAGATATATTTTGTAAGAAACAAAGAACTGGAAACAAGGGAAATTCCTAGTAATTGGGGAATTATTAAACAAATTATAGTGTGTAGTGTAATGGAATATTATTGCAGCATAAGAATATTAAGGATATACAGTAGCCTGAAAATACTTAATACATGAATTCACGCAAAGAAGTGAGGAAAGTAATACACACATGACTTCTACAATGTAAATGGAAAAAAAAAAACAAGAGAAATTGAAAAATGAATTCTGTTCAATAATGATCAACTTTGAGCCTGAAGAGGAGATGAAAAAAAAGTATGCCTTCTTCCATTCTTTGTAGAGGTTGGGCACCAAAGATACTGTAGAACACTTCATATACTAGTAGACTTGGTTGATATGCTGGTTAATTTTGCCAAACTGATTGTATTTTTCTTCTTTCTTTAAAAAAAAATTTTGTTGCCATGGATGACTCTTTGGGGAGGAAAGTAGAGAGGAAAGGATTTGAGAATAAAGCTGATGTAACAGTAAAAGTTATTAATAAGAATTCAAAATTTTAATGTAATTTTAAAAATTGAAAAAGACAATGTATATTGTGGGTTCCAAGTAGGATGAATAACAAAGAATGGGTAGAGCAGAGACAACCTATCACTACTATTAGAAAGACAATTCAAAATGTATGTTCTACAGATAGAAAGAGCAGAACTTTGATAGTTGTCAGGGCATGTGTAACAATTAAACAGAGATGGTCAGAAAGGCAAGGGCTGGGAATTCAATTTGGGCAGAATGTGTCTAAAAATAAAGAATTACTGAGAGGCAGCCAGGTGGCTGGTATAGCACTAGTCTTGGAGTCAGATCAAATCTAGCCTTAGCCCGCTCTCAACTTAGCGCTCTCTCAACTTCCATTAAGATGCATTAAGATTTCTAGGGATGAAAAGGACCATGGCCAGAGAGATCAACTAAAGCTTTGAAAAGCAGATAGATGCCTTCTATATAGGCTCTAGAAAGCCATTCAAGCTTCAGTGTCCAGGAAGTGGGAGGGTCAGTAGTAATAACAATAACACATTTATAAGGTACTTTCCAGTTTACAAAGTGATCATTTACAACGATCCTAGGAAAAAGATCTCCCTCATTTACAGGTGAGGAATCTCAACGTCAAGGAGATTAAATCATTTGCCCAAGATCACAGTTAAATGTCAGAGTCAGGACATAAACCCAGGCCTTCCGACTCAAATGCATTGTCCTTTCTACCACATGGTGCTGCTAAAGGAGCAGCATTAGAGACCAGGGTTCACGAGATTGCTTCATTATAGAACATAAGCGCTGGAAGGCGCCTGAGTGGCCATCTAGTCCTTTTCATAGCCAATCGAGAATTTGTTCTTCAGTGTCTCCAGAAAACACCCAGTTTTTGCTTGAAGACCTTTATTAATGTGGAATTAGCTTCCTCTTGAGCCAGACTCTTTCAGTTTTGGGCAGCTCTCATTATTAGGGAGATTTGTTTACAGAAAATCTAAACCTGCCTTTGGAACTTCATCAAATTGCTTCTGATTCTATTCCCTGGGGCCACACAGAACAAGAGTAATCCCTCTTCTACTTAATAATAATAGCTTAGCACTTACATAGAACTTTGGCAAGCTAGGTGGCACAATGGATAGAATGCTGTGTCTTCCTGACTCATCTTCCTGAGTTCAAATCTGGCCTCAAATACTTACTAGCTGTGTGACCTGGGGCAAGTCACTTAACTCTGCCACAGTTTCCTCATCTGAAAAATGACCTGGAGAAGGAAATGGCAAACCACTCCAGTATCTGTCAAGAAAATGCCAAATGGGTTCATGAAGAGTCAGACATGACTGAAACACAATAAAAATATATCGCTTTAATGTTTACAAAGTATTATACATGTTTTATCTCATTGGAGACTCACAAGAACCCTGTGAGGTAGATGCTATCCCCCTGTTTCAACAATCCGGCTAGCAGCTTCTGTGGGAGTGAAAGATCCACCCACAGCCAGCCAGAAAGCTGCCAACAGCACAGGTTATTTTGATCTGCTTAACTAAGTAAAGCAAGGTGAAGGGGTTGACAAGCTTACTTTAATTCAGCATACAAATATCATTCACTTAGTTCAGGGGAAGAGACCAGCACACTGAACTTCAGAGCAAATTACAAACAAAGTACAAACATCAACAGACAGACCCAATACAGATTCATAGATACCAACATCTAGGTTCAGCTGGGAGCTTGGAACAAGGGCTGGCCCAGAGCCACCCATGCCACCACTGCTGCGGCAAAGAGCTCCAAAGAAGAGGAGGCCAACCCCTGGTTTTATA
>CM053622.1:671104523-671180489 GCA_028646595.1 Phalanger gymnotis
TCTGAGACTGTTTTTGCTGCCTGTTCATGTTCCCAGACAACTGCTTGACCCTTGAGCTTTTTGTCGGGGTACATCTGCTTGTAGAGTAGAGAGTATTTTGTCCCAAGCTTGAGGGGCTGCACGGTTGTATTCAGAGCTACTTCTACACAGCAAGCTCTGCCACACCAGCACTCCTTCTCCCCAAAGAACTGCCAACCAGGATTTTAGCCCAGCTCCAGGCAGGGCAAAGCAGGCTTTGCACTCCCACTCTAATGCACCACTTAATTCCTCCCACCAGGTGGGCCTGGGGCCAGAAGCAACTGCAGCTGTAGCTCTGGAAGCAGCCTCAGAGCAGCACCACCTCTGCTGCCCCTGGGGTGGTGGCTGACCATGAACTCCTTGTGCTCTGTCCCAGCAGCTTTTCCCACTAACCTTCTCTCTTGTCTTTGGCGTTTGTTGGTTGAGAAGTCTGATAACTGCCACAGATCACTGATTCAGGGTGCTACAACTGTTCCACCCGGCTCCCAGTCTTGTTGGTCCTGGAGCAGCCCATGCTAGGCTCTGCTCTGCTCCACTCCCAGCTCCATGCGATAGACCCTTCCCAGTGATCATCCAGGCTGACCTGGGCTGGAGCCCTGCTTCCCTTCGCTATTTCATGGGTTCTGCAGCTCTAGAATTTGTCCAAAGCCATTTTTATAGGTGTTTGGAGGGACCTGGGTGGGGGGAGCTTAAGCAAGTTCCAGCTTTTCTGACGACATCTTGGCTCCACTCCTATGCTGAGTAGATTCTTTCAATTTCTATTTTACCCTCTGGTTCTAGAATATCAGGACAGTTTTCCTTGATAATTTCTTGAAAGATGATGTCTAGGTGGGGACAGCTAGGTGGCACAATGAACAGAGCACAGGCGCTGGAGTCAGGAGGACCTGAGTTGAAATCTGGCCTTGGACACGTGACACATAGTAGCTGTGTGACCTTGGGCAAGTCACTTAACTCAAATTGCCTTTCCTTCTCCCCTCCAAAAAAAATGATGTCTAAGCTCTTTCTTTGATCATGACTTTCAGGTAGCGCAGGATTTCTTAAATTATCTCCTCTGGATCTATTTTCTAGGTCAATTGTTTTTCCAATGAGTTATTTCATATTTTCTTCTATTTTTTCATTCTTTTTGAATTTGTTTTATTGTTTCTTGTCTCATAACATCACTAGCTTCCACTTTCCAATTCTAACTTTTAAGGAATGATTTTCTTCAGTGAGCTTTTATACCTTCTTTTCTATTTGGGTGATTCTACTTTTTAAGGAGTTCTTCTCTTCAGGGAATTTTTGTGTATCTTTTTCCATTTGGCCAATTCTGCTTTTCAAGGCATTCTTCTCTTCATTTGATTTTTGTGCCTCTTTTATCATTTGACCCATTCTGGTTTTTGAGGAGTTATTTTCTTCAGTATTTTTTGTGCCTCCCTTACCAAGCTATTGACTCTTTTCTCATGATTTTCTTGTATCACTCTCATTTTTCTTCCTAATTTTTCCTTTACCTTTCTTACTTGATTTTTAAAGTCCTTTTTGAACTCTTCCATGGCCTGAGACCAATTCATATTTTTCTCTGAGGTTTTGGATGCAGGAACTTTGACTTTGTTGCCACCTTCGAGGTGTGTGTTTTGATTGTCTTTGTCACCATAGTAACTTTCTATGGTCAGAATTTTTGTTCTATCATTTGTTCGTTTTCCAGTCTATTTCTTGACTTTTAACTCTAGGCTAAAGTGGGGCTTTGCTTCCCAAGTGGAAGTAGCACTGTTTCAAGCTTTAGGTTTTTTTGCACAGCTTTTTTCAGAGGTAATTCTGGGGACCTGTAACTTTTTGGCTCTTCCAAAGCCGTATGATCTAGGAAGAAGTGTGTTTACTACTCTGCTGTACTGTGCATTGCTTTGTGAGTGACCACAAGCTCTCTTTTTAACCTTGGAAGTGTGACCAGAGTCCCTGGTTCCTTGTGGCCATGAACTCTATTGTGCTAGTGTTCCTCCTTGCACTGGGATTAAGACCTAGGACTGCAATCCAGATCCAAGTGTAGGCAATGCAAGAGTCCTGCCCCTGGTGCCAGCAAAGGGATCCCTGTACATCTCCTTCTGACTTGTTGTCTGATCCCCTTACCGTGGGCTGAGGGGTCTGGAAACCACCTCTGCTGCCATTGATTCAGTCGCCCTGGGGCCTGCTCCTGGTTTGCTGGGGCCCAGTCTGCATTGGAATGGCCTGTGCTGGACTGTGCTCCTCTCTCACCCTGGTGGAACAGACCTTCTCTGCCAACTTTCAAAATTGTCTTGGGCTGGAAAATTGTTTCACTCTGTTTCTTGTGGGTTCCGCTGCTATAGAATTTGTTTAGTCATTACGTAAAGGTATTTACTGGGTTTGAGGGAGAGCTCAGGTGGGTCCCTGCCTTTACTCTGCTGTCTTGGCTCTGCCTCCTCTGTTCATTTTCTAATGGAAAGGAGATAAGAGAAAAAGAGAAGACATCCAAATGAGAGAAGGGAGATGAAGTGTCCTGAGTGAAGAACATTGAGAAGGCCAATATAGCTACATCATACAGTGAGTACATGGAGGGAGGTAAACTGTAAGAATATTGTAAAGGTAGGAAGGGGCTAGTCTATGAAGAAAAGAAGTGGAGTTTATATTTGATCTTGAAGGCAATATCCTACTCACCACTCACAGATTAACCTTCCTATCTATTGCATAGTTCTTATCCTATCACCCCACTGAATTTGGAGTCAGAGAACTGGGGTTCCCATCTTAGCTTTGACACTTAAGGGAAGGGTCACCTTGGGCAAATTACTTTCTCTCTGGGCACAAGTTTCCTCTTCTGTAAGATGATGATATTGGACTGGTTGACATCTAAAGTTCCTTTTAGCTACAAATTAATGGGAAATATACTTTCTTTGTCTGATATTCAAGACAGACTAGTCTAGCTCAACCTACATTCCTGCTTTATTTCACACTGCTTCCTTTTTATAGATTTTGTACTAACCAACCAGAATTATCCACCAGCTCCCAAACAGATCCCAAATTTCCCATCTTCCATGCTTTTCTCTATCAGGTTCTATACCTTGAATGCCTTTCATTATATTTCTCTTAGAGTCTAGCTTAAATGCCAACTCCTCCATGAAGCCTTCATTGATTCTCTCCAGCTCAAAGTGATAAACATTTCATGTGAAGTATGATAGCACCTTGTATGTACTTCTGTAGGTATACTTTATAGAATCATAGATTCATTCATTGTTATCCTTAATAACTGAAGAAGACCAAAATGACATCACAATATTGTGGTATTTGTACAGTGTCTGACTGTGGCTGATTAGACCACTATGAAGTTGGAAGGTTCTACCACAGGTTGGGCACAAATAATCTGTATGAACATTTGGGATGTAGATGTTTCTAAAATTGTACATTTCACATTTCTTTTGAGCTACTGAAATTCTGGTTTGCTCATAGAGTACAGTGCCTTCTTTGATATATGCACACCATGCTAGGTGATCCTATGCCAGTGTCTCCCATGTCTCACAATCGATTCCAAAGTTTTTCAAAGAGAGCTTGAGAGTGTCCTTGTATTGCTTCTTCTGACCACCAGGTGAGCACCAATCTCATGTGAGTTCTCCGTAAAATAGTGTTTTAAGCAAATATGTATTTGGCACCTGAAAAATGTGGCCAGCTTTTTGGAGTTGTGCTCTCTGCAGTAGAGTTTGAATGCTTGGCAGTTCAGCTCAAGAAAGGACCTCAGTGTCTTGTATCTGATCTTGCCAGATGATTTTCAGAATATTCCTAAGATGATTCAAATGTATGAGATTGAGTTTTCTGGCATGGCACTGGTATACTGTCCAGGTTTCACAGGTATACAACACAACTTCTCTGTAGACCTTCAGTTTGGTAAACAGTCTTCCTCTTTTCTCCCACACTTTCTTTCAGAGCCTCCTAAAGGTTGAGCTGGTTCTGGCAATGTGTATATCAACCTGATCATCCATATATACATCCTTGGAAAGTATACTGCCAAGGTAAGTGAACTTATCTACAGCATTCAACATCTCCACATTTGCTATAGCCTATGATTCCACATGTAGATGGTATGGTGCTGGCTGGTGGAGAGCCTTTGTTCTTGATGTTGATTGTCACAGAATGGACCCATTCTCTGTTGCATTTTAGCCTCAGAGGCTACATTGAGTACATAATTATCTGCAAACAAAAAGTCACACAGCAATTCTCCTTCCACTCTAGTGGGTTAAATAGTTTACCATCATTGTGGTAGCTGACCTTGATGCCATTTTCGTCTTTGTTGAAGGAGTCTAATAACATCACTTAAAAGATCATGCTAAAAAGCATGGGAGTGAGCACACACCCCTGCTTAACTCCATTTGTGGCTGGGAAAGCACAAGAGCATTGTTAATTATCCAGAACCTGTCAAACATGCATCATGAAACTGGCATATAATATGATGAACTTTGGGCAACCAAATTTTGCCATGATCTTTCATAATGACAGCATCAAAGGCTTCGGTTAGATCAATAAACATTGTGTACAGAAGTTCTGCTTCTGGCATTCCTCCTGGAATTGTTGGGCAGCAAACACCATGTTGACCCTTCCATAGCCCTTTATGAAGCCACACTGGCTCTCAAGTAGATGTCTGTCTTCTAGGTGAAGGATCAGCTTATTAAGGAGGACTCTTGCAAGAATCTTTCCAGCAATGACTATGAGACAGACCCCTCTGGGATTGTCATAAGACAACTTATTTCCTTTTCCTTTCTAGTGAGGGAAAATAGAGGCATCCTTAATCTTCTTGGGGGATAACCTCCTCTTGTTATATAACCCAGAAGATTTCAGTCAGCTTTTATACGAGCAGTGGAGCCTCTACCTTGCAGATCTCTGCTGGAATGGAATCAGCACTAGGTGCTTTACTACGTGAGAGGAGCCTAATGGATTTTCAGTTGGAAATTTGGCTAGATAGGCATTGATTTCAACCTGAGGTATATGGTCAATGAGTTTCAGCATTGATTGATGATGGTCTGTTAAGAACACTATGGAAGTGTTTTGCCCATCTCTCCAGGATCACATCCTTATCACTTATCACTGATCAGTCTTTATCACTGATCAGTGCGGTTTCAACAGTACTGAGTAGTTGAGATGCACCAAAGGTCTTTGACCCATAAATAACCTTCATATATTTCTAAAAACAGCTTGGATTGTTACTATCAGCATAAAATGGAGTCTCCCTTCTTATTGAGCCAAGAATCCTGCATCTCTCTAGGAACTGCTTGCACTTTACTTTTGATGGAATTAAACACTGCCATCTTAGAAATGGAAGAACTATCCCATTGGTAAACCTTGTGGAATTCTCATTTTTTATTTAGTAGCTTCTGAATTTCCCCGACATTTTCATCCAATCAGTCTAGATGTTTGCAAGTGTTCTGGCGAGCAAATGCAGTACTGTACACCAAACCTCTAAAAGCTATCCGCTCCTTTTCTTCTCCACTGTTGCCAACCATGTGTTGGTTTAGCTTTCCCTCTAAGTCATCAACAAGCTGTTCATAAATGCTCTAATCTGTTGACATTAAGTTTTCTGGTAGTCATCTTGCTTTGGGGCCTCTACTTTTGTTGAATGCAAATATTTAGCTTAGAAAGGATTGATGAGTCCACTATTGGTCCAGAACTTTGCGCTACATGTTGTCTTCCTCACTCTTACATCCTGTCTCTTCTCCATAAAACGATAGAGTCTATTAAATGCCAACGTTTGCTGCAAAGATGCATTCATGAAATTTTATTGCACTTGGGTAAACAGAAGACAGTGTTGGTAATAAGAAGGTCATAAGATATGCAAGTTTTCAGTAGTAAGTGATCATCGCTGTCACTGTTTCTGACTCTACTCGTCCCAAGGACTCCTTGTCATGTCTGATAACCTGTACCTACTCTAGCAGTAAAGTAATGCAGAATTACAAGCTTGTCCTTTTTCAGCACTTTCATGATGAGGATCCCCATGTCATCACAAAATTTTTCTTTGACGTCATCAGGGTTTGTTATGTGGGAGCATATGCACCGATGATGGTGCTATGGCACTTTGCTGCAAGTGGCAGTCACATTGTCACAAACCTATTGTCCGCTTCTTTTGGGAGGCCTGTAAGTTTGTGGACTAAATTAGATTTGATTGTAAAACCTATACCAGCTTCACAGCGCTCCTCATAAAGGTGGCCACATTAGAAAAATGTGTATCCAGCTCTGACTTTGGTAGGCTGACCTTCACTTGCCAGCCTTGCTTCACTCAGGGCTACTATTTGGATGTGATGCCTGATGAACTCTCTTGAAACAAGAGCTGTTCATCTTTCAGGTCTACTCTTGTCCATAAGGGTGCGCATATTCTATGTACCAATGGTGAGTGGAATCATCTTCATAAAAGATTTGTCACTATTTGTGTTTCAACCACACGCAGGGTGGGATCTCTGCCTGCTATAGTGAGCAGGCCAAGGTTAGGTGAAGCAGAAAAAATTTAGGGCTCCTTTTCTAGCTACTTCCCCATGCCAGGAAGTGATCAGTGCAGTCCTTAAAAGGCTGCTGCTCAGACACCCAGGGGGCTGCCAAATCCCGCTACTGCTTCAATCCAGTGAGAAGATGACCCCATGTCCTTGGCCTCCTGTGTGCAGAGTTGTAACTATAGTTGCCAGTGTATCTGCGCTTGTTGTTTTATCATTAGCCCATTGCCACAGGACTTTGGGGAAGTAAAAATAGTAAAATAGTAATACAGTAAAATAAATAGTAATAGTAATACCGTAAAATAATAATATAGTTGAATAGTAAAATGATAACATTTTTAATAGTAAAGTAATAAAATAGTAAAATGGTATGGGTGATATCTTTAGACTCACACGTAAATTGAATTTAAGTGAGGCAGAATTTGCATGACATCATCAGTCATCTCTCTTTCCAGAATCATCAAAGTCCAGTAACAAGACAAAAGTCAAGATGATTGGCAATGGTGCAGGAAGCAATGGATGACCCTAGTATCTTTGATGTCTGACCATGCTCTAAGCACTCCACAGGGCCTGCTCCGGTCACCTTCATGGCCAATGGAACAATTTGTTCTCATCTTCCCATTCTACATGCTTGGGGTAGACATTCCTCTAACTCACCAATGAGTTTGAGGCCTATTGGTTACCCTCAAATTAGTTTAGCCCATCTGCTGAGACAGTTTTACTGGGGTATGGCCATTGTGCATACTACAACTTCTTGGAGCCATAGGTGACAGTTGGATGAGAGGTAGATGAATGGATGTCAAAAAGCTTGGCAAACCCTCACATCAGAGGCACTAGTCCTCCCTAAACACCCCATACACCTCTACATGGATTCATAGAATCAAAGAGTAGCAAGCGACCTTATAAGCTATCTAATCCGAACCACACCTAAACAAAAACCGCACCTACAACGTCCCTGAGAAGTGGTTATCCAGTTTCCACTTAGAGGCCTTGAGTGAGGAGGGGTAACGCCCTACTTCCTGAGGCAACCAGTGCTCTGCACAGCTTTCAAGTTGATATACTTACAACATAGTTCTGATCGTGACACTCCTCTACTCAAAACTCTTCAATGTCTCCATAATGCCTTTAGAATAAAACACAAAACATTCAGAGTACTGGTGATTTATGTGGGCTTATTTTATATTCTGCAACTCTGTTAAAGTTAATTATTTCAAGTAGTTTTTTCACTGATTCTCTAGGATTCTCTAAGTATACCATCGTATCATCTGCAAAGAGTGATAGTTTTGTTTCCTCATTGTCTATTCTAATTCCTTCAAATTCTTCTTATTGGGCAGGCTTTCAGCTTATCTTAAGCCTTGTATAGCGAAAAGATCACTGGGCTTAGGGCCAGAAAAGGAGTCTGAGGTCTGGCTCTGAAACCTCTTAAGCATGTGACCAAAGGGAAGTTTAACGCCTCTGAACTTCAGTTCCATCATCTGTAAGATGGGAAAATGACCCTTACTCCATGTACTTAATTAGATTGTTATGAAAAGATGTAAGTCATAAACAGGTAAATGTACATAAATGTGACTGATTTCTATTATTAATGTTAATTTTAGTGTGAGTAATCCTAATAAAAGGAAGAGGATCCAGGCTTCTCTTTGACTGAAAGTTAGGAATTCTGTAGAGTTTCAAGTTTGCCACTGATGATACCATTGACCCTATATGTCCTTGTACTTTTTTCTCCACTTATAAATGGGAATAATATTCACCCATGATTCTCTCACTCCATCACAGAGACTACCTATTATCAGTATGTTTCCTTGTGATTCGTCATGCCTTATGTGGATGGCTTACCAGATACTTGGGGACCATTGACAAAGAAATGAGTGATTGGGACTTTCAGAGGGGTGGAGTGGTGGTATTTCTGCTTTCCAGCCCCAAAGAGACCAATAATTCACACTCAGAAGACCTGAACAATGCCAGCTGTTCACATACCAAACCAAATGAGCTCCCTAGAGCAGCTGGCTTGGGATTTGTAATCACTTGGGTACCACGTGGGCTGTCCAAGCTAGATGGCACACTCACTCATTCTAGTCCAATACAGTGCCTAAAGAGAAATGAGAAAAGAGGAAGGGGGAAAACAGAAGGAGCCAGGTGGTATGCAGTGGCATCTGATAGAACACTGAGAAGATCTGGTTATAGGCCTATTTCTGCTACTCACCTGCTAGTTAAATAACTCCAAATAAATGACATGAACTCACTGCACTATAGTTATTATACTCTCTTTATAACAAGAAAGGATAACAGCATTCCCTCCATTGCACAAAGTGAATGTGAGGGAAAGTAAGATAGAGTTATAAAGATTCTTTGGAACCAAGATAAGATAGGAAACTTGTCTCTTTTAGGATGGCAGAGCTACAAAAGGTTAAGTTAAAGACATAAAGGAGTTTGGTTTGTATGAGTTTGAGGGCACCCTAGCCATCCTGATGTCTTTCTGTTCACTTTCTCCATACCACCTCCACTTCTGATTTTTCTTTCCTCTTAAAAAAACAATTTACGGGAGGAGAGAGGGTACATAAGTAATATCGCTAAGGAAATGCATGATATAAAGCAGAGATGGGCTAGGCATGTGGCGAGGTTTAAGGATAACAAGTAGATAACCTGAGTGCTTTAACAGCACTCTTGTGATGTCAGAAGAAAGCAAAGAAAGCTTCCATCATTTTGAGTCACCTCTTCTCCCCATTTCAACCCCATACTTTCTCCCCACTCCTTCCTTAAGAATTTATGGTAGGACACAGGCATGAATCCCACAGAATAGGCAGAAATGGATGGGTTCTGGTCTTCATCATTGGAGGGAATTTCCAAATCGATAATATCAGGGATTCATTTGAGTATTTCAGGTGTTTCTTTTCTTGTTGTGATGAAGGGAGGTCATAATAAAGCTATGGAGCAGTTTTGTGTCAAGGGAGGCATCTCTATTCTGTCCTGGATTTGTAAGCAGTAAGAAAAATGAACAAAGATCACCTTGGTATCTCCAATTTCCCCATCCAGATAACAAATTCCAGACCAACAAGCCTTTCTCCTGCCATCACTCTCCTAAGCTCCTGCTTTCTCTGGTGTGTCAGAATTCTGAGGAGATGGCTTCTCTGAAGAGTTTCATCCTTATGTTTGTTCTGAGGGTCTCTCTCTGTCAGTCTGGACACAGATTCTCCTTTCAGGAAAGCAAAACTAGTTCTTCCTCTTAAATATCACCACAGGCAGCTCGTGGCCTGACTCACCAACCTCATTTTCCACAACAACCGTACATTAACCATGACCTGGTCAGACCAATCTCTTCATTGTCATCTACTGTTTTACTTTCTTGCTTATCCACCTATATAGAAACAAACTCCACACTCCCATCTGGCTACCCTAATCTTATTCATTCTCAAGAAAAACAAAAAACAAAACAAACAAAAAAAACCCAGCTGAAGTTTCACCTCCTTAGTGAAGCCTTTCTTGATGGTTTATTGATTCTCTCCTCCTCTCCATCTCCCATGAGAACCTCTATAGCCATTGATAGCTGTGCCATTTGAGCACTTAGTTCTAGTCTAAATGGTGTTATTTAAATGTTTTCTCTTGCATCTATCTTGTCTCACCAACTGGAAGTCTTACATTTCTTTTTTGGTCCTTTAGTTTCCAGCAGTGTTGAACAGAGAACAGGTAGAATGGATCAATGGATCCATATAGTCTTCAAGGAGAGGGAGAGAACCTGGTATAGTGGAAAAATATAAGCACCCTAGGTTTTAGTTCTGGCTCTTCCACTAATTAGCTGGAGGGTGTTGGGCAAATCATTTCAGGCCTCAGAGTCATCTGTAAAGTGGAAGAATTGAAATAGTGATCTACATGGTCCCTGCTAGCTATAAAATTCTATGATTCTATGATCTGGTCCATTCCCATGCTTCCAGGCAGCCTTGATCTAAAGCAACCTAGAGGTAGGAATACTAGCAGACTTCCTTGTGTAGCTCTTTCTCTCCTTGATCTCCAACATCTTCCATTTAAAAAAAATGTCCTTTGAATCTAGGATTTTTTTTTATTATTTTGTAAAGCACTTCAGAGAGCAAGTGCAGAGACCAATGGTTTCCCCTAGGCATTTTTGTTATCTGAGGTAGGATTTCCATTGAACATCCACTAAGGAAGTGAAGGCAAACCTATTTGGCCCTATACACTTGCACAGTAATATGGGTCTATTTTAATGGGATCTCAGCAGCAAGCACCCTCAGACATGTACTAGCTGTTTGTTCCTGGGCAAGTTACTTAACCTCTGCCTGCCTCAGTTTCTTCAACTGTAAAATGGAGATAATAACATCTACCTCCCAGGGTTGTGAGGACCGAAAGAGATGATATTTTTTAAAATGCTTAGCATGGTGCCTGCTATGTAATAGATTCTTATTCCATTCTATTCCTTTCCAACAGGACAGGCTAACCCTATAACCAGGTTAGGTCAGGAATGTGAGTAAGGCACAGAGAAGAGTGAAGGGAAGAATTCAAGTCTACACTTGTCAGGAGATGGCTTAATTTCATATCAAGACCTTGGCCCCGGTGTGTCTCTCATCACTGATGCAAATTTTGGACAACAGGTGGCCACAGCCACTGACACCATGGCATCTGCTTTGCCATCTGGTGTTTCCATGTGGGTGACTTCTGATCACTTGCAGGAGACTCCTTGATGGGGCCGGGGCACATGTTGGTGCCAGGGCAGGGTAGGGAGATCATAGAAATGTGGTATATAAATGGCAGAGAACAGAGAAAGCCGAAAAAAGCCTGAATCTTTATGTAAATTGGGGTACCAGGCAGGGGTGGGGGTGTGGGGGGGGTGTATGTTATTGATCAAACAATGGAAAGCTGGTTTCCTTTCTTGCCAGGGGCAGGTCTCCAAGGAGCTGTATAGCCCCTTTCCCTTCCATTTCCTGTCTCCAGACTTCCCAAAGCAGGCTGGGCAAATTCCCAGGGCACCAGGTCATTAGGTATAGTTGACAGACTCCTGTTGCTTCCTGGCTCAGAAAGGGTAATTTTGTTGTTGTTGAGTCATTTCAGTTGTGTCTTGAGTTGTTTCGATTGTGTCTGACTCTCCATGATCCCATTTGGGATTTTCTTTGGAAAGACCGTAGAGTGTTTTTTTCCCTTCTCCAGCTCATTTTACAGATGAGGAAACTGAGGCAAACAGTTAAGTGACTTGCCCAGGGTCACATAGCTACTAAGTGTCTGAGGTTGGATTTGAACTCAGGAAGATGAGTCTTCTGACTCCAGGGACTGTGTTCTATCTACTGCACCACCTAGCTGCCAGAAAGGACAAATTACCCTGTAAACTATGGAGCCAATAGTAAAGGGTGCTTTGGGAGCTCCGTAGCACTTGGGAATGTTTCACAAAATGGCCCACATAACTCAAAAAGGGGCAATTCAAAGAAAAATCTTTTCAGCTCAGCTTCCATAGTCAAGAAGATTTTATTGGGCTCCAAACTGTCAAACCAGATGAAATTTCTAGGAGAACTGATGGTTGTGCTAGGGACCTGGATGCTTGATCAGTGCCCTCTAGCTGAGTCTGCTTACTTTCTGGCTTGCCATAGCTTTCTTCCCTTTTCCCGCGTCCAGAAAGCATTTGACCAAAAAACACCTGTCCATCTCCTGGGGCTTTGGCTCGTTGAAACTGCCTGTGAGCTAGCAGCTACGATGGAAGAAGGGGGCCAGGCTCTGAGCTTGACTGGCTTGTAGTTTAAACCTTTCAAAAGACACTTTATGGACAGTGAGTAGGTTTAGGAATGAGATTCCAGGGTACAAAGAATCACTTTCACCTTGCTAACAGTCTTCTATAGCTGGCCACCCAACAGAGTTCACCAAGAAAGCAAGGAAAGCTTACTTTTGAGGTAGTGGGTGGTGGGTGGCTGAGATGGGGCAGAGAGAGGATGTGAGAGGAAGAGAGGAGATAAGGATTCAATGGGAGAAACTGGAGAGAAGGACACTTAAAAGGGAAATCCTCTTCCCTCTACAGCTTTGTTTTCTCCCTTTATTTCAAATTGGCGCAGAATAGAACCAGATGTACATTCAGGATTTTCTTTTGTGAACAAAAGGAACCAACTCAGTGAATCACTAGTCCTTACTCCTCTAGGAGGCTTTAGACCCTCTCTGCAGCTTTTAGGGGTAGGAGCTCTTTATCTAGGGGAGTGATTTTAGCGAAAAGATAGATGGCTACTTCACCTCCAATCATTGGGAAGCCATTTCTTATCCCTCCTCCAGTTCTTGGCATTATCTCCCTCCTAAAATTTTGTATTTATGAATCTGTATGCCTGTGGCACACAGTGGAATGTAAGGGCACTTGAGGGCAGGCAGTGTCTCTTTTCGATGTTTATATCCCCAGTACCTAGCATAAAGCCTTTAGCTTCACAATTGTTGTCTTGAAACTGAATTGCGCCTAGAAAGGCTTTTTGCCTAGGTGGTATGGGCAGCCACTTCTGGTAAAATGGTAGTAATTTGAGGGATTCAGGAAAATGCTTCACCCTAAATATATATTCCTCCCTAATCAGTCTCTGAAATTTCTACTGTCACAACTCTATTCCTTTGAGTTCTGAAGGCCGTTCAGTATTAGCAGGCTAAGTGACTAATGTAAGGTTGCAGCTCTTGAGTATGATAGTTTGCCTCAATTTTCTCATCTGCAAAATGGCTATTGTGAGGATCAAATGAGACAATAATTATAAAGTACTTCGAGCAATCGTTGGCACATAGTAAGCACATAACAGTATTAGCTTCTTCTTCAGGACTGGAATAAGTGGGGATTTATGTTTTAGGGAGATTAAACCAGGTGATAACAAGAGCTTTCTCAATTCTGAGTCTGTGATTTGATTCTAACCCAGCCATCCTGATTTTTAATGCAACACTTAAAAAAAAATTAACACACAATATTCTTCCTTGGTCTCCACTGGACACCTGGGGGCAGGGAAAAGGGAGGTCCACCACTCCTTACCAAAAATAGTAGGCTTTTAAAGTGGTGTCAAATGAAAACTCAACTGAAGAGGGAAGAGGAAAGAGGGGCAGAAAGGGCAGGTGCCACCGATGCCTTCAGTCACTCCAATTACTGAGCCACAACGGGGCAGGGTTGGGTTGAATGCAAGAGGGCCATAGTGATACAGGTACATAAATGTACCTGGGGGGAGAGAGAGTCTGTGTGTGTTTTGTGTGTGTGTGTGTGTGTGTGTGTGTGTGTGTGTATTTGTGTGTGTGTGTGTGTGTGTGTGTGTGTGTGTGTGTAAAACATGTCAGTGGAGATAAGTTTACCAGGTGCTTCCTAATGCTGACAGTTGGCTGAGACAGCCAGGAGAAGCACTGAAAACCTTCATTTCCTTCTTCATGTATGGAAACTCAGACTTCACTGATGTTTAGCGATTCCCTGAATTCACTATCATTTCCCTAAACTACTGGTTTACCAGAGTTACCAGTAAACAGGATTTAGTAGGTGGAACGTTTGTCTTTTTGGGAGGGAGAAGGGAAGGAGGTGGTACAATGAGGCCAGTTGAGATCTACAATTTATTAAAGGAAAGGGAGCAGTGATTGGGAAAGGGCTGAAAAAAAAAAACAACTGTGCCATAAGAAATAACAAAAATACAAACAACTTCGGTGAACCTTGGAAGCACTTATGTGAACAGATTCAAAGTGAAGCAAACAGAACCAGAAAAATGGTTTACACACTGACCACCATAATGAAAAGGGAAAAAAAAAACACTAAAAGGCTTCATAACTCTTATCAATGCAGTAGTGGCTTCACTAAACTGTCATTCCTCCTCTCAGCAAAGATGTAGGGAACTGCAAGAGTGGAATAAAATATACATTGTTGATATCCCAGAGTTCAACACTCTCTCCTTCCTTCTGCTGTGGCTGCCGTTGGGGCTACGTAGTGCCGCAGCCATGGCCATCCAATACCCCATGGCCGTGGGCCTCAACAATGGCCACAAAGTTACCAAAAACGTTTCGAAGCCGCGACACTGCCGCCGCCGTGGGCGCTTGACCAAGCACACCAAGTTTGTGAGAGATATGATCCGGGAAGTGCGTGTATTTGCCCATTATGAGAGGCGCGCCATGGAATTGTTAAAGGTCTCTAAGGATAAGAGAGCACTTAAGTTCATCAAAAAAAAAGGGTGAGAACTCACATCCGGGCCAAGAGGAAGAGAGAGGAGCTCAGCAACGTCCTAGCTGCCATGAGTCCAGGTTTTTATGAAATCATCCTGTATGCTGCTGCCAAGAAGGGCTAGAAGGACTAAACTGGACCCTGCGCCAATCTTTCCCACTTACCCAATAAAGATTTGACAAATAAAAAATATATACATTGTTCATGGCTTATATTTTCTTTGTTGTGTTAGCTGTACTTCTTTTAGAAAGGGTTCTACTGGGGAATAGAGTGGAGTTACTGGAAAATCACAGCAATTATTTTTAAAAAGGAATATCAATAGAACATTTATTTTTTTAATTAAAAATAAAGAGGTCAAAGAGAAAAATATCCTGGAAAAATGGTCACAAGAGAGATTTTGGTTAACCACTATGGCTGTGTGGTTGACTCTGAAGGCACTAAGACAATGGGAGTATTTTGGCTCATAGAATTAAGAGCAGAAGTAGGTATTACTATTTGTTAAGGAAAGGTTCAAATGCTCTCTGGGTTTAGGACAAGGGGACAAAATTTCTATAGAGTCTATCCAGGCTTAGATCCTACAATCAACCTCTGGGTCTCTTAACCCAGAATGATGGAGAGAACAGTGTCAGGTAAGGAGTCCAGGCACTATTTTTCTGAGTAGTTTTCATTGGGTCAATCATAGCCGAGCACAGTCTGGGGTTAATAACCCAGAAAGTTAAACCAAAGGACAGAGCAATCAGGAGTCAAGATCAGGTTATCAGACCATGACTAGAAATTCAGAGATTAGGTTTCAGAAAAGAAGCTGGAATGGAATAACCTTTACCTTACTGTAAGTGAACGTGTCTGTTGCTACACTGTAGGACTGTACACTTGGAAGTGGCCTTGGGTAAATCCTTCTCTGTTTGGTGCAAGTAATCTGAGCCATGATGCCATAAAATGGAGTAAGATAAATATGAGATGTTTAACTGGCTGCTGTAATTGTCAGCCTGTCCCAGCCTTATAAAGGTGCTAGAAGAATGGTGCCTGAAAGCATAATGATGCCAGAAGTTTGTGTGGGAGGGGCCAGAAGGACACTGTCTTTGAAGAGGAAATAATCTAAGAACTGGATTAGACAGATAGTCAGAAAAGGCATATACTCAATTTTCTTAGGCCACAGAGGTGCAACTGGAGTGGGGTGACCATCCCCAAAGCTCTGAATTTAAATGTTAAAAGAATTTTGCAAGTCATTAACTAATACAGAAACAATGAAGTTTAAGTGCCACCTTTCCCAGTGGCTGCTCTCCAATCTGATCCAGCTTCCCCAATCCCTTCCCTTTTTCCCCCAGTTTTAAAAAATATTTTTATTTAAAGTTTTGAGTTCTAAATTCTATTCCTCCCTCCCTCCCTTCCTTAATCTCTTCCCTCCTCCCTGAGACGGTAAGCAATCAGATACAGGTTATACACATGCAATTATGTAAAACATTTCCACATCATGTACAAGAAAATTCAGATAAAAGAAAAAAAAGGAAGAAAGTGAAAAATAGTATATACTTCAGTCTGTATTCGGATAGTATCAGTTCTTTCTCTGGAGGCGGATAGTATGCTTCATCCTTAATCCTTTGGGATTGTCTTGTGTGTGGCTGAGAATAGATAAGTCATTCATAATTCTTCGCTGAACAATATGGCTGTTACTGTGTACAACATTCTCCTGGTTCTGTTCTGGTCACTTCACTATGCTTTAATGCATGTGAGTCCAGGTTTTTATGAAATCATCCTGCATGTCATTTCTTATAGCATAATAATATTCCATTACAATCATATACCTCAGCTTGCTTAGCCATTGTCCAATTGATGGACATCCCTTTGATTTCCAATTCTTAGCTGCCACAAGAAGAGCCGCTATAAATATTTTTGGACAAATAGGTTGTTTTTTGGATGTCTTTGGGATATAAATATAGCAATGGTATTGCTGGATCAAAGGTTATACACAGTTTTATATCTCTTTGGGCATAGTTTCAAATTCCTCTCCAGAATGGTTCAATCAGTTCACAACTCTACCAACAATGCATTAGTGTCCCAGTTTTCCCACATAACCTCCAACATCCAACCTTTTCATTTTTTTTTGTCACAGTAGCCATTCTGATAGGTGAGGTGGTACCTCAGAGTCATTTTAATTTGCATTTCTCTGATTAGAACATTTATTTTTCATTTGACTATAGGTAGCTTTGAACTACCTGTTCATATCCTTTGACGATTTATCAATTGGGGAGTGACTGGTATTTTTATAAATTTGACTCAGTTCTCTGTATATTTGAGAAATGAGGCCTTAATCAAAGATACCTGTTGCAAAAATTTTCCTCCAGTTTTCTGCTTTCCTTATAATTTTGTTTGCCTTGATTTTGTTTGTACAAAAACTTTAATTTTACATTGTATCTATTTTGTATTGTATCTATTTTACATTTATACATAGATACATTTGTAATGTATCTATTTTACATTGTATAATGCTCTCTATTATCTTCCTTGGTCCTAAATTCCTCCCTTATCCATAAACCAGACAGATAAACTATTCCATGCTCTCTTAATTTGCTTATGGTGTCACCCTTTATGTATAAATTATGTACTCATTTTGACCTTATCTGGGTATACAGTATGAGTTGTTGCTCTCCACCTAGTTTCTGCCATACTGTTTTCTAGTTTTCCCAGCAGTTTTGGTCCAATAATGAGTTTTTGCAAAAGCTTGGATCTTTGGGTTTATCATATACTAGATTACTGTGGTCATTTACTATAATGCAATTTGTGCCTAATCTATTCTACTGATCCACCACTCTATTTCTTAGCTAGTACCAGATAGTTTTGATGATTAATGCTTTTTAATATAGTTTGAGATCTAGTATGGCTGGACCACTTTTTTTCAGAATTTTTTTCATTAATTCCCTTGATATTTTTGAGCTTTTGTTCTTCCAGATGAATTTTGTTATTATTTTTTCTAGCACTTTAAAATAATTCTTGATAGTTATGATTGTCATGGTTATCTGATAAATAGATTAATTTAGGTAGAATTGTCATTTTTATTATATTAGCTCAGCTTAACCATGAGCAACTGATGTTTTTCCAATTGTTTAGATCTGACTTTATTTGTGTGAAAAGTGTTTTATAGTTGTGTTCATATAGTTCCTGAATTTGTCTTGGCAGGTAGACTCCCAAGTATTTTGTAATTGTCTACAGTTATTTTAAAGGGAATTTTTCTTTTATTTCTTGCTGCTGGACTTTGTTGGTAATATATAGAAACCTCAATGATTTATGTGAGCTTATGTTGTATCCCGCAACTTTGCTAAAGTTGTTAATTATTTCAAGTAGTTTTTTTAGTTGATTCTCTAGGATTTTCCAAGTATAACATCATATCATCTGCAAACAGTGATAGTTTTGTTTCCTCATTGCCTATTCCAATTTCTTTAATTTTTTCTTCTCTTATTGCTATAGTTAACATTTCTAATATACTATTAAATAATAGAGGTGATAATGGGCATCCTTGCTTTACCCCTGATTGTATTGGGAAGGCTTCTAGCACCATTACAGATAATGCTTGTTGATGGTTTTAGATAATATTACTTATTATTTTAAGGTAAGCTCCACTTATTCCTGTGCTCTCTAGTGTTTTTAATAGGAATGGGTATTGTATTTTGTTAAAGGCTTTTTCTGCGTCTATTGAGATAATCATATGATTTCTGTGGGTTTTGTTATTTACATGGTCAATTATGTTGAAAGTTTTCCTAATATTGAACAAACCCTGAACTTCTGGTATAAATTCAACCTAGTCATAGTGTATGATCCTTGTGATATATTGCTGTATCCGCTTTGCCAGTATATTATTTAATTTTTTGCATCAATATGCATTAGGGAAATTGGCCTATAATTTTATTTCTCTATTTTCATCTTCTTGTTTTAGATATCAACACCATATTTGTGTCACAAAAGAAATTTGGTAGGACTCCTTCTTTGCTTATTTTTCCAAATAGTTTGTATAGTATTGGGATTAATTGTTCTTTAAATGCTTGGCAAAATTCATTTGTGAATCCATCTGGTCCTGGGCTTTTTTTATTAAGTTTATTGATGGCTTGTTAAATTTCTTTTTATAAGATTGAGTTAAGTATTTTATTTCTTCTTTTGTTAATCTGGGTAATTTATATTTTTGTAAATATTCATCCATTTCATTTAGATTGTCAAATTTATTGGCATATAATTGGGTAAAATAGCTTCTAACAATTGTCTTAATTTCCTTTTCATTGGTGGTGAATTTGCCCCTTTCATTTTTAATACTAGTAATTTTATTTGCTTTTTTCCTTTTTTAAATAAAATTAACCAATGGTTTATCTATTTTCCTCAATGCTCTTCTACACTTTGGCTATAGAGAGATAAGGGATAATGAATTACTACACAATTATGTTATATCAATCCCATGGAGGTGGGTAGAGTGAGGTTGATGAGGCCATAGTTATTGGATGGTGATAGTTTTACTGGTGTTAGTGGGCTAGGATCGATGGGGTAAAGGTCTGATACCCTACTCCTCAACCTTTTTCCTTCCCTTTACATTGTATTTGATGATATCATCAGCTCCCATGGATTTAAGGATCAGCTCTATGCTGATAATTCTCAAATCTAGCCATTTTACCCTTACCTCTCTGCTGACCTTCGATCTTGAACTGGATGTCCAATAGACATCTTAAAATTAACATGTAAAAAAGCTGAACTCATTATCTTTCCTCCTATACCTTCCCCTTTTCCAAACTTCTCCATTACTATCTAGAGGACCATTGTCCTCTTAGTCCCCCAGGCTCACAACCTAAGTGTTATCCTCAACTACTTACTATTTCTCACCATCCCAACATCCAATCTGTTGTTAAGACCTGCTGATTTCACCTTTGCAACATTGAATACACCCCTTTCTCTCCTCTAATACTGACACCACTTGCTGTAGGTGCTCATCATCTCACATTTGGACTACTGGGCATTTTCTCCGGCTGTCTCTCATTCCTGGAATCCTCTCCCTCCTCATCTCTTCCACCTGGCTTCCCAAGCTTCTTTCAAGTCCCAATCTTCTGCAGGAAGCTTTCCTAACTCCTCTTAAAGCAAATGCTTTCCCTCTCAATTATTTCCTATTTATTCTGCATATAGCTTGTTTGTATGCATTCGTTTGCTTGTTGAACCCCTTTAAATTGTGAGCTCCTTGAAGGTAGTGACTGACTTTAACCTCTTCATATCCCTAGCACTTATCATGGTGTGGGGCATATAGTAGACACTTAATAAATGCTTACTGAGTGACTGACTGATCACACATGATCTTTGGCATCCATTTCTCCCTTAACCCCTGATTACAGGTGAGTCCTAGCCCTTCCCTTCTGTGATGTGAAAGAATTTTGGGAATAGGTGTTTATGTAAGTGATACTGACCTAGACTTAGAAAATGTGTGAAAGGCCAGTATGTTTCTGACTCTGAACTTCCCCACCATCTCCCTTTGAAGATCTCTTCTCTTCCTCCTTTCTTTTTATGTGTTGTCATCCTCCATTAGAATGTAAGCTTCTGGAGGGAAGAGCCTATTTTTCTTTTTGTTTTCATTTTTACCCCAATGCTTAGCATATATTATGCACTTAATAAATACTATTTGACTGACTCGCTTAATAAATGCTTGTTGCGTTCCTGCCACACTCATAGTACTGAGAGACATATATAGATAAATGGAGGTAGATAGATGCAGATAGGATAGACAAACAGACAAAGCATTTCTTAAGACATTCCTATGTGCCAGACACTGGGCTAAGTACTGAGGATACAATCATAAGCAAACAAGATAATTCTTTACCCTCAAGAAGCTTACATTCTAACAAGAGAAGAAAGCACATTAAGGGGAGCTGGCAAGGGAGGAGAGGGGGAAAGAAGCTGGCGAGGAGGTGGAGAAGTCTAAAAATTGAGTGGAGCCATGAGTGAAGTGAACATGCATTAGGCCCATCACGAAATGGCAATCCAGGCTAGGAACTCAGCCATTAGGAAAGTGAGACTCAGAGCAGAAGTACCTCCTAGGTGGCAAAGCTTCCATCAGGGAGGTGAAGAAGAATGGAGAGTCAGTGGAACTGGGAGTGATCTAGGGTCTAGGTTGAAACCCTGCCCTGACTTCCAACCTCCACCTCAGTTTTTAAATTTTTTTTAATATAGTATTTTATTTTGCCCCCAATTACATGTTAAAGCAATTTTTGAACATTTTTCAAAGTTTTGAATTTTAAATTCTATCCCTCCCTCCCCTCTGTAAGCAATCTGATACAGTTTATACATGTGCAATCAGGTAAAACATTTCCATATTAGTCATTTTGTGGCGTGAGACACACTGCCTCTGCTAAAATATTGCTTGTTTTAACTTTGGTAGGCATCAGAGTCAAGTCACATTTGGAGAGTAGTTATAGCCTAGGAAATTGTGCAGGGCACTTTTAGTTAAGGACATATTGTCTTAGGCGCAAGTTTCCTGCTCTCTGTAACTCATCATTTCTGTATCTTGTGGGTTTGTTTTATATTCTCCCCCTTTTCTTTTTTTGTTAGTAAGATCCTTCTTGAAAAACCAACCTGTGTCTCAGATGAAATAAGGGTAAGAAAAGAGATGTCTAAATTTAGGTCAGAAGAATTGTATGTATGTGGGGGGTGGGGTGGGGAGATAGAATTGAGCTTTCCCAGAGGCCAGGCATCTCCTTGGCACAAGATAGAGAGGAGGTACCACTCTATCACTTCTGGGGGTGCAGGTCCAGCGGCTCCTTTCTGCCTAGGATTTTTTTCACCCAAATAAACGAGATTCAAGGTCAAAAGTACAGGAAGTGAGATCGGTTGGGATGGAGGATTGTTGTTGTTGTTTGTCCTTCGTTCTTGAAGAGGACCAAGTAATTGAGGAGACTAATAAACCAAGAAAGGGTGAGTTTGTGTTGCTGACTGCCAACAGGGACAAAAAGGCCTGGGGCCCTGCAAGACCCAGCTGCCTCTGGCGGTGTTCCCCCTTTTATTTCACCTCTTTCCCCTTGCTGTGTCTCTGCTGGGTTCTGACATGCAGCAGAGCAAGAGGACAGAAATATACATTGTCTTAATCCTTCCATTTAGGGGATGTAAGGAATGTTACAGACAAGGAGGAAGAGCTGAAATAGTGACCTCGTTTCTCTTTCAGAAAACAAAAAGGAAGAAACCTGATAGATGTACAGCTTTGCCCGGAACAGCTCCCCCTGCGCTTCCCTTGCCTGCTGTTATTGTCCTTTGGGGGGCCATTGAGATTCACAGCTGGGCCACCTTGTACATGATGCCCCCTTCCTCTGCACGGGTGATGGAGCTTTCTGCCTCTTCTGATCCCCTCCAAAGAGAGCCTTGCTAATTATCAGCGTTTGGCTGAGCCAGGAGGAGAGAGACAGTCGCCTCTACCTTTCTCAAAGGCAGAGAGGGCAAAACACTTTTATCACCAGAAATGTCTCCCTTAGTCAACATCAAGAGAGAAATAAAGCAAGCTCCCATGCACACAGTGCACACAGTGCACGCAGACACGCGCGCGCGCACACACACACACACACAAAGATGCCAGCAAATAACCCAGCTGTAAACTAATGCACACCGTGCAAGCTGCTGTTCGTGGGCTTTCATTTGATTTTTGGTGGCATTAACACTTTTCTTCATCAAAATGACTTGCAAGTCTGCAAGAGAAAGGCAGCCATTGTGGGGGAAAATCCCACAACTTTGAATTGTCCTGAAATGGAGGAAAGAAAGGGGAAAAAAGGAGAGACAATGTGTGTGTGTTTGTGTGTGTGTAAGAGAGAGAGAGAGAGAGAGAGAGAGAGAGAGAGAGAGAGAGAGAGAGAGAGAGAGAGAAACAGACACAGACACAGACACAGAGAGACAGAGGCAGAAAGAGAAGAAGAAGGAAGAGGAGGAAAAAGAAGAGGGAGAAGAGGAGGAGGAGAGAGAAAAGCAAGGGAGAGATATGAGATACGCCTTTCAAGTCTCATTTGTCATACTTTACACATATATGTGTGTATATGTACATATATGCACACATACACATATATCAGTATTATCATTACCTTCAAGAACTTACTTCACATTTCTAGATCTGTTTTTTTTTCTCAGTAAAGGGACTGGTTCATTTCTATACTCCCTTCTGTCTCTGATGTTCTATGACATGACCCCGCCCCCCAAGTATTTCAGAAGATTGAGCACTGGGAAAAGGCTTCAGGCAGAAGGTCTTTATATCTCTCTCCATAGCATGTTCCAGATTCCAGAACTCCAATTAGAATGGGGCTGCTAGGGCTTTTCTCCAAGGTGCTGAATTTAGAAATTACTACCAGCACCTGAAATAATTCAGCAGCACAGAAATAATATAGAGCTTAGCACCTAGTTACCAAGAAAAATTAGCTAAAATCAGAATCATTCAATGAGCATTTACGAAGTGCCGGGCACTATGCTAGTTCTAGGCATAAAAAAATAGAAGTGAACTAATTCCTGCTCTCAAACAGCTTACCCTCTAACAGCAGCTGAGCTATTCCCTTCTCCCCCTTTCTCCCTTCTTCCTCCTTACCCTCTAGTCTCTCTCCAGAGATTATGGTGTCTGTGAAAGGTCAGGAACATGCCAGGGTGATAATTAGAGGCACAGGCTGTGTAAATTTTTCCTGTCCCATCCCTCCAAATGAGTAGTCTTTTATACCTAAGTATTTTAAGTGTGATTTCTTGTTCCAGGGATAACAATTTCATGTTACAAGTCTGCAAGAATGTCTCACTGTTTCTTGAATTTGGAATTTCTTTTTCCTCCCATACAGCTTAATTTTATGTGGGTACCTTGGAAGCATTAGTGTCAAATGATTATACTAGGACTCAGAGAAAAGTGCATCCCCTAAGGTATTATGAAATGACCCAATCTCTTAATATTAGTGAATATTGTCAGTATGATTACTCTGGGTTTAAAGTATCTGACATAGGGTAGAACTGTGAAATCTATTTATTGAACCATGAATAGAGACAATGTGTGTGGAGTCGGCAGATAGATTGGGAGAGAACACAAGAGGAGAGTCCTTCCTATTTTGTTCCAGTGGTGTCATCTATTCTAGCTCTTGGCAAATACACTCAGCACTAATGTGGCCCCAGACATGCTCTCACTAGGAGGAGAAACTTGGTGGGAATTGTAATAGGGGTCAAGAATTTAGAAACCACCAAAAAAGTAGCTAGTTTGGGGTACTGGGTAGGGATGTCTCCAGAGATCATGATGGCTGGCTACAGCCTAGGATTACAGATCTTACTCAGAGTAAGTAGTGATCCTTTGCTTAAGGATAACACCATCCAGGCTAGGGAGTGTGGTTGAACATAGGAAGAGAAATGGAAGACAGAGCACTTTTAGAAGTCATAAAAATTATACAGGTCTGGGGGGAGGAGAAAGGTTGCCTAGCATTGTTGTTGTGGTTCAGTCATTTCTTAGTCATGTGCAATTCTGTGACCCCATTTGGGGTTTTCTTAGCAGAGATACTGGAGCAGTTTGCCATTTCCTTCTCCAGCTCATTTTTTACAGATGAGGAAACTGAGGCAAACTCGAGAAGATTAATTTTTCCTGACTCCAGGTCTGACACTCTATCCTTTGTGCCACCTAGCTGCCCTTGCCTAGTATTGGGGTGGGGTTATATCTTGATTGTTTAAGGACTCAAATCCAAGTCCTTATTGCATACATTAATCTGTATATAAAATTATGTTACGTATTGAGACTTTTGTGCTACACATTGGGCCTATGTGCTAGTGGGTACCCTAGGGAGAATGCTGACTATTGACCCAGGTCTTACCTGAGTAGAAACAGTAAGTCAGAGAATTGAGAGGTCCTCAAAGCAGTCCTCAAGTCCTTCACGTCTAGCCTGAATTCCATATGCTTTTTATTATTCATGGTACAGCTAGGTGGTGCAGGAGTAGGAAACTTCCCTACTGGAGTAGGGAAGACCAGAGTTCAAATCTCACCTCAGACACTTATTAATTGCATAATCCTGGGCAAGTCATTTAACCTCTGTCTGCCTTAGTTTCTTTATTTGTGAGGGAAAGTTAACAATAGCATCTACCACTTAGGATAGTTTTGTGGATAAAATGAGATAATATTTGTAAAACACTTTGCAAACTTTAAAGCACTATATAAATCTTAGCTATTAATTTTTTTCTTTTAGTTTGTTCTTTTACCTTTAATTATTAGCAAAATCCCTGTTGTTAAACCTAGCTGTTGTCTGTAGTCATCTAATGGCATTGGGTTTTCAAACATAGCGGGGTCTGGAGCAAAATTTTGAGAGAGAGGGAGAGGGAGAGGGAGAGGGAGAGGGAGAGAGAGAGAGAGAGAGAGAGAGAGAGAGAGAGAGAGAGAGAGAGAAGTGATATCCCAACATATGTGGGGTTACTGACATATGAGATAGGCAAAAACTTTTAAGTAGGGCAGTCTGTTGTTCCACTTATTAGTGTTATCCCCTTTCTTTTTGGTGCATTTTAAAATAAGATCCCCAGGAAAACCAGTACCTGCAGTATAGTCAATGAAATACCATCAAGCAGCTGACATGAATGCATTTTCCTATCCGTATTTGACCAATGGGTCTAGTAATAAAGAGAACACCATGTACTATGCTAGGTATGAGCATATGAATTCAGGCCTCTAGGCATAATTTCCAGGGGATTGAGTAGATATTACAAAGAGGGTAAGCTACCCTGCTTCTCTCCCTCCTTTCCCCCTTTCACACCCCCAGCTTACTGAGAAAATCTCTATCTCCTGAGCAACCTCATCCTTTTTGGCAGCATTCCCAAGATGTTGGAAGGTCAGGCTCATGTCTACGTGCCAAGACTGGGAACTACACTAAGTGGTTATGGTGGTGTTGACTGATGGAAATTTGACGCTTGCTTTTGGGGAGAGAGGAATCAGAGCTTTGGGGATAGGCTCCAGGTAGGCCAAAGGCTTCGAGGATGAGCCTACAGAAAGCTCGCCCAGAAACAGCCAGATCCATTCAGATCAAATCAAAGAAGCATGAAAATTAAATGTTCATCAGGCTGGGCCCTAGCTGTGCCTTTAGGGAGCATAAATCAACTCTGTTCTTTGGCCTGGGGTTTCTCTTCCTGACTACTTCTCCCAGACATGTGAGGAAAAGGCTAAAAAAAAGAGGACTTGGGTTCCTCTTGTTAGACTCTGGAACTAGTTCCCTCAAATCTCAAACTCCCTGGTATTTTTTTTTATACATGTACACATTGTTTCCTGGTTACAATGCAAGCTCTTTGAGAGCAGGGTCTAATTTTGTTGTATTCAGATTTCCCAGTTTAGTGCCTATCTATATAAATACATAGTAGGCACTTAATAAATGCTTATTGGTGGATTGACTGATTAATAGAATACAATAAAGCAAGGAAGATATAACAATTTACTCTCAACTATCCATTGAAATGGGAACAGTGACATGGAAATATCCCAAACAGCACGTAATCCAAAAGTCCTTTTGATATGGATTTAATTTTTTTTTATCATCTATCATTTTTTATCAGGTAATAAATCTTTGCTGTCCTAATGACATTTTGCTTTAGGTAAACTTAAAATGAATTTTCATTTCTTGGCTACACTGTAACTGAAGGCTGAAGGAGTGAGATGCGGTATGTATGCAAGATGGTGAGAGAGAGATGGGGGTAGGAAGTCAGAAATATAGGCTAGAAAGGAAGGTTAATCTGAGACTAAAAATCAATTTTAAAGAAACCTTAAAGTGAATTGTTCCCAGGTAACCCTGAGTTAATTCTATGGAGAATAATTTATTATTCAATTCTATTCAGCCAGTATTTATTAAACACTTGCTTGTGCTAGGCACCATGCTAGGCTCTGGGGATACAAAGGCCCCTCTTTCCCTCCACAAAAAAACAATTTATGCCCTCAGTGAGTTTATAATCTAATGATGAAAATGAAGAGAAAAGGAGAAAATTGTGCACATGCCTCTACGAAATTAGAAAGAAAAAAGTATAGCGCAGGAAGCACAGGGCCCCACAGACTTTACTAATCATATGCTCTTATCAGCAAAAAAAGGGAAGAAAAAGTTTTGAGCATGTATCCCCAGACACAAGTGATTTGGAGGGGTGGCAATGCTGGGAGCAGAGGGATTTTCCCCAATGGCACCTACAGAGCTGCTACTGTGAGTATGTTGGTAATATTTTGGTGATCAGATCCTGAGGGGACGGTATTTGGTGCAGAAAGGGGATATGGGAAGCTTGTATAGCAGGAAAGGGCAGAATAGGAAAGAATATTATTATGTGTGAAAGGTAAAGAGGCAAGCCCTATCACTGAGTAGCTTGAAATGGGTTGGATGTTGTCCATCTTCCTACCTTCCTACTGGTTACACACATGTGTATGCATATCCCATGGGGATATATCACAGCCCTGTTGGGCTCATGTCACATGCACTTAAGGGCTATCACCAATGCTTTGGAGACCACTGGGGTAGAGATTTCAGGAGATCATATCTAAGAAGATGGGCAATAATAAAATTCATGGCTTTAAGTAACAATTCTCCAAAACACATAGCATGGGTAAGCTAGAGATCTGAAGCAAGGAGGTAAATTTGACTTCGTAGGTACCACTGAGACTAGAAGGGATGTGATTCATGACTAGAATATGAGTATGGGAGGTTATGCCTTATTCAGAAGGAACAGATTAGATAAAAGGGGAAGTAGAATAGTACTGTATATCAAAAAGGCATACTGTGAGGGAATCAATGATGCATGGAGGAGAGCCTTTGGGTAAGGATCAATAGAGGGAGAAACAGAAGAACTATTAAGGTGGGAATGTGTTTCAGACCATGTAGGAGGAAATGGACAAAGTGTTTGGGATTCAGATCACAAACTTGGAATGATGTACTAGGCAGGAAAGTGTGATGAGGGGTACCTGCTAGAGCACTCTTTCTTCTAAAAGCAGAGTAGGTAATAAATCTTTGACTTGACTTAATGCTAATTTCACTCTTCACAGGGTAGAGGAAACAATAAGGGGAACTGTGATTCTGATCAACAAGAAGGTACAGGTTGCTAAAGTTGAAGTGATGGGAACTTTAGGAGGAAGTGACCACTCCATACTAAGATCCCTGATAGAGAAGGAGGGGAGTACCCAAAGTGGGCTGACGTGCACCCTAGATGGGGGGATAGGTTTCAGAGAGTTTGGAAAAAAACTAAGTAGGACCTTCTGACTTAAAATTCCACAGAATAAGTCAGCCCAAGAGGGCTGAGAAGGTCTCAAGATGACAGTATTTCAAAAAATAAGTTTTATAGATGATATTCATGTGGTACAGTCCTTTTCTTATACCCTCCTTGACAAAAACAACCAACCAAACAAAAAACCTTAAGAAATACCAACCTATACATTGTCTACTTTCAATAGAATTTATGGCATTCTATACCCATAGCCACTTCTCTCTCCCTTTACTGAAAATATATTTTATCACCTGTTCTCCAGGGCTTAAATTGGTCAAACTCTGTAATCAGAATTTAGCTGTTTTAAGTATTTTTAGTTATATTACTATATTAACTGTGTATAACATTCTCCTGGTTCTAATTGCTTCACACACATACATATATGTATACACACACACCCACCCACCAACAGGTTAGAAGATAATGACCTTGTGTCTTAGATTCAGCAATAGCTATGTTCTTGACAAAACCTTCTTCCTCTTATCTCTCTCTCTCTCTCTCATGTGGAACCTCTTCAGTGTTTGTGTGACCCTGTCACAAAGAGAAGCATTTTCAGCTCAAAGTGATGGAGACAGCCACATCCCTCATAGCCCTGTTCTGCTCAACATGTTCTGCATGCCCCAGGGGGTGAAATTAGTAGCATTGGATAGAAGAGGCATAGAAATTGTTTTTAGCTCAATAGAAGGAAAACAAAAAACTTCTAACAATTTGAGCTGCCCAGAAGTGGAATGGAGAGCTTCAAGAGATAGGTGACTCCCTTTAGCTGAAGAAATGGAACCTGGTTGAACACTTGTCAGGGATGCTGAAGACAGGATCTTTACTCAGAGATATATTGGACCAAATGGCTTTTGAGGTCTCCTTCAACTTTGGGATTCTATGACACTGATTGCAGAGATAATAATTTTTAGCTTTTGTTGGTAGGTGACAAGAACTGGAGACAGGGGTGCTCAGGAAGATAGGAGGGGTCAGTTGAAATTGAGAACAAAGCTACATGTTGTCCTGAATTAAGTAGGGATATTGTTTTCTCAAAAAATTTATTCTCCATTGTTTACATGTTTAATTTTTCCCCCAATAATTTCTTTTGGGGTTGCTGATTGTTACACTTCAGCTCCTTCCTGACATGAATCTCCTTCAGAAGTTCAATGGATATTCTTTTAGCCAGTTTAACACCCTCCTCTCCCCAGACACCCCAACTCTCTCCAGAATATGCATTGTGCCCAGAACAGCAGTGGTACAGATATCCCATGTTGGGTCTGTTGTGATATACATTATAGAAATTGCATAAAAACATATCTCTGACATTGAAGACCTAGACTCCTATCTTCAATTAATCAATCTACATACATTTACTAAGCATTTATTATGTGTCAGACACTGTACTAAGCACTGAAGACACAAAAAAGACAAAAGTCCTTGTCCTCAATGAGCTTATATTCTAGTGGGGGAAACAATATGTAAATAAGTACATAAGATTCATAAAACACAAACAGAAGGTAAACCTAGATAGGAAGGCTCTTTCATCTGGAGAACCTGTATCATGAATAGCAGATGAAAGGGATGTTTTATTTTTCACTCCATTTTTCAACTTCCAATTGCCCTGTTTATTTCTATCCATTGGAAGTACTCTGTTGAATCCTTTCTAGAGGGGGGCCAACAGGTTCCATGCACAGTAAAACCAATGTGAATGAAGCAAAATCCTATTCTTGGAGTAATGGAAGGCAAGTCTAAATCAGTGTAAAGGGAGAAAGAAAGGAGGCGAAAGAACTAGATAGGACTGGTGGGTAAAAAATTGTAAAGAGGCAAATTGAGACTTGATTTCTTGGGAGAGGGCACACCTTTTTAACAATCAGAGCTATCCAAAATAGAATGATACGGAATGAGTTCCTCCTTCATTGCAGGCCTTCAAACAAAAGCTGGTTGGTTTCTTATTGGGGGTATGATAGAAGGTATTCTTGTTCCATGATGGATTGTACCAGATGGTCTCTGAATTCCTTTCCAGCTCTCAGACTCTATGAAACCACAGAAATTAGGTTCAGTCTGGATCTCATTTCCCAGTAATGTCTAAATCAAAAGGGCTAACTTCTAAGTAGGAAAGCCAGGATAGACATATTAAGGTAGAAAGATGTGTACAGGGTGAGAATGTAGACTACTACTAGGCATGCTAGTGAAAGGGCAGCTTGGCTGATGCAGTTTACCTCCTGCTCTGAACCTCAGTCAACCGTCTAAAACTTTAACGTATAGATTGGTTGCAAACCCCATGGGTGGAATGAGTTCCCATCCAGAAAAAATCTTATGTCCTTGACATATTGACTGAAGGTGATTTTCAGTGATGTGCAGACTTATGGGCCAGGATGGAGAAAGAAGAGAGGCTACCCCACAAACTTCCCCTCCTCTAGTCCTTTGAATACGGATAGCCTGAGGAATAAGGATAGGGTTTTGTGTGTGTGTGTGTGTGTGTGTGTGTGTGTGTGTGTGTGTGTGTGTGTATGCCTGTGTGTGTGTGTGCCTGTGTGTATGTGTGTGTGTGAAGTCAACAAGTCAAGTCAATAAGCATTCATTAAACTCCTAGTATATGTCAGGCACTGTGCTAAGCTCTGGGAATACAAACACCAGCTGAGAGTCCTATACCTCAAGGAGTTTAATTCTAATGAGAGAAGTCAATACATTAAAAAAAAGCTGGAAATGGGAAGGGGATGAAAGTAACCTCTGGCATTGTAGAGAAAATTGAGGAAGAGAGTCAGAAGTACAGTCTGAAGAGGAAAGTAGGTGTAGAGGACATGCCCCTGGGGTACCCTTCACTCTGCCAAGGAGCTTCTGTGTCAGGCTTCCTTTGGGCAGGAGGATGGCCACTGTCATTCATTTCCTACCACCCCCTTCATAGTAGGTCTTTTTTAATCAAGATTTAGTTTATTTCAGAAAGATTTTCAGATCCTGCCCTGGTCCTTTATGAAAGCTCCATTAATAGAACTAAAGTCTCAAGTGAGTCTCCTCCTTATGGACTGACTATATCTCCCACAGATATTTGGGATAAGAGTTTATAGGATCCTGAGGGTGATATTTCAAGGCCCTCCTGTGAGAAGCATGAATGTCACTCACTGCATGCAGGACTTTCAAGGTGAAGGTCTAAAAGTCTACAATTGGCAATATGGCTGTAATTTTCCTGTGGGGGATAGTCCTTTTTTTGCCTTACCTGGAAAAAAAAAGTTTCTTTTTTCCCAGCAAGAGAACCTAGCATAATGAGCAATGGAGTAAGACCCCACCTACCTGAGCTGATGAAGCACAATGTTGAGAGATTAGGTAGGAAGCAGGACTGAAAAGTCTAGTGCCTAGGTGGGAAGGAGAGTGTAAGAGACTGTTCCTTCCTTGTACCAGTGGGAGTTGGAAGGTTTGCATTAAGCACTTGAATTGTGGTTTACTTTACTTGGAAGGAAACTTACTGGCAGGAACAAGTAAGGATGAATAGGGTTTATGGGGGGGTGGGATGGAAAGGGAGGAGTGGACTGAAATGATTGTTTCTGCCAGGCAGTGTCTGTTGATTCCAAATTACTGCCTTTTTTTCTAGCCTGATTTAACTGCTTTCTAAAATAATGATGCCAGTTTAGGAACATTTGATTGGCAGTATATTGTGAAGAGAAGGAAGGACTACCAGCAGGTATGAGTGGTCCCTAGAATTAATTGACATTCATTCCTACAGATGCGCTAAGAGCTTAGGAGACTTAACATGTGTATAAAGGCAGTCCATGATTATCATTCCTCTGCAGATGCTTTTAAAGGACCAAGCAGCTGGTGGTATACTTCCATAGCACCACCTGGTGGCCATATTCATTACCTCATTTGATATTTGCAATAATCCAGTGAAGAAGCATAGGCAGGCTAGGTATTATTTATTATCTATATTTTAAAGATGAAGAAAATGAAGGCCAGAAGGATTGCAACCTGTCCAAAGTCACTTGGCTTGTAAGTGGTAGAGCCAAAACATTGTTTGCCCATCCACTCATTGTTCCAGACCTACTGGAATCTTAATATGCAGCCCTCTAGGGACCTTTTCAACTGACTCAACACAAGTGGCTTAATTATGGGGAGTTTGTGGGGTGGGCATACTTTAAATCTGATGGGGGCCCCTGATGGGAACTAGTAGCAATTTTAAGGAGTAGTTTTCTGCCTGGATCATACAACATTCTTGCTTCTGTGGTTGGTCAATGTCTCCTGTTGCTAATGGAATTTTAGAACATTGACCTGAGAACTGGAACGCCTAGATTCTAGTCCTGATTGCCACTATCACTGAAACCTCGGAAGGTCACTTTGCATGTCTGGATGCAAGTTTCATCACTTCCAGAGCAAAGGGACTGGACTAGAATCTATAAGCTAGCTCTAACATGATATTACTTTAAAAAATAATAATGGACCTTCCTGATATATCCTCTATGTGCCTTCAATTTCCTCATCTGTAGAATAAGGATAATAGTATCTGTAGATAGTATTTGGGGAGGCACATGGCACAGATGGATAGAGAACTTTCTCTGACACATACTGGCAAGATAACCCTGGGCAAGTCACCTAACCTCTTAGAGCTCCAGGAAATTTTCTAAGTTACAAGAAAGGTGCTGATCTGGATCTGTAGAGGGAATTTTCTTTTCTTGGAATTCTCTATAACAGAGAAATCATAGGTCTGGCAAAAAAAGAGTTCATGTCTGTATCTATATATCTATACTGCCCATCTCACAGGGTTGCTGTGAGGGGAAAATGAGAAAGGTAGGCAAGATTCTTTTCAGTGCTCAATTGCCCTATAAATGTCAGCCCTTAGTAGTAGTAGTAATAGTAATACTGACATTTATGTAGCTCTTTAAGTTTGCAAAGTACTTTACTCCCCAGCAAGCTTGTGTCTCTATGATGCCTGAGAGGAATACCTATGGTCATTCCTCTAGTCCTTCTCCCACTAGACAACAGAGGTATTATGCATGCGATCTACTCAAACCTCAGGATAAATGTATTCTCACTTCTACTCCTTCTCCGACACTTCTAACACGAAGCCATCTCTTCCTTCATTAACATTCTTTTTCTTCCTCGTTTGCTGCTTGCTGACACCTCTGCTAGATAAGCAGCAACACACTAGATGCAGTGAGATGAGAATTCTGTTTTTTTTTTATTCTTCCAATCTCTTGAGATCTAATTAAGAGAGCTTGGGGCAGTAGACTGGGGTGTCAGGATTTGGCTTTCTGCTGTCACAGCAAACCTATTGCCTTACAGGCTCCTCTGAGCAGCCAGAGCCTGGAACATCTGTGCAGCTCCCCTCTCTCCATCTCACTATTCCTCTTCTCACCATGGCCCACCCCAATCCAGAATGAAGGTTAAATCTCTCCCTCCCTGTAGCTTCCAGGCATCTGAGAATACAGCCTAATATTCACCAAGAGGGAATATACTATATCAGCCTAATGAGCTGTAATTCATCATTATTGTTGTTATGATTAGTATTAATGTTCTCAGCATTGCTGCCAAATGATGGGGATCATTAGTGGTATGATAATGAATTGGACCTTGGCTTGTGGGAGGAGCCTGTGCCCCATGTCCATGACTGATGAGGGAGTCAGGGGAATGAGAAGCCACAAGGGATAGCAATAAGCTATCCAGGACTGGAACTCACTGGAGTGTGCCCTTTGAGGGTGAGGAAAGACAATTGAGTGGGGGGAAATGTGTGGAGATACGTTATGTAGGGATATCGGTAATTTTATTATTTGTAGGAATACATAATGAAGCCCAGAAAGTGGAATGAAAGTTACCAGTACCACCTAGCTCTTTTAGTCTTGCCGCAAGTTGATATTCATGGAAACCAGTGGCATTAGTTCCCTGGTAGTTTTGCTAATAGGAATCTTGATGATGAGTTGAAACTGTGCAGGCTTATGACTATGGGTAGATATAACAGAAATTGAAAGGGATATTTTAACTTCAAGTCAAATAAGAGATGGGGTAAGGAGTCTGAATCCCAGCAAGGATTTCAAAAGACATATTTACAAGTGCCTAAGGACATCTCTAGCTTAGCTGGCTAGGTGTCACTGGCTGGGTGTTTGCACTACAAAAGAATAATAGATGGCCCTTTATCTAGAAGGCACATAGGAACTAAATATCAGCAGATGATAGCAGAGAGGCAAACAGCATTGGCAGAGATATCCATTAAGACACTAAGAGTGCAGCAGAGAATAGGACATCAGAGAAAAGAGAACAAGATAAGATCAAAGCTCACTAGAGAAAGCAACTTACCCAATAGCATGAAAGGCATGGGTTGTCCCAGATGTGTGAGCAACAGGCCACATGTGTTCTTTACAGGTAAACTTCACCATGCTTGTTCTCTGGTCATTCATATTTCCTCCATCTGGTTTTTTTTTCTGCCACAAGTGGTAAAGTAACCTTCAACAAATGGAAGAGTTTATTCCTGTGTATATGGGCAGGTAGGGGTGAAGTGGAATCTTTATTTTTGCCATGCTGTTTAATTATCTTTTTTTAATGTGTCTTCTCATTGACTGATAAAAGAATCACATTAGTGGGGTCTCATAAGCAGTAGTTTTGGGTAGAGTCACACCAATACCTACAACTTATCCAAATCTGGGAGTAGTGTTCAAGGAAGATTGTGTGTGTGTGTATGTGGGGATGGTGGTGTTAGGTGCTAACTATGTCTGGGGTAAGGGAAGGGGAGGGAGGAGAAGGTGAATGGGAAGTGGTAAAACAGGAAAGGGAAGAGCTGAAAATTTGTACTCTTAAGTATACCTATCATTTGAGAGCACTCAGAGATGCTCCTGTTTCACTCTGTAAGTACAGTGAGAGTTTTCCAAACTTTATGGGATCCTAAACTTATTACTCAGTAGGAAAAGCTTTTCTGGGATCTGTCCAACCATCCTTTATGCTTGGGACTCACTCTTCCTAAATAGTCCCAGAAAGGAATGGAGACTCAAAGGAATACATGAGCCTTGGCTTGGAGGTGCAGAGGCTGTGAGTTATAATCTTAATGTGTGATCTCAAATAAATTAGTTTATTTTGTAGTTCCTTATACATTATCTTGGCTTAGCCCAGCAAGCCTTCCTCCTCATGAACCTGTAAGAAGGAATTAATTATAATTACAGAGTATCTCTACAAGAAGGATAGATGCTTTGGTCGTGATCGTGATTTGGATTTGCCCAGTGACTTTGTAAACATCTCTTTCTCTTGTCCTCTTCTCTTCCCCCAGGGTCCACTTTGAGCATAGAAGTTTTGATCTGGAAAAATCTTAAAGATTCATTCATTCTACCCCCTTCATTTTACAGCTAAAGAAATGGAGGCATGGAAAGATTGGTCCAATATGACATAAAGAACTGGGACCAGTACTGCCCTCTTTCCACTGCACCAGGATAGTCAGCTGTTTTGCCCTTTGGCCCTTGGAAATGCCCTGCAGAGAAGTCAGACTACCTATGGTAGATACATTTATAGGCACTGGAATTGATTCTGAACTAAAGCTATCCCTATGTCTTCCCCTAGGGTTAAGATCAGGGTTAGCAGAAGAATTCTAACCTTGGCTACCTCCACATCTACCCCTTTTCATTAAAGGGATTACCTTCCTCTGGGTAAAAGGAAGAAAATAGAATTCTTCTTGGCAAATAACAGTAGCCTTTTCAACAGTAGAGGTGTCTGGGTCTAAATGAGCATCCGCTGGTGATTGCCAGTTAGGTGACCTGTTTATATCCCCACTGACATTCTGAGGGGCTCTCTCTTTCTAAAATACAATTCCCACTTAAGTTTCTCATCCTACATGCCTAGTTGTGAACTTGGGAGGGAGCTGAAACTGTCTAAGCAAACTGTCAGTCCAGACATAATGGCTCTATTTTGATTAACAGAGGAAGCTTTATAGCTGAAGGAAATGTTATTATCATTTTGGCAATCTAGAGAAAGACAACTGGACTTGGGTTTGAATCCTAGCTCTACCACTCATTAAATTTGTGACATTGGGCAAATCACTTAACTCCTATGGGCCTCAATTTCCATATGTAAAATGAAAGATTTGGACCGCTAAGGTTTCATCGAACTCTAAATCTACGAAAGTGTAACCCATCTGAGTTGTACCCAAGTGTTCAGTGATTGTCATTCTCTAGACTAGCAAGGAGTTTCCCACATAGGAATGTGGGACACGACAAATTAGGGTCAACTACCCCTAAAGTATATGTTATAGTTATGGAAGCCAGTTAGTTGGATTGGGGCAGCAAACATTTGAGAAGCAAGATGTTTCATGAGGGCAGCTAGGTGGTGCAGTGGATAGAACACTGGGCCTGGAGTCAGGAAGACCTGAGTTCAAAAACAGCCACAGACACATATTATCTGCATGGCCCTGGGCAAGTCCCATAATCCTGTTTTCCTCAGTTTCCTCATTTGTAAAAAATGAGCTGGAAAAGGAAATGGAAAATTACTCCAGTATCTCTGCCAAGAAAACCCCAAAAGGAGTCACAAAGAATCAGAAATGACTGAAAAAATGATTGAATAACAAAAGCGGTTTCATATTTCAAGAAAATAAAATATATACAATTAATATCAACATATGAAAGAAATCATTTCCCCATTTAGTCAGGAGTCACCCAGCAGAAGCCGTCATTGTGCAGAGCCAGGGACTTTCTTCTCACCTGCCTCAGCCCAACATGCTGCCTGGATATCCAACTAGAAGGCCTCAGGGAACTCTTCCCTTCCCCTGCCCCACTGCCCAATTCCCACCAGGCACTCTGTACTCCCTCACTGTGGGATGACTGCCAGAGATGGTTAGGTGGCACAGTGGATAGAGCACTAGACCTGGAGTCAGGAAGACCTGAGCTGAAAACCAGACTCAGACACTTATTAGCCATGAGACCCTGGGCAAATTGCTTAATCTTTGTGTGCCTCAGTTTCTTCAACTGTGAAATGGGGATAATAATAGCACCTACTTCAAAAAGTTGTTATGAGGATCAAATGAGATGATATTTGTAATGTGCTTAGCATAGTGCCTGGTACATAGGCACATAGTAGGCACTTAATTAATGCTTGCTCCTTTCCCTACTCTACCCCTAGGTAACTCAGGACCCTGTTTCATTCTAACCCCTTTTCTACCACTCACTGTCTTGCTATTGCTCCCCAAAATCCATCATGACTTACCCTCCCCCCTTCTTTCCTCCCTGACCTTTCCATCTGCTCTGAAACTGAACTGTAGATTATCGTCTGTATGTGTATTATCTCTTCCTATTAGGATCTGAGCTCTGTAGTATCAAGGACTGACTGGATTTTCTATTTGCTTAGCATGGCGCTTTGCACATAGTAAGTGCTTAATAAATGTTTTTCCTTTCCATTCTTGCCCTTTCTGGCAGCTGGTCCCTTTTCCACTTCCATATCCACGGCCTCCTTCTCTTACCATTGCTTTCCTTCTTGTTCTTGTTTTTACCAGACTTTTGTGTGAAAATGTTCCAGATTTTTTAAAAAAGAAAACATATTGAAATGTATCTCCCCCTTAGCAAAGAGGTGAGGGAATACTAGGGCAAAATGATGTATACAGTTCTGATGAGATCACTGTAGTGGGTGGTTTTTTGTTTGTTTTTCTTTATTTCAAGATGGAGTGGTTCAATGTGGAGGGCAAAAGTTGGGGAGAAGGGGAGGAAACAGTATTTCTAGAAATCACCATGATGCAAAAACAAAAATAAAATTCAGCAAAACCATCACAGGGAAGACAGTAGCCTTGAATATAGTTTATCTCACCCTAGGAATCACCTTGACTTCTCCAATCAGAGTGGAGCTTCATCAAAGGATACGGAGGAGGGAAAGGATGTGTGATATGCTTGGATAGCATCTGATCAGATACAGGAGGATGGGAAGAACGAATGCCCTTCTCTATATATAGGATGCTGCCAGATGGCAACTCAATTTAGTCTAGCCAGGCAACATGCCTCTGGGTGCCAGCTCCCCAGTCTGAGGACATGTGCCTTCTTCATCACTACCACATTTTTTCTGGCTCCACCTATATTGTCTGAGGAATCCTTGAACCACATTCCTCCTCCCTTTATATTGAAGTTTTCCTGGCCCCATGTCCTACTTTGTAGTCATTCCAGAGGGAGAGACAATGCAGCCCTCCAAAGACTCCTTATCTACACTCCATCTCAACTCCTATGGGGTTTCTTCAGAGAGAAGGCTAGAAAGCTTCTTAGTGTTTTCTTGACCCCAACGGGCTTCTCTCCCAGAATGTGGACCTCTTTTTCTCAATCTCTTCATTTCTATCTCATTCCAAAACAGCTTTCAAGTGCCAAGTCCACCTATCTCCTAGTTGAATTAGAAAAATTCATGTCAGAAATTGTAGTTGAGATTTATGTACTATTGGGCAGTCCTTGTCTGAGGGGGCACCAGATTATGAAGGCAACCATTTAAAACAACAGCAACACTCAGATACGGATTAATGGGGAAGATTAAGACCCAGAAGCAGTCATTGTGCAGAGCCAGGAATCCCAGACTATAAATATTATAACAGGGGACCAGGGAGGAGGAGGTACAGGACAGAAACAAAAAATCAAAACAAGGCCAGACCTTTTTTTTGATGAAGAAACTAAGGCCCAGAGGCCTGACCTCATGTAGCTGGTTAACGGCAGAGCCGGAATGTGAATAGAGGTCTCTAGAGTCCTAGATCAATGTTCTGTACTACATCATGTGTGTAACCCTTGTGTCAAAGGTTTCTTCCCATTGTGAGGGGCCCAAGTACATTCTGAAGGGCTTCTGCTGCTCTAGATCATTGCCCCTACCCAGATTATCTGAGAATTTAGTATCTGATGATCTCTGAGCATTTATTTACCAATTCCCCTTACAAGCACATGGTTTTACAAGGCTTAAAGAATAAGCAGGTTTATTGTACATCAAGGAAAGCAGATAGAATAGCAGAATTTCTAGGAAATAACCACATATATCACGGAGCCGCATTTCTACCCAGTGTCCAGTACAATCTCTGTTATAGTCCAGAATGGGCAGTACACATGCCTCCTAGTAAAGCTATCATAGCCTCCTTTCTGACCACATCCAATATACCTTGTTACTCAATTGGCAGTTCATTTTAGGTTTCAGCAATTAGTGCCCAATGTCTTTCCATGTCCCAGTCTCCTATAGAGGACTGTTTTAGCTTCTCCTGGTAGGTTTCCCATCTTCTTCCACTTTCTAATGTTTCAGTTCACATACAGAATAATTTCCTAACAGGAAGGGAGGAGAATAATGCTCCTGGTGCTCAAAGCACTAGGTCACAGACTGAGAGGATCTCTCTTCTTTCATCCTCCATGCCCAGCACTGGTATTTTGTCCTCCCAAAAGTCTGCTCTGGGCTTTCCCTTGTACTGACATTTTGGTAAGCTGCCACCTCTCCAAATGCACTATACTTTCAGCTCCAGAATCCCCTGGGTCCCGCATCATCCTTCCTTAGAACTTCATGGTTTCTTCCTCTTTTCATCTCTTTATAGCCTTTGATGATCCCTGAGTCTAAAGACTAGAGAAAAGATAAAGGGGAAATGGTAAAGAATTGATTGAAGAAACTCTGAAGTTTCTGACCCATTTGTATGGGATGGAGTCCCTATCAATGCTTGAAGTTGATACCAACTCTCCTCTCAAGGGGAAATGACTTCTTGACTTCAACTTTTTCTCAGGGTTTAAACCTGTCTTCAAAAACAAGACCAAATCTTATTTTGAATGACATCCCATTGATATCTGCTCAGTAGAGTCAAAATGCTAGCCATCTTTAACTCACTTACTGCTACCTATTTCCATAGTAGAGGCCATGATTTCTAGTCTGCCCTTGGAGGAGCTATGATGGGGGGCGATAATCATTTTCCTTATGTCTCATTCCAAAAAGAAAGAACAGATTAACTGGGGAGAAGTGACTTAGTCTGTAGGAAATTACCTAAAATAGAGGGGTTAGGAGGGGGAGGCAGACAGGAGGTAAAGAGAAAAGTCAGGATGGAATAAAACAACATTTAAGAAAAAAAAATGAAATAATCAGAAAGGCCCAACTGTTATCCCCAGAGGGGAAGAAAAGGACAAAAAAGAAGGAAATAAAAATAGCAACAACATTAAGAATAATAACTAGTGCTCATACAGCACTTTAAGGTTTGCAAAGCGCTACAAATATTACATTATTTTTTCTTTACAACAGCCCTAGAAATAGGTGCTAATAATCATAGTGAAGCAGAAGATGTGAGAGAGAGAGGAAGGAAGTGGAAAGAGAAGGGCAGAGAGAAATATGGAAAAACAGTGAGCGGGCTGATGGCAAGGGGAGAGGGAGAGAGACCATAGAATGAATGTGACAGCTTTTATCAAATTACTGTGGTTTTCAGTGCACACAGTGTGATATTACCATCGGCAAGAAAATCAGAGCAATCTCTTTTCTCTCTGACTAGATAATTTCACACACATTAACACACTGGAAATCAACCCAATAGGCTCCAAATACTGGCTCTTTTCATTCTTTTTTTTTTAAAAAAATCATTTGGCATAGTGATGCTGCTCATTTGTCTGCCTCAGGTATAAGAGAGAAGCTTGGGTTGCTCCCCTTCCCAAAAGGCCTGCTTTGCAGAGTGCGGTTTAACTTGTTCTCACTAAGAATTACTAACTACATGCCTGACAATAGATAGAGTTGGAAGCTCTGAACAAACAGATTTGTGGGGAGGGAAGGCCACCTAATGGCTTGTACTGGTGTAAAGGAGAGAACAATGAATTTAGAGTCAGAAGGCCTGGCTTCAGATTCTGGACCTGACATCCACTACTTATATAACTTATGTGGACTCCAGTTTCCTCAATGTAAAATAAAAAATTGGACTAGATTATTTCTAAGGATCGTTTCCACTCTAAATCCTATGAAATCTAAAATACCTCAGCAATGCTCTAGGCCAATCGTTCTTAAAGTGTGGCCTCATAACTCGTGTAGTCACCGAGACCCTTTCTGGGGATCCTTGAGGTCAACACGATTTTCACAATAACACCGTGATATATTAATTTTAGATGTTTTGATTTCTAATATGGTAAACATCAATAGATATAATCCACATAAACAAAAGTTCTTTGTGGTCCTCAATAATTTTCAAGAATATAAAGGGGTCCTGAGACCAAAAAGTTTGAAAATCACTGTTTTATGCTTTTTGTGAAGTTTGGAACTAAGGAAGAGGGAGAGTAGATTCCACTGTTTTTGAGACCTTCCTTCCTTCTCCACCAGAAAGCTCCAGGACTTGGTTTTCTGACACATTTTTCTGGTTCCTTCATGCCACTACATCTCTTGGTACTAGGTTATAGATGCCCAACATAGCTTGTAAAAAAAGAGACAGTGTTTAATGTCCCACAAGTTTTGATTGTCAGGGTAGTTTTCATAAGATCATTTAATTTAGAACTGTAAGAGACCTTAGAGGTTACTTAGTCAATTTCTGTCATCTTATTTGAAACTAAAGGTCTTAAGAGGTCAAGGTCATATAAGTAGCAATCTAGAATCAGAACCCAGAAAGTCTGATTTCAATTCTGGTCCCCTTCCCTATGATACACTGCCTCTTCCTGTCATAGGCATACCCAAGAACTGAGGAAGGCTTCTGAAAGTGTTATTAAGGAAGCATCTGTTGCTTATTTATGACAGAAAATTTTTAGCATCCAAACACTTCAGTTTGCATCATGGCCAGGTACACATGACTGCCCCAAGAACACACGTAATACAAAGGGTTAAAGCTGTTGACACAAAAAGGAGCATCCCATCCTCCGAACTTGTTTCTGGCTTTCCCTATTGGTAGTAAATCAGCTCTGCAGCCACAGTATAAAGCATAGTTCAGGAGCATTAGTCCGAAGGCATGAGTGCTTCTCCTGGCAGCCTGCAGCTTACATTAGAATGGGATGAGAATCTACCCCTTTGTAGTCTCTAGCCTCCTCCCCTTTCCTTGTGCTTTCATGAACCTCCATTCTATCATTAACAAAATCCCCTCTATTATAGTCTTCTTCGTCTCAAGTTCTAACTGTCTTGTACTCATTGAAACCCAGTTCCCTCCAGAAGATGCAGTATTTCTCCAGACTACCTCCACTTGTCTTTTCTTGCCTCCCAAGACACAGGCCAGGAGGAGAAATAACAAAATGTCTTGTTCCTCACTCTCCCATCCAGATCCTTCCAGTATTGCTGTCGTCAAGCAAACTCTCCCCCTTTGAAATTCATTATGACCTTATATACCTCCTGTCCAGATCATTGTTGAAATCATATACTGGTCTCCGGGTCATGCTCCATCCTTTCTCAATGAGTTTGATACTTGGCTCACAGTCTTTCTCCTCATCCTTCCCCTGCCCTCATACTTGGGACTTCAGTAAGCACCTTGATGTTCCCTCAAGCACTCTGGTCTCCCAGTTAATGAATCTTGTCAACTCCCATGGCTGATATCTTCACTCTGACTCACCCAGGCACAAAATACCTTAGATCTTGCTGATATAATGGTTCCATCTCCAAAACCCTGAACTTGAAATTCTCCCTTTTATCACCTTTTATCATAACCTCTTGGCCTGTCACTTCCTCACTACTGCTAAAAATTTTTTTAATTTAATTTTTTTTACATTTACAAACATTTATTTTCTCTTCCTCACACCTTCAATAACCTTTGAGGGAAAAAGAAAAACAGAACCTTTGTCACAAATACATGCAGTTAAGCAAAATAAATTTCCATATTGGTCTTGCTTTAAAATGTTTCCTTGTTCTTAATATTGAGTTCATCATCTCTCAGTCAGGAGGTAAGTAACATACTTCATCATTCGTCCCCATGAGTCAGGGTGAGTCATTGCATTGTCAAGAAGTCTTAGGTCTTTCTAAGTTGTTTGTTTTTTATAATGTTGTTATTGCATAAATTAACTCTGTATCACTTCATACAGTTTCTCTGAAACTGTCCTTTTTATTACTTCTTATATTGTGATAATATTCTATTACATTCATATATCATAATTTGTTCAATCAGACCCCAATTGATGGGTACTCATTAATTTCCAGATCTTTCCCATGCCAAAAAAAAGCTGTTATAAATATCTTTGCACATGCATCCTTTCATTCTTTGTTTGATCTCTTTGCCTCCCTCCCTATTTTTCACCTTAAGCATGACCACCAGCTTCCTTAACCCTCCTGTTCTCCCAGCCCATCAATCCTGAATCACAGTCACAGAATCCCAAAGTTGAAAGGGATCTTGGTGACCATTTGGGCTAACCTGAACTGCCATCCCCTTTGTAACATACCTGACAAAATTTCCAACTTTCACCCATTATTTCTAGTTCTGCCTCTTGGGACCAAATGAAACTAATATAATATCTTTCCTATATAATAGTCCTTCAAATGGAAGTCTTTCAAATGGAAGGCAGTCGTCTCTCCTTCGAGTTTCCACAGATAGGTGACATAATTGGTATTAGGTGGTGAAGTGGATAAAATGCTGGGCCTGGAGTTGGGAAGAGCTGAATTTGCATTTGACTTCAGATATTGACTAGCTGTGTGACCCTGGGTAAGTCACTTATCTTCAGTTTACCTCAGTTTCCTCAGTTGCAAAATGAGGTTAATAATAACACCAACCTCTCAAGATTCTTTGGAGGATCAAATGAGATATTTATAAAGCGCTTACATAGTTCCTGGCACATGATAGGCAACAAGTGCTTTTCCCCTTCCTCTCATTCCCCTTAACCGATTCTCATAATGTGTGAGATTCTTCAACATCCTGTTCACCCTTCTCTAGGCACTCTGTTATCAATATCATTCCTAAAATCTGGTGGCCTTCCTAGCAGCAGTGTCTTTGGATCTCTTCTTACAGTGATTAGCTTAGGGTCTCTGTCTCTTCCTAAGAAAGTGCTATTCTAGGGTCTCTCCTCTTACTGGGCATTGTGTTCTGTGGTCTAAAGACTCTCCTTAGGTCTTCCTCTGACCCTAACTTCAATCAGTTGACTTTGATGTGGTTAACTCTATATTGTTCTGGGACAGCTAAATGGCAAAGAGGGCTGGTCCTGGAGACAGGAAAACCTGAGTTCGAATTCAGCCTCAGACACTAGCTGTGTGACCTTGGGCAAGTCACTTAACCCATTTGCCTAAAAAAAGTCCCTCCTAGATCACTGCCTTGTTGTAAAGGAACTTGCATAACTCAATGAAACTATAAGCTATGCTGTACAGGGTTGCCCAAGATGGACAGATCATGGTGGAGAGCTCTGAAAAAAAAAAAAAAGGTGAAGGGAGATTGCAAACCAAGCCAGTACCTTTACCAAGAAAATCCCGTGGAAAAAATAGTCCACGGGGTCATGACTGAACAACTAAATAATAACAAATATATCATCCTCTACTTTCTGATTCCTCCTCCACCCCATTCTATAGCAATTCACAACTCCCATATACTCCTCCTCCCCACTCCACCCTCAAGTCCCTACTCTATACCTTGTTTGTTCCTACTCATGTGCTGCTGAACACCATTGGAAGAAGTCATGCAACATTGCTGAATGAGTCCCCTAAAGACACATATGTAGCTGGGTCTGCCCTGCTACTTGGCAGCTCCTTTATTCTTCTGATTGGCACGCAATTAAAATTCTTGCAGTGGAGCTTCCAAACATTCACTTTTCAAACCCCCAATCTCCCTACTGAAAGGGCCTTCTTCTCTTTGCCTTCTCTACTTGACAGAGTGTCTCAACTCCCACTTTACTGAGAACTCAGAAGCCAGGGTTGCTGGGATTTTCCTCTTCATTCCTACTCCAAACCCCAAACCCCACTTCATCATCTCTTCTCTCCTTCTTTGGTCCTAGCTCTGATGAAGAGGTGGTCTTTCTCCTTTCCAAAGCCTCTCTGCTTGTACCCTAGATCCCATCTTCTCCTGTTTTCCCTATGAGCTTGCCGCATCACCCATTCTCTACTTGCATCTTCTATTTTTATCTATTAACTATTGTTTCTGTTGTCTACCAATATGCCTTGCTTCTTCACCAAAAAAAAATTCTTCATGTGACTCTGCCCCACCCTCAAGCTGCTAGGCTATATAATTTCTCCCTTTGACAACCAAAATCCTGGAAAAAGTCACCTATACTCATTGCCTCTACTTCCTTACTAACAATCCACTTCCCTTATAATCTGACTTTTGACGTTACCATTAAAACTACTCCCTCTAACATAATCAATGATCTTTTTTAAAAATAGGGTTTTTGTTGATGTCTTCTGTTTTTTATATTATCATAGTTATCCCAATTTATATATATATGTGCAATATATGTATGTATATATATATGTAAATATATACATACATATATTAGCTCTGTCTCGCTGTGCATCAATTCATATAAATCTTTCCATGCTTTTCTGTATTCTTCACATTCATAATTTCTAACAGCACAGTAATATTCCATTACATTCATGTACCACAATGTGTTTATTCATTCTGCGATCGACAGCATCAACTTTGTTTCCAATTCTTTGCTATCACAAAAAATGCTTCTATAAATATTTTGTTGTATATGGCATATGTTTTTCTTTTTGGTGGCTTCCTTAGGTTTTAAACCTGGTAATAGAGCCTTTTGTTAAAAAAGCACAGTCATTTTAGTCACTTTATTTGCATGCTATCTCTACAGCATACCACACATCCATCTTCTTTTCACATAGTTACTATCCTATAATCTCTCTCCAGACTATTGCAGTAGCCTCATAACCATTCTCTCTTCTCCTAGTCTCTCCTCTCTGCAATTTAACCTCCAGAGAGCCACCAAAATAATTTTCCTAAGGCACAGATTAGATTATATCATTTCACTATTCAAAGATATTAGGTGGCTCCTGATCATTTCTAGGATAAAATACAAATTCGTGCCTGTTATTTAGCGCATTCCACAGTATGGCTCCAACCTACCTTCTGCAACTTTTCCCCTAAATACTTTGCAAACATTATAGCATTATATAAACATGCATTATTATTATATTACTCCTTTTCATACACTGTAGATTTTAGACAAACTATCCAACTAGCAGTTGCCCAAACTTGGCATTCCATCTACTGTTCTCATATTTTCATATAGACCTAGAATGTATTCCTTCCTCACCACCATCTCTCAGAATGTTTAGCTTCCTTCAATGCTTAGTTCTATAGTGCCCAGTCATACTAGAAGCTTTTCCCAATGCCGATAGTCATGAGTGCTCTCTCCCTCCTCAAATTACCTTGTATTTACTTATCTGTGTACATAATATAAGCCCTGAGCAGAATGTTAATTCATTGATGGCAAGCACTGTTTCATTTCTGTCTTTGTATCCCTAGTTCTTTGCACATATTAGATTCTTAATAAATATTTGTTGAATTGAATGAGGGGAAGGTTACTGGCATCAGCCACAGCTGATAATATTTGTGAAGATCTTAGCAGAATGCCTGGCACATATTAGGTGCTTAATAAATTCTTCCTTCTTCCCTCCCTCCCTTCCTCCTTTCCTTCCTTCTTTCCTTCCTTCTTCCTTCTTTCCTTCCTTCCTTCTTCCTTTCCTTCCTCTCTTCCTCCCTCCCTTCTTTCCTTCCTCCCTCCCTTCCTTCCTTCTTTCTTTCCTTCTTCCTTCTTTCCTTCCTTCTTTCTTCCTTTCCTTCCTTCCTCCCTCCATCCCTCCCTCCCTTCCTTCCTTCCTTCTTTCTTTCCTTCCTTCCTTCCTTTCTTCCTTCCTTCCTTTCATCCTTCCTTCCTTCCTTCCTTTCATTCTTCCTTCCTTCCTGCCTTCCTTCCTGCCTTCCTTCCTTCCTTCCTTCCTTCCTTCCTTCCTTCCTTCCTTCCTTCCTTCCTTCCCTCCTTCATTCCTTTTCTCTCTTCCTTCATTTTTCCTTCTTTCCTCTCTTCCTTTTTTTTTAAAGATTGTATCTCCCTGTCTTATCCAAACTGAAAGTACAGTGGCTGCTACTCATGGGCCTGATCCCGCCCTAATTGGCATGAAAGCTTTGAACTGCTCCTTTTCCTACCTAGACTGAACTGCTCCTCAAGCAGAATTTAATGCAGATACCTTATCACCATAGCCCACTATGGCTCAAAACTCTCAAGTTCAAGAGATCTTCCAGGCTCAGCCTTCCTGGTACCTGGAAATAGAGGCATGCACCACCATGTCCAGCCTTTTCCATGTTGACAATGAATTATTAGCAATTGCTCTTAGAGTCAGACTATCCAACCAATTCTCAGTCCATCTATAGGTAATTGAATTATTTTCTAGTCCACATAACTTCACCTTCTTCTAAAGGATAGTAGGAGAAAATTTGTAAAAAGCTTTCACAAAAATCAAGGTAAATTATATCTATAACATTCACCTCACCTACTAGTTTAGTAATCCTGTCAAAATAGAAAAATGAAATTCCTCTCACTTGACCTGTTCTTAATGCAGTCATGCTGGTTCTTTGTAACCCCCCTACCCCTTCTAGATATCATCCAACCATCTCTTTCATGCTTTGTTCTATAATTTCCTCTGGAAACAAAGTCAAACTCACTGAAATAATTTGCAAACTTTATTCTTTCCCCCCACCTTTTTTTTTAAATTAGAACAATTACCTTTTTCTAATCTTGTGGTACTCTGAGTTTTCCATGATCCTTCAAATGTCAATACTAACAGCTCAGTAATAACATTTGCTGCTTCTTTTTAGCATCTGAAAATATAGTTCATCTGGGCCAAGTGACTTGACATGATCAAGGGCAACAAGATGCTTCCTTATTATTTCCTTACTTATCTTGAATATCAACTCCCCATGAGTCATATTTACTCTGTAATTTCCAGGGCAAGGTCATTCTTCAGGGAAGAGAAAAGAGAAGCAAAACAACAATTGAACAGCTCTGCCTGTACTTATAATCAGTCATCATCATCCCATCCACTCTTAGGGTTCTATCTTTTCTTTGATTCTCCCCTTTTCCCCTATGTAGTAAAAGAAAAATCAAAAACCAGACTAAACAAACCAACCATCACCCATTTGGTTGTGTTTAGCTTCCACTTCCAAGCTTAGCTTATTCTGAGCTTTGGCACTCCTAATAACATGGTTATAGCACTGAGCCATGCTCCTATCATCTTCTGCTCCCTGGCCTTGTTTCTATCTTCTGTGCATTTCTTTTTAAAAATTTCAGGTAGTTTGTTGAATTTCCTGGGCATCTATATTGGCCTCTTCAGAGAAATCCCACTTTTCCTCCTCCTTGGAATTACTTTGTGTCTTCAGAATTTAATTCTTGAGACTCTCTGTCCTAGTTTAACTTCTCCCATGGCATTTTAGTTCATGTATCTGTCCTGTATGTTAATCCATGTATTAGTCCTACTTTTCTGTCCTCCGAAATCTGCCTTTCCAAAATCCAGAGTGCATTATACCCAGATTCTTCTTCTCTATCACAAACTCTAGAAGGGAGTGGTCATTTCTTCCCAAGGTTCAGATCATTTCCACTCTAGCAAACAACTCTTCCCAGTTAGTGGGAATCGGATGTAGAATAGAATTTTCCCTTGTTGATTTCTCCATCTGTTGAAAGATGAAATCGCCAGTAAAGGAAATAAAGAAGTTATTAGCTGCTTTTTTTTTGACACAGAGAGAGCTCAAGTAGGTATCTGGATAATTGATGTCTCCTCATCATTATTACATCTTGCTTTTGTGCCAGGCTTGTGCTATGTCCCTCAGACTCCTCGTGTATTTTTTTCTTTCTCTCTAGGTGGTCTGTAGTATACTACAAAATCACTTCTATTTCTCTCTCCATTGACCTCTACTCAAATATTCTGTCATGATTCCCCCTACCCCTGCCCAGGTTCCTGGATTTCTTCTCTTAGTTATAACTTCTTAAAACAAGGCTATCTGATACTCCCACACACATGCCTTTTATCTTTCCTGTTTCTCCTGAATAAAGTATAACTATCCAGAGCCATTTTCCTTTCATGGGTTTTATCCCATCAAGTCTCAGTGCCATCTATGAGATCAAACTTTCTTCTTTGCGTTAAAATATCTAGTTCCTTTTTTTTTGGCCTAAACTTTAGGCATTTGTGTATAAACATGTAAAGCCTTAAATTTTACTACTGCCTCTTTACTTGGATTTTGTGTTCTTTAAACTTCTGCATAGCTACTCTTTGTGGTATCTAAATTAGGGCCAAGAGATAGTCTCTTCCCTTCTCCATATTTATACTTTTAAGTGTTGGTTTTTTTAAATTAGATTTCTAAAACACTCAAAAACACATTTTTACTAGACCTTGTTAGGTGTACTGCATTTCTCTCCAGGAAACTGTCATCTCTATTGTTAAAGCCATGGTCTACAAGGATAAATTCCATTCTAAGACACCATATTCTTAGCCAGTTATTTGCTTCCCAAATTAATTTTTCTTTTCTGCATGCCTTGCTTTCAATGGGCAATGGCAAGAAAAATACAGCTTATGTCCCAGTAGTCTTCAGTTTCCTGCCCAAGACTTTATAATCCTTGGCTATACTTTGGAAGTTCCTCCTGGAAGTGTCACTTATGCCCATGTGAATCACCAGAAATGGCACAGTAGTTGTCATCTGTTTTACTAAGTCTTGGGTAATTCTTAGTTATGTCTTGGATTCATGCCCCAGGAAGACAACAGAACTCTCTATTGTTATCAGGTCATCAAATAGCTTTAGTACCCTTGAGCAAGGATTTACCAATTACTGTGAGTCTTCTCTTCTTCCTTTGACCCTTACTGGTTGAGCTCTCACCTGGTAGCATCTGTGTAGCTCTTTTCTATGATTCTTGGGAAAACAAGAAGCTTCTTCCTTCTCAGAGTAAACAGTTCCTTCCTCTTCAGTAAGATCACAAATTTGTTTTTAAATTCTCATTTTTCAGCTGTCATTTGCCTTCCTTATTTCTTCTCTATTAGACATTTCCATTCCAATATTCCTAGGAAGGTCAAGCTTCTCCCTTGCCACCCCAGATGCCTCTTTTTTCCCCCACTAAAGCCTTGCTTCTCTTTCCTTTAGGAACACTTTGTTTTCCCTAGGAACCTGGCATTTGGAGAGATTTTTTCACCATCTCCACAAAGAGAGAGATTACCTTATACCTATGTAATGCCCTATTAGGATAATTATCTCATTTTTAGCCAGAGTTGCAATATGATGGTCATAGCTATGTTAACTCCTGACCTCTTGCTATTGAGGAAAAATTCAGTTTATTAAAAATGGTTGGACAATATAACATTAGATGCAGGTACATATTTTCCTTAAAAATTTCTCCCTATTTATGAATGTTATATGCAAATATGTGTTGAAGCCACCTTATACCAGCTCATGAATAAATTTTCAGTGTGAACATTTATATCTTGGAAATCTGCAAATGTTACAAATCAGGGTTTGATTTATTGTTTTGTTGATTGTCTAGTCTTAAGAAAGGGCTGGAGAAAATGTTGGTAATACAGGTGAAACTTAAAAGTGTGATGCGTTTACTATTTTTTCAGAGATCTGGTTGTTAAACATTTACTAGCATGCCTCTGGCTATGTGCATCCATATACCATGTTGATATTGGGTATATAGGTGGAATAGTTTTCTCCAGGATTATTGGGAGATGCTTTGCTGCTCTTTTCTTACTATGCCATTTCTCCAAATAGTTTTTATTTTAAGCTAATTGTGTCCTCTGACATTTGGAAGATAGACTTGTTTGTGGGGGCTAATAAGCCACAGTTTTGAGGACAAAGACTCACATGGTTCCCTCACACAGTAGATAGAGTACTGGGCCTGCAGTTAGGAAGACTCATCTTCCTGAATTCAAATCTGGCTTCAGACACTTATTAGCTATGTGACCCTGGGCAAGTCATTTAATACTGTTTGCCTCTGCTTCCTCATCTTTAAAATGAGCCAGAGAAGGAAATGGCAAAACACTCCAGTATCTTTGCCAAGAAAAGCCCAAACAGGGTCACAAGGAGTTGAACATGCCTGAAATGACTGAACAACAACAAAATGCTTCCGAAAGAGACATTCCTTATGAGATGGGGGGAGTTCCTGATTCTAAATATGTGTTTTATAGCTATTAATATCTATGTGTATTCAATGTCACCCTATTAGATTACAAACTCCATGAATACAATTAACTTAAAATCTTAATTATCTTTGTATTTCCCCTGGAACCTTGCACTGCACCAAGAAATTAATAAAGGATTGTTGAATGAATGCATGAACAAATTCAACAATGAAATGGTATACTTTACTCAAAATAAAATCTGTTAAAAAGGGGTGGTACTTAGCATTCTATATCAAAAAGATATCCACAATATGGGAATCTGAAGTGGGAAATATGATGAGGAACATGTGGGTAAAGATAAAAGAACAGAGGAAAAAATGTGTTTGGCAGTATATCACCCGTCTAGGTGGAGGCTAGGTATGATTCTTTCCTGAAATAGGTAAGAAAACTGGTACAGAGAAACTGTGGGGTGATGGACATTTCAACTTCTTCAAACACACTAGAAATCTCATTTGGCTAAAAGAAGAGGATCTGAAAAATTCAAGATTTGCTGACAAATTTATCTCTTAGAAGAAAAATATGATGATAGTTCTTCTAGCCCTGCAACTCAGCACAGAGCTAGGTGAAGTCAGTGGCTGAGGCAGAATCCATAGTCCTAAATGAACTGGTAAAATGAGAGGATTCTAGTTTGGTGTAGGTCCTGGAACACAGTCCAAGAAGCTGCTCTCTGGAACTGGGTGGACCAGTTGATGATTATGAAGGTTCAGAGGTGGGAAGTGGTGGCCATCAATCATCAATCAATTAAAAAACATGTATTAAGCACCTACTACATGCCGGCTGTCAGGCTAAGTATTCAAACTAGACAAAAGAGATCTGGTTTAATTAATTGCCATTATGGACAATCATAATTTAATTAATGGCCATTATGGGCACCTTTAAGTTTTAAGCCTATCTGTACACCAGATGGTTTCATTCAACTCACTCAACATCCTATCAGCTAAGAAGCTTTCCCCACTACTGATGCTTTTGTTAAATTCCACTTCATCTTAAGGGCAGTAGACCATAGAAGAAGTGATGGATTTGTTCTGTCCAGGAAATGGAACTACTAGTCCCTATTTACTTATTTTTTTATATCAAAGAGAATGTTCTTCAGACTGGAAAGGGGAGAATGAATCTAGTTAAAAGGATATTCAAAAGACAAAAATAGGAGAGGAAACAGAGAGTACCCACCAGCTCTAAATGAATCCAAATGTTCCAGCCAAAATATAGCCCTTCCCAAATTACAACAACTTATAGTTGTATTGACTGTAAACTACTTAATAGTTTTCAAGAAATGGCGGGGGTTGGGGGGTGGGTGGAGGATGGTGGCAAAAGACTGGAATTTGCTTAATGTTCTGATTTTGAATGAGGAAAATAAGAATTTCAACAACTCAGAATGGTGAACTTTGATGTCCATCTTGGACAAAATTCTAGAAGTTGTTGTAGAGATTATTTCTGAGGGCTTAGAAAAGTCACTAGGACCCAGTATGGGAATAAATTATAGAACAAAAAATACACTTTTAAAGTAGGGTTGTTAGACTAGTAGAATAAGGGAATGCTATAGATATAGTATATCTGGATTTCAGCAAGGCATCTGAGAAAATATTCCATTATTTCCACCCCCTCCCCCCACCATCTGCCCTCTCTATTCCTACTCCCAAGCTAATGAATGCTGCTGAAAGAAGCTATAGAGTCATACGACCTGGGTTAACCTCATATAATCTACCTTCAACAAGGCCTTCACTATTGTAGAGCAAACATTTTATTCATCTTTGATTGACTCCCTATCATACACCCCCTCCGTGACTGTTTCAAACCTCCTCTTTCCTCAGATCTCCAACCTCATTGCTACTGCCACCCTTTCCAAGAGATGAACCTTGCCTCCTCCTTTACTGGGATTGAAGACATCAATTATAGCTTCCTCATCTCTTCTCCATACCTCAAAACCTCTTTACCTTCTAACCTATCAGCCTCTTCAACTTTCCAAGGCACAAATTTTCGATTGTGCCCCTGATCCTAACCTCCCTCATCACTTTTGGGAACACAGCCTATCAATTACTTTTTTTCTTATCATTACTCTCTCCCATGGTATTATCTATTCTACACATTTGATTTCCAAATATAAATTGTTCTCCTGAACTTCAGTCCCATGTTGTAAATTGCCTATTGGACACATTCACTATACCTCCCATTAATGCATCAAAATTAGGAAGAACAATTAGACTTAAATTTCATAGGTCTGGGGTACTCCTGGGTGACGATACTCCCTCTATCAAAGCAGATCATCACCTTCTCTGTAACTTATAGTCTAAAGAGACTTGTCTAGAGCATGGGGGGATTAAATTTGAAGCCAGGTCTTCCTGCCTTTTAGGTCAGTTATCTATTTGTCACACCAAACTTCCTCTCTAATTTCCAACTTAACATGTCCAAAACACAATTTATCATCTTCCTCATAAATCTACCCTGCTTTCAAACTTCTCTGTTTTTCTTGATAATATCCCATTTGCCAGTCACATAAGTGTATGTCCTTGGACTGCCCTAGACTCTTCTTTGTCCCTTACCCCTAATAGACAATCAGTTGTCAAACCCTGTCAATTTTAGTGTTAATTCTACATGTACATTTCTCATATCTGTTCCCTGCTCTTTACTCAAATGGCCACTACCCTCATCAGTTTTAACATAGTAGATTGTAAGTCTCCTTCATTTCCCACCTAACTGCTGGACTTTTCCAGTATGCTCCAGGAACTTCTTCATCCCAGAAGGTCACTTCGACTCTGGAACTTGTACCTTATCAATATCCTCTTCTCTGGGGACTCTCCCTCTGATTTGGATGGAGGGCTCCTTCCAGAATTTCCATTCAGGAAGGGGCCCAGGTCATCTCTTCTTTCATTTCCCTCCTGGCTGTACTCCAGACACCCACCCCACCCCTCCCACATACCTTTCCTTTACCTCTCACCCCTGCTTTCCAATTCCCTTTTGTGTATTGTTTTCCCTCATTAGATTGTAAGCTCCTTGAAAACAGGAATGTCTTCCTTTTTTTTTGTATCTGTATCCCCAGTGGTTAGCACAGTAACTGGCACATATTAGTCACTTAGATGTGTATTGACCACCTGGTCTCCCCACCTCTAGTCTTTCGCCTCTCCAATCCATCCTCCACACAACTGCCAAAATCACTCTCTTGATCAAAAAACTTTCAGTGACTAGGATAAATGACAAATTCCACAATCTCAGGCCACCCACAATATCTCTCCAATCTTTTTCCAACCATCACATTAGGTTCCAACTCAAGTGGATGACTTGCTGTTCCCTGGCCTCAACATGTCATCTCCATCCCTCTATGGATTCCCACAAGCTTTCTACCACGTCTGTAATACACCTGTAGTGAACTGTATCTCAAATAATTCATATCATTCTTCAAAGCTCAGGACTTTGTAAAGCCTTTCCTAAGAGTGATAGGGTAGAGTAGAAAGAATTCTGGTTCTGGAGTCATGACGACCTGGGTCCAAATCCTATTTCAGACTGTGTGACTCCATGCAAGTCATTTATCCTCTATGGGACTCAGTTGTACTGTCTGTAAAATGATCTCCTTAGTTTTAATTCTTTGATCCCCATCCCTAATTGTCTTCTCTCTTCCTTCAGATTGTATCTATCTCTCTAATAGAATATAAGATCCTGGAGGTAAGGGACTATTTTATTTTTATTTTCATATGCCTAGTGCCTAGCTCAGTGTCTTGCACATAATAGGTTCGTAATTCGTGTGTGTTGAATTGAATTGATTCTACCTACTGGCTTTTCCCCTGCTGCCTACAAACAAGCTGAGATTTCCCAATCCTCAAGAAACCTTCCCTTAATGCTGCCATGACCTCAAATTGTTGTCCTCTATCTTTTCTCCCATTCACTGCCAAACTCCTAGAAGGAGTAATCTATACTAGCTGCCTCTTTACTACCTCCATTCACCCCTTAGCCCATTGCAATCTGCCTTCTAACTTCATCACTCTACTTAAACTACCCACTTAAATGCCACCAATGACATCTTAAGTGTTAGACCCAATGGTCTTTTTCTCAGTCCACATCCTCTCCAAATTTTCTGCAGCGTTCAGCACTGTTAATCACCTCTTTCTTCTGGATACTCTCTCCTCCACTGTATTCAGTTAGTGGTGCCTGACACATAGTAGGCACTTAATAAGTTTTTGTCTAATTCAGTGTGCTTGTTGCACTGAGTAGAAAATCAGAGCATAGAAACTGGAATGGATTCAATGACATTAGGCCTCAGGACTCTTTGAAAAAACGAGCTTAGCTGGTTTCCAAACTGCTTTCATGCCAGTTTGATCATAGATTATTATTACTCTTGGCAGAGGTACTGGAGTGGTTTGCCACTTCCTTCCCCAGCTCATCTTATAGATGAGGAAACTGAGGAAAATGGGGTTAAGTGACTTGCCCAGGGTCACACAGCTAAGTATCTGAGGCCAGATTTGAACCCAGGAAGATGGGTCTTCCTGATTCTAGGCCAACCATCTAACTACCCCTTGGCCATGGATAGCACACTGGAATAAACCCTTCTCCTCTGCTAAGCAGCCTTGAAAACAATTTAGAACTAGAATATAGAACTAGAAGGGTTTTTAGAGGTCATCTAATCCAATCGTTTCATTTCACAAATGAGGAAACTGAGGCTCAGAAAGATTTATTATATAATACTGGTAAAGTGCTTTGAAAACTTTAAAATGCCATATAAATGCATCATCACCATCATCGCCATCACTATTATTAAACTTGTGCAAGATCACATATAGTGTGTCACACACGATCAAATCTGAGATTTGAACCCACATCCTCTGGCTTTAAAATCTAACACTCTTTTCATTGCACTCTCCTTTTGACTTTTTTGAACTTGCCCTCCCATGGAGAAACACATAGATTAGCCTTAGAAATGACTCACCTGGGAGAAATCCTCATTACTCCTCGGCAGCCTGTTATGGGGGTCTGCTCCTACGGTCAGCAGTATCTGAAGCATCCTGACTCACGTATTGTTTGGAGGATCTACTGGTCCTACACAGCAGGCGTCAGTCCATTTCCCCCCATTTCCCCTTATTCCCTCATTTCCTTTCCTCCTTCTCAATACACTACCAAGCTTCCTGTGGATATATTCACAAAGTCTTGGATTTGAAGCCTGAATGAGTAATGATACCATTAATTGTGTGACCTTAGGTCTCTTCACTTTGGGGAGCCCCAGTCTCCTCACCTGTAAAATGAGGGTGTTTGTTTTATCATGTAAATCCAATTAGAGTCCTCTAATGGAGAGAGGAACTCGACCTGTGACCTTACTGGTATAGGGAATTCTCAGATGAAGAAATTCCTTTTACCAGTACCAGTACAGCACCTTCTCTGCACCTTGCAGTGCTGAAGAATTAGGCACTGAGGAGTTAAGTACTTGCTCACAGAGAACTGCCATGTGACCTGATGAGACTAAAAATCCAATCTTTCTGGTAGGCAGCTAGGTGGCATAGTAGATAGAGTGCTGGTGTTGGAACCTGGAAGAAATGAGCTCATAATTCTACCTCAGACATTTAATAGCTGCATGACCCTAGATGAATCACTTTATTTCTTCAAGCCTCTGTTTCCTCATCAATAAAATGGGGATAACAATAGCACTTGCTTTGAAAGGTTGTGGTGAAGATTGAATGAGATAATATATGTTAAAAACTTTGCCAAGCTTAAAGAGCTGCATAAATGTTAGCATTATGGTGACGATTACTCCTGAAGCTGAGACCAGCTCTCTTTCCACTATATCAATGTCAAATTCAAATAGAAACAGATTTTCAAGTGTGTATTGACTTAGAAAACCACAAGTTAACATTATCCACATTTTTATTTTTCAATTATTTATTATTATTTAATATTAAATTATATTATTAAATAAAAACAATTGAATTTTTGTTGGTTTTGTTATTGTTCAATCATTTCAGGCGTGGCTGAAATGAAAATCCCATTGGGAATTTTCTTGTCAAAGACACTAGAGTGGTTTGCTATTTCTTTCTCCAGCTCATTTTACAGATGAGGAAACCGAGGAAAACAGGGTTAAGTGATTTGACTTCGGGCCTGGCACTCTATCCATCTAGCTGCCCTATAATTGAATTAAATAGAAATAAACATAAACATGTTATAGATATATGATATATCTATAAATATACAAACAAGTATAAATAAACAAAAATTAAATGTAAATGACTTAATATTTAACATTAAAATAAAAATTAATATTAATCAGTGTTATTTATTATTTTTATTAATTTTATAAAACATTTATCAATTACATTTTAGCCTGATTTGGGCTGCACTAGAGAGTGTCAGTGGTAGTATGTTTGACACCTCTACACCTTGCAGTCTTTTGCACTATATCCCTAATATTGCTTTATCATTTGAACATCCACCATGTCACTCCTGCCTTTCACCTTCCCCTCCCACCCACATTTGTCCCAGGAAATCTAGGATGCCTGTCCAAGGAGGCTGGAAGGTGGATTTCAAACTACCTTGGAGCCCCTTGGCCACCTCCCCCTCCATGAAAACCAATTGAACCCAAACCAGACTGATGTATTTGTTTACAATGTCATTAGCAGAGTGAATGGTTAGTTCCAGGGCCCAAGAGCTCATTAAAACGAACAGACACAAGATCAATGGGGTTTCGGCCAGGCTTCTGCTGACTGCCACACACCAGAAGCTGGTGCTTTCCTCTCCCTCTCTACCTCTTTGCAGCCATCTCATCTTTTTTTTTCCCCCCTATTTACCATGATATTAGAAGAACACAGAGGTTACATTAGCTTCTCCAAGAGCACTGCCTCAGCCCAGCAGGTCTCTGAAAACTGGGCTGGAGCTTCCTTTTGAAGGGATGAATCTCTGTCTTCAATCCCTTCATGAACAATTTAAGATGAATGAGGGAATAAAACTCAGCCCCAGTGCAGTGAAGCCAGATGCATTATTTCTTCGGGCAGGACTGCAAAAGGAAACTTTTTAAAGGCCCCCTTGCTCTTCAGTAGAATGGATCCTTCCTGGCCCTGAGTTCAGCTTGCCAATGTGGTTATTTGCCTTGGTTTTGACCATCCCTTTTACTTTCTAACTTTGTTTTCTGGCTGGGCAGGGACACAGCAGGAAATAACAATTTTTATACCATGGAGCAAAAGGCAAGAAAGGCATCTGCAGATGGAGTGCTTCTCTGTGTGTGTATCTATCTGTATATGAGTGTGTGTATGTATATATGTGAGTATGTGTTTGTGTATGTATATATACTTATGTATATATGTGTATATATGTTTGTATGTGTGAGTGTATGTTTTTGTATGTATATATGTCAGTATGTATGTGTCTTTGTGTGTATATATGTATGTATGTTTGTGTATGTGTATACATATGAGTGTATTTATATATGGGTAAGTATGTTATGAGTGTGTATATATGTGTAACACTGTATTTGTGTATATGTGTGTGTATGTGTGTTGTGTGTATGCATGTGTACCTACGTAAGTGTGTGTGTGTATGTGTGTGTGTGTGTATGTGTGTGTGTGTGTGTGTGTAGGCAGACAGACACTGAGGACAGGCCATTCATTACTTGAAAGTAAGGAGGAGGCGGCAAGAGATAGTGTCAGTCCTTGGGTCTTTTTGACTCTTACCAGTATCTGTGCCAGGTATCACATGAGTGATAGATGTAATTTTAAAAATATATATTATATTTTATTAAATATTTTAACTCCAATAACAATAACATTTAAGGGGAGCAAGGTGGGGCAGTGCATAGAGCCTTGGGCCTGGAGTCAGGAAGTCCTGACACCTCAGACACTTACTGGCTGTGTTACCCTAGGCAAGTCACTTAACCTATCTGTACTTCAATTTCCTCAGCTGTAAAATGGGGATGATTATAGCACCCCCCCCCCCAAAGTTGTCGTGAGAATCAAGTAAGATATTAACTATAAAAGCATTTAGCACAGTGCCTGGCACATAGTTAAGTGCTAAATAAATGTTATTATGATGATGATGTATAGTTCTTATAATAATATAATATTTTATAGTTTACAATTATTATGTTGTTACATATATTATCTTATTAACATAGCATATTACAAATATCACCTCATCTGATCTCCAAAATGTAGGCACAATCCCCCTGACCTCCATTAGAATATAAGCTCCTATTTTGAATTTGTCCTAATATCCGATGATATACTGACGACCTACCTTAGAACCTCTCCCTGGACTCAGAACAGTACACTGAGCAAAGTTGTTTTTTTTCCCCAGTGCTTAGCACATGGTGAATGCTTACTAGATATTTATTGGTTGATTAATAAATGTTGAATTGAATTTCCATTTTCCAGACGAACAAACAGAGGTCAAGGAAATTGTCATCGTCATCTAGCTATGTAGGTGGCTTCTTCTGTAAGAGTCCTGGGGTGGCTTTCTATCACTTCTTCCCAGGTCCCTGAACCCATGCCCTAAGAGTCCAGCTGGGTGATGCAATGGATAGAGTATTGGGCTTGGAATCAGGAAGATTCATCTCCCTGAGTTCAAATCCAGCCTTGGACACTTACTAGCTGTGTGACCCTGGGCAAGTCACTGGACCTTGTTCGCCTCAGTTTCCTCATCTGTAAAATGAGCTAGAGAAGGAAATGGTGAACCACTCCAGTATCTTTGCCAAGAAAACCCTAAAATGGGGTCATGAAGAGTCAGAGACGACTGAACAACAATGACAATGCTCCCGAGGCTAACACACTGCCTTCACTCAAATTCTACCCTCCCCACTTACATTGGAAGACACTCACAATGAATACAACCACTCTGGATACTTTAATTCACATGCAGATGAACTTGTCTCTAGTAATATCTATAGATCTTAACATGTGACTAGCAATTTTAATAGTAGGCTCTCCCCTTCAGAGCCTCTGTTATGTTTAAAGGAGAGTGTGACAGCTTCCAGTCAGTCTCAATGTAAAGTGATGTGTTCCCTCTCCCTGGGAAGCAATTTTTCTTCTTCAGGCAGTTGGCATCAATATTTTATTCATTACTCTTGAGTGCCTCCTTGTTTTTCCCTTTTTCCTGACTGCATCAGCCCATAGTCATTTGGCCACTTCCATCCTATGTGGGTCAGTGTGGAATTGGAGAAAGACTGTGATTCCAGTGCTAACCATCCTGAGAGCTACTGGAAATAGCCCAGAGAAGCAAATCTGGCCAGTGGGAGCCCCAAGAAACTGGGCCTTGCTCTTAAGGTAGTGTGGTTCTAAACTTGGATTCAGTATTCTCTTATTTTAGCTATCCTTGCTAACTACATGTGCCAAGCTTAGCTTCTACCTGAAGAAGGGATGCAAGTCTTATCAGTGACCTCTCAATCTCATCCATCTTGAGGAAAGCCCCAGTTGTACCATTCTTGTTTCTGCTCTGCTGAATTCTGTTTGTGGACAGGGCATCATGCAGACGTCTGTACCCACTCAGATAAGACTGTTGGTTGAGTCATGTCCAGAAGTGTTGCCTGGGGTCTTTCTAGCATTCTAGCCCTGCACATTACATTTCCTAGACCAAAGATTGGGAGACCAGGGGCAGCCGTATAAATAAAATCAGCATCTTTTCCATTTGACTGACGCACCAAGTTATTCATCATGGACTTGAGGCTCGAGGCTACTGCTACAGAACCGGTATCCAAAGTCCAGATCTCAAACACTCCAATGTATATGTCTCCTTTTCTGCTGTATCAAGTTCATTCCAAGGTCAGCTGACTTGCAGAAGCCTTTTCCAGGCTTATGATTCTATGAACCATATGGCTTGGGGAGGCAAAAATTAGATATTCTTCACAGAGGAGGGAACTGGAGCAAAGAGAGTGAGTGAATTCCCCCCTCCCTCCCACACAACACCAGAGCAGAGACTCAGAATCTCACTTCCTTAATGTTCTTCTTCACAGAATCACAGAGGCAGGATGGCCTAATAATAATCATGACAGCTAACATTTATAGAAGCGCTTACTATATAGACCAGGCACCGTGTTCAATGCTTTACAATTATCATTTTACTTCATGCTCACAATCAACCTGGGAGGTAGGTGCTATTATTAGCACCTTTTTATAGGTGAGGAAACTAAGGCAAATACAGTTTAAGAGACTTAGCCAAGGTCACACAACTAGAAAGTATCTGAGGCCAGATTTGAACTCAGGGCTCCCTGACTCCAGGGATCTAGATCCATTGTGCCACCTATCTGTCCTGTATACTAGCAGTGAATAGGGAGCTGACTTACAAGCCAGGAAGACCTGGATTAAAGTTCTGTCTCTTACGCATACTGGCTGTGTGACCTTGGGCAAGTCACTAGACTCTTAGCTGCAGACCAGCCATTGATCTCTATTGATGGGAAGGGGTTCTCTTACTCTGGGAATTGCCTACACTAGTGAAATTATAGCTCCCATCTCTATCCATATCACAAAGAATCAGTTGGACATGACCTTGGAGGGCCAATTAGTGTAACCCATAAATGAACAGAAATCCCCTTTACATTATCTTCAGCAAATGTTCATTCAGCTTCCGCTCGGAAACCTCCAGTGGAGGGGAACTCGCTACCTCCTGAGGGAGTTCATTCCAATTTTGGTTAACTCTAATTGTTATAATGACCAAGCTTGGCTCCAGAGAAGAATTGAGAAAATACACCTCCCTCCCTTCTTTGCAAAGGTAGGGGGTTAAGGGCTCCATGGGTGTGTAATATTGCATGTACCATTAAACACTATTGATACATTCATCAGTTTTACCAACCAGCTTTTTTTTTTTCTTTTTTATACTTGGTCACAGTAGATGCCTTGCTGGGTGGAGAAGAGGGAAGGAATATATTCAGAAATGGAAGTAGTGCATAAACAAAGGATTTCAACAAAAATGCTTTTAAAACCCTTGAAATTGTTATGAAGTTTGATATTACATCAAACCTAATTCTACCTTTCTTCAAATTCTACTTTTTTTTTCCTGTTTCTGCCTTCTGTTGTACCATGCCTGGTGCTCATTGGGAAGGGAAATATTGTAGGGGATTCTGTTGATCTTTCCATCATAATAACACCTGCAAAAACTCACATTTACATAATAAACTTTATTATAAATTATTAAATAAATTTAAAAATTTATGTAGACTTTAAGATTAGTCAGAGCTTTGAACTTAGAATCAGAAACCCTGAGTTCAAGTCCCAGATTTCCCTGTCACTAAAGGCATGATCTCAGCCAGGTCACCTGACCTCTCCAAATATCAGTTTCCTCATGAATCCAATGGACTTCATGATACAACCTATTTCTGAAGGTCCTTTGAAAGATCCTAGATATGAATGCACTTTGCAATTGGCAAGCTCAATATAAAAGTGATCTCTTGTTATTTTGCAAAATTATCATTCTCCTCCACTTGGTATTTCTAGTCCCTGTTTAATTTCAGTCTGGTTAGGAACTGGACAGGCTCTGTTCCCTGGTTTCTAAGTCAAATGTATGAATTATAATCAGAAATTTCACTATAGTTCAGCAAGATGGCAGCAGCTCTCTCTTTCTGTCTCTCTCTTTGTCTCTTTCTCTGTCTCTGTCTGAGGTCTCTCTGTCTCTCTTTGTCTCTCTCTGTCTCTGTCTGTCTGTCTATGTAGTAGCCCAAGAAGCCTCAGCTTCCCTTTGAACCTTTCTCCCAAGCAGGATATTCCAAATCCTGAGGCAGGAGAAAGTAAAAGACATTAGGTTGACTATTCCACTTTCAGAACTGACCATCGTCTTAAGAATTTGGCTGAAACCTCCAGCTGGCTACCACTTGTGGAAATATTTTCTGCTACTGAGGATAAAACTCAGTGGGGGGAGAAAGGGGGGCCAGGAATCACATTCTTATAGAAGAGACTTTGAACAGAGACTCTGGACTGGGAAACATCTCCTGGCAAACTGCCTCCATGAGACTTGTGTGTGATGATATGAATGAGAAATTTCTGGGCTTGCTCTGAAAAGAAGAAAATATGTGAGAAGAGAAAGGACTTAGTCTGAGACATGATGGCTTTTTGTTACTTTTCCCATGAGTCTGAAGGTGACTCCACAGTTTTGCCAGATGTTGGGCATATATGGCTTCTCTCTTCCAAACGTACTTTGTTCTCCTTCTCCTGTGGTATTGGTCAAGCCACGTTGTAAAGTGCCCAGCAGAGTGGATGGCCTATAGTAGGCACTTAATACTCTTTTCTTCTTCTCCTTTTTTTCTATTCCTTTTTTTCCCTCCCTCTCTCCCTCCTTTCCTTCCTCTCTCCCTTCTTTCCCCCTTTTTCTTCCTTTCTTCCTTCCCCCTCTTCCTTCCTTCCTTCCTTCCTTCTCTCTTTCTTCTTTTTCCCTTCCTTCCTTCCTTCCTTCCTTCCTTTCTTTCTTTCTTTCTTTCTTTCTTTCTTTCTTTCTTTCTTTCTTTCTTTTTCTTTCTCTCTCTCTCTTTCTTTCTTTCTTTTTCTTCCTTCCTTCCTTCCTTCCTTCCTTCCTTTCTTTCTTTCTCTCTTTCTTTCTTTCTTTTTCTTCCTTCCTTCCTTCCTTCCTTCCTTCCTTCCTTCCTTCCTTCCTTCCTTCCTTTCTTCTTTCCTTCCTTTCTTTCCTTCTTTCTTTCCTTCCTTCCTTACCCCTTCTCTCTTCTTTACTTGTTTCCTTCCTTCCCTTTTTTGCTTTTCTAATTTTTTGTCTTCCATCTTCCCTACCTAGAGTGTCATCCCTTTTCCCTTATGCCTTTAGAATCTTACGCGTTCTTAAGACCCACCTCAAATTTCATTTCTCCAAAGTATGCATAGATAGGACCTCTCCAGAGACTCCATAGCACAGATTGTTAGTCAAGAAGAGAAAGTGCTCAGATATATAGACCACACGGGTAGCACAGTGGATAGAGCGCTAGACTTGAAATCAGGAAGCCTCATCTTCCTGAGTTCAAATCTGGCCTCTGAAACTTAATAGCTTTATGACCATGGGCAAGTCACTTCACTTCCTTTGCCTCAGGTTCCTCATCTGTAAAATGAACTGGAGAAGGAAATGACAACCCCCTCCAGGATCTTTGCCAAGAAAATCCCAAACGCGTCATGAAGAGTCAGACAGGACTGAAAACTATTGAACAAGTGTAGGGCTCAGCCCTGTGCACTAACGTCGCGTAGAGGACTTTCTCACCCAGTGGCCCTGTGCCTCCTGCTTCAGTCTTCCTTCAGAAGCACTTCCAGCTATGGGACTGAAGGTGGGGGATTGAGGTTGGAGAGTGAGAGAGCTGAGCTGCAGGTTATCAGGAGCTGGGAGAGAAGGGGCGTGTTCCATTCCCTCTCACGGCAATTGCCCTGGGAGACAAACGGCGGTTGTAGTTGTATTTTCCCAGGGACCAGGTTCGGCGCAGGCAGCAAATGGTCAATTGACAACCTTTCTCTCCCTCTCTTGACCCCCTTCCCCCACCGTAGGTTCAGAGCTCCTGGGAGAGTTGAAGTGTCCTTTTTGGGCAGCTTCCCTTGGTCAAGAGAAGCAAATTCCCCACCCTGCAGAAGTCTGGACCCTGGATATCACTGGAGCTCCTGGATATCACTCCCAAGATAGATAAAGCATTTATTAAATACTTACTATGTGCCAGACACTGTGCTAGGTACTGGGAATACAAATACAAGCAAAAAGACAGTCCTTGTCCCAAGGATCTTAAATCTGAATGGAGAAACACAGCCCATTATGGGGAATTGAGTAAGGGGTAGGGGTGAAGTGCCGGGAGTCTGGCACAAAACTAACCCAGGCTTACAGTGAGAATGGCTGCTTTTGGTGCTTCCTCAAAGAGAGGTTTGGGGATGAACTCACCAATTAAAAGAGGAGCTGGTAGAGATGGAACAAGGTTCGTTAGTTAAAACATGGTTGGTAGAAGCTCAAACCATTTCTGGAGCAGTCTAGCTTCTATTTCTTCAGGGTGTAGGCCTTGAAGTGCTCTCTCCTCCTTGGAAAGCCCCTGGTCTATGGAAGTTCTTCAGCCTCCTGGAGGATCCAGGTTCCTAAAGTACTGACTCCCACCTCATCATCTGTTACTTCTGATCTTCTTCTTTGAGGCAGTTGAGGTTAAGTGACTTGCCCAGGGTCACACAGCTAGTAAGTGTCTGAGGCTGGATCTAAACTCAGTTTCTCCTGACTCCAGGGCCCATGCTGTATCCATTGTACCACCTAGCTGCCTCTCATCTGTTATTTCTACACAGGTTCGTTTTTTTTCCCTTTGTGATTGTGGTAGATGTGATGCGTTCCTAAACTGTTTTTGTCCCAGTTAATAAAGATCTTAGTTATACCTCTTTCATTGGATGGCAGCAGTAGAAGGGCAACAGAGGAGTTTCTAGGGCCAGGTCAAGGACCTCCATATGCTGGTAGCAAAGGAATTAGAATTAAGGAACAACAAAGCACAGAGCCCATTTTGAAGAATGAATGAATAATAGAAAAAAATGCTGTGTCAGGTATTGGACTTAGCGCTGGGGAAACAAATTCAAAAGAACCCTCTCCAAAGGTTTACATTTTTGGGGGGGTGGTGAGGCAATTAGGGTAAAATGACTTGCCCAAGGTCACATAGTTAAAAAGTATCAAGTGTCTGAGGCTGGATTTGAACTCAGGTCCTGCTGACTCAAGGGCCAGTGCTCTATCCACTGCATCATCTAGCAGCTCCCTTGCATTCTAATAGAAGGAGATACTATATCCATGGGAGTAGTGGCTAGGGAAGGGTAAAGTCCCAACGATGATGAATGGTCCTTTCCAGAAGAAATGGTAATTTTCATTTGATTGCTATTCTCATAGCAAAAGGTGAAGAAAGTGGTAGTGGGTCAGGGGTATTGGCTTGGGAGGGAAATGATGTGTTTGGGTGACTGGCTCACCAATCAGCATGGCCCCAGACCAGAGCCCTGAGTTCCAAGTGAGAAGGTATAGCTGATGGAACAGAAACAGAAGCAGGGAGCGTAGCAAGAAGATGGCGCAAATTTGAAAAGTGCCCTTCAATGGTACTGTGAGTTAGGGGGACTGCATATGCTCAGGGGAAGGGAGTGGGGTTTGACTTTTCCTTTCTAACAGCCTAAGTTCTTTCAGGTGGTGGGCAGGTGGCATAAGTGTGGTACTGTAATATAATCCAGTAAGACTGTATACATTTTCTGGTCAGGTGGGACTAACCAAAAGGAAGGGCTGCTTGAAACCTTAGTAAGATGGGGCTCATCAGAGAGGAGTGTTTGTTTCTCTAGTAATCTGGAATCCTTTCCCTATTGGATGGCCTCACCTAGTAGAACACTTAATATGGGAGACTGTAAGGTCGTCGAGAGGTAGAGGTTTACTGTCAATGGTGGGGCAGAGTTGGGTATTATCTTGATTGTGGTCTTGAGTGGGAATCCCTTGCATTTATTTTGTTGTGATAAATGAAACCAGGGCTATAGTTTATATCTCATCAGCATGAGAGCTTACATGAGAGCCAAGAGTCCCTTTCCTTTTTTCGGGAGACCTAGACAAACAGAAGTTTATGCTTTTTGGGGGGGAAATCCAGGTGGAAACTTGATTGAAAGAGAATGTGATTATTGCATTGCCTCTCAAAATGAACCAGTCAGTGTAAATCCAGAGTTTTTGTTCTGAACCACAGGTTATATTTGTTATTTTATTTTTATTTGCTTCCCTATTGGGCAACTCAAGATGCTGCTGTATGTCTGGATCCTTCCTCCTTTAAAAGTCTCAAATGCATACTTGGATCCTTCAAGTGTTTAGCATTAAATTTGAGAGTGCATTAGATTACTGAACATCACTAAATAAGATGGGAATAACATTTGGGGGGAGGGGGCAGGGACATGGGAGGGGAAATTCCTCCCTTCTAGCTTGTTTCCCTCTTTCCAATCCCTTGCCACTCTATCCTGTCCTGCAGGATGCAGCCAGCTTAATCTTCCTTTAAGGGTGGGAAACTCCACCCCCGATTAATCACCTAAGACCCAGACAGCTTGATTGAATCAATCAATGAAAAGTGTAAACTAGGTTAAAATAAGTCCTTCATCAATTTGAGAGGAATAAAGTTCTTTGATCATTCGATAAAGACAGATGATGTTACATAGGAAATATGTCGTGATTAGTTGAAAGAATGAGACACACCTTTGGGCTATGTATAAAAAGAGCAAGCTAGTTAAGAGCTTGTCAGTTTTGTGGAAGAAGACTCTAAATCCTTGAGCTGAGACTTACAGACTCCTGAGAGGGAATTGTGTTGGGGGTGGGGGGTGGGGAAGTGTTTTCTTCTTTCTCCTCTCCTGCTTCCATCTCTGCTAATATACAGAGATGCTGGACTAGTGGAAGAAAAAATATCTAGATGGGAGTAGAGAGAGATATACTGAGGGGAAGCAGAAGATCTCTCAAGAAAAGGCAACTGAAAATCCAAGGGCAGAATTGATGAAGTTGCAGCCTTGTGAATTATGAAAGGATGGAAGACCTGGAGGTCTAGTTGGCATTAGTGGCATATCTGAACTCATTTCCCCATTGACCTCATCTGTGCATGGAGAAGGTATGGCATAAGCTTTGAGGCATTGTTTCTGCAACAACAATTTTTGCTGCACTTGCTTAGTAAATACTCTTTCTAAAAGCTCATTGTCTGGTTGATAATTAAAGTAAAATACACTGGTGGGGGCTCATAAGAAAGTCTACTGAAAACCCTGGAACTTGAGGGTTACCCCTAGAACTCTGAGGGCAGTAATATCTGATGCCAGGAACCCCAGGATGGGAGTGTAAGTAAGCTAGAAGGCATGGCCCTAGAAAGGAGTGCTACATTTCTCAAGCATTACTTTAATCATGACACACCCTTATTCAGTACCCTCAGTGCTGGCAGGGATAACAGAAGCTTTGTTTCCACAAGGAGTCTGTAGCTGAAGCCACCCTTGCTTAGTCTTCTCTTTCTTGCCTTTTTTGATCTCTCCCAATGGCCTGACTGCAGTCACTGCCCCACCTTTACCCATCCCTCCCTTACACACACACCATCTTTCCCTAACAGCTGATACTTACCCCTCTGCCTATTTCCTTGTGAGTTAACTAGTTTGACTGGGAAGTCAGCCCCAGTAGAATAATAGAATTTCCCATTGTCCACAGCATCAGTGATGTCATGGTTTCCTAAGCAACAATCAATCAGGCTTATAAAAAGCCGTAGGAAGAAGAAAGAAAGCAGTGTATGAACACGGGCATGTGTGCGCGCATGCACACACACACACACACACACACACACACACACACACACACACACACACACACACACACACACCCTCCCTTTGGCAATTCAGTTCGTTTTTTCCAAAGAACAAAAAAATGTCCCTGCTTCTAGCCCCATCTTGCAGCATCAGGAAGATCCTTCCCAGCTGATGAGGTGGTTTCCATGGAAATGCTTGGCAAGAAGAGACTGGTTGGCCCATGCTAAAGATGGAAAAGCACGGGGGATTCTATGTCAGCAATTGCATCTGCCCTATTGCAGCAATCAGTTTGAGGGGGCTCACAGCACTGGGGGGCCAGGGATTCATGCAAATAAGGTATCTGGGCCTTCCTTCTCTAGGACACTTCTAGTGACTGGAACCTAAAAGGGATGGGACACCCTATTGAAAACATCAGAACAATCTACTACCAGGCACGTCAGAATCGCAGGCAATGAGGCAACAAAAGCTAGGGTTGTTATTCATTTCCTCTCCAGTGCTGCTGGGAAAGATGGGAATTCTGGGAAAGATTCTTAAACTGCTGAATTTGTTCTACATTTAGTAAACATGTCTTGTGTGCAAAACACTGTACTGGTATTTAGAAGAGACATAAAATTCAGATAAGACTTAGTCCTTTCCCTCAAGAAGCTGACAGTTTAGTAGGAGGGATAAGAGACCAACAAAGATAATTCATACTACACATTAAGTTTTGGTTCATTAGAGAGGTGTCCAAAAAATGAGGACCAAGGGAAAAGGTGAATGAGGAATCAAGGGTACGTTATTTCCTCCTGAGACTAATTTAAGAGCAAGAAGAGATCTGCAGATTCCTTCTAGCTTGCCCCTGGACTCAAACCTGCAATCATTAATGCACTCACATTGACAACAAAGGGAAAATGAACACCCTCTTAACCTTCTCTCTTAAGCAACCCCCTTGACGCTCCTTCCTGGTATATTGGCTACCGTCGCCTGGGACGATCTGCAGCCGCTTAGGATGGATGAGGCCTAATGATTCCCAGGCTCAATTCACATAAGCACACTCCTGTGTTACACGGGTTTTCTGGAGTGTCTCCAAAACCCAGCAGTCAGCACAATAGCATTGGAAATCTATGCAGAATGGCCCTGCTCCTAGAATAGCTGCTGTTTCTGGTTCCATCATTGGCCAAAATCCAGAAGAAAGTTCCCTAATATGCAAAATGGCTTCGTACCAGGCAGACTCTACATGCTGGATATTCTGGGTTGGCCTGTAAGGTAAATTAAAAATATTTAATTTTCCACTGGGGCTAAGGGTGTATGTGGGGGAGAGAGTTAAGTTTTATGTAAACCTTCCTTACAAAGGGCTGTGAAGGCATGTTAATTCGAATAGATGCTACTGAAATTTTCTTATTCATATTGATTCATATTATATTCATAGTGAAATGACAGAAAAGGGTCTCAAATCTGCCTCTGCTCCCTGTTCTGATAGGTGAGAAAGTTGAACTCAGAGAGGTGAAGACTTACTTAAGGTCACACTATTAGTTGGAGACAAAGCCAGGACCAGGATGCAATTCCTTCACCTCCAGCTCAATGTTTTTCCAACAACACTAGTTGTCTTTACTGAAAGGATAAATGCGGAAGCAATCAGAGCAGCAGGTGAATCCCAGTACAATCGTCCCATCCATTACACCCCACTTGGGAGTCATCACCCACAGCTTGTGGTATTCTGAGCCCTTTTCTGAAACCAGCTGGGGTGTGACAAATAGAAGCTTAAGAGGGACATCAGATATAGAAAGAACAGCAGGAAAGCAGACAAGCTGAGCTGAGTCCCCATGTCTTTGCAAAAGTTGTGAAGGAGGAAGGACCAATGAAGAGAGTCCCATGGAAGCTGGCATCAAGTTGCCAGATTTTTTTTTTCCTTCAGGAGAATGGATGGGAAGGGGAAGGGAATAAGCATTTGTATCATGTCTACTTGTGCCGGCACTGTGCGAAGCACTCTGTAAATATTAACTCATTCGAGCCTCACCACAGCTCTGTAAAGTAGATGCCATTATTATCCCCATTTTAAAATTGAGAAAATTTTTGTTAAGTGACTTGCCCAGGGTCACACAGCTAGTAAATTTTTGAGGTCAGATTTGAACTCAGGTCTTCCTGACTCCAGGCCCAGTGAGTGATTCACTGAGTCACCAACACCAGCACAAAACCATGCTAGACTTTGGAAGCTAGAAGGCTAAAGGCCGGCAGCTATTGGTGATACTCGTCTGAGATTCATATACTAGAACATTCTTTGCTAGTCCCTGAACTTTAGGCAGCTACGTGGCCCAGTGGTTAGAGCATTGGACTTGGAGTCAGGAAGACCTGAGATCAAACCCAGGAAGCTATTAAATGTTTCCAACACCCTGGGCAAGTCACTTAATCTCTGTCTGGCTCCATTTTTTAATTTGCAAAATTGGGATAATAATATACAGATTAATAAGATAGGCAATATTGCTCTTAATAATAATGAACAGTTCTTCATTGTACAATGTTGCTGTAGAACTATTCATTACTATTAAGAGGAAGGGGGGAGGGATATAATTTGGAAGTCAAAGCTTTAAAAAAAAACAAATGTTAAAAAATTGTTTAACAGGTATTTGGGGAAAAATAAAATATATTAAAAATAAAATAAATTTTAATTAGCATTAAAGGTTTTTTTTTTAAATGGTAATTAACAGATAATACTACTACCTTCTGGGTTTGTTTTCACGATAAAATGAGATAATATTTGTAAAGTGTTTGGCAAAACTTAAAGGGCTGTAGAAATGCCAGCTATCATTATTACTAACTGAAGAGGAGCATTTGAATCAGAATAAAAGACATCAGTATGGAAGATAACTGCTTGGAATTTACTGAAAGCCCCTCTGTGGGGCTGGAGTTAGGGGGAGGGGGTGGAAGAAGATAGTCTCAGTATCCCCTCATTTCTTCTTGGCCTGTATCATGATTTATATCCCAAATCATGCTCTTCAAACTAGTCCATTCATTTATCTAAATTGGACAAACATTTATTAAGCATCCATTCTACGCAAGGCACTGTGCCAGGTGCTGGGGATACACAAAGGCAGAAACCAAGTTAGTCCCTATCCTCAATGAGCTTACATTCTATCAATCTTTCTTCTGTTCATGTAGCCTGTATTCCAAATTCTACTTCTTTAATTGAATTGGCCTCTTGGGCTATTCGTGGCCAAACTCCCCTGTGAAATGTCCTCATTTTAACTAAAGCCATCCATCATTTGCAAAATTGTTTTTCTTCCTTGAGCTATTTCCCTTCCCCTCAACATGCTCATGTAATCAAATCTTTCTGTTTTTGACCTATTTATATGGCTTACGATACAGGAAGATCCACAAAGGAAGGACCTACATCTATTATGAATTATGTAGCAGGCTACTTTTTGACAGCTATGTAGTACCATGAAATAATCATTAGATTTGGACTTAGAGGACCTAGGTTTGAATCCTAGCTCTGCGAATTACTTAGTCTGTGTGATCTTGGAAAAGGTACGTTGGGCCTAAGTTTCTTTATCCGTAAGATGAGGATGTTGATTTAAATCAGTGGTCTCCAAAGTAGGTTGCATATATCCCAGGGGGTATTGTAATGATTCATTGGGGTATGGGAAAAATAATATTACAATTCCAATGTTTATTATTTTACCTTTGAAAAATGAAGAAATTAGGCTTTACTTCTATTTAATATATGGATTGACAATGGTACTTTTGTGCAGTCTGTGTGTCAGATAGTCATGTGTACTATATGGTACGTGAGGTATCTTGAAGAAAGAGTGGGAGTTCCATAATGCTATGCCCTTATTTGTTTACTTGCTTTGTGTATTATGATGAATTGCAGTTTTTCTCTGCCTGATTAAGTGTATTTTTAGATAATATTGTTAATTTAATAAGGTGTAAGGAGTAAACTTATTATTTCACTGGTAGGGGCATTCTAGATGAGGGAATTTCTCCCACTATTTGTAGGCTGGGGCCTTCCTTATAACTTATAGTCTCAGACGCCTAAAGCACTAAGTGGTCAAGTGACTCATCCAGAGCCATGCAACCAATATGTGTCAAAGGAAGGACTTGAGCCCTGTTCTGGCATTCAAACCAGTCTTCTGTACAGTATGCTTTGCTGCCTCATTTAACTAAACAAACCCTCACAAAATGGATAAGTAGTTTAAAATGATTCCTACAAAGAAACTGCTGATTGAAGACCATAATAATAGCGATAATAACAACGTGAGCATAGGGGAACAACTGGAAAACAGTAGAGCTGAGCTACTCATAACATAAACTATTCATTAGTCACATTACAAGGTGAAAACAATGATGGTCTAATCATTATCTGACAAGGTCAGCCAAGAAATTGAAATGTGGATTTGAAATATGGATTTATGTCTACTAGCATTAATGATGAATGTCACCCTAAGTGTATATCGTGCCTTGAGGTGTTAGCTAATGATGCTATGAAGCATCACCCTTAGCAAGGGATTTAAAAACAAAACTATCACTGTAGAAAATAACATGTGGATATCTTCTATAAAAACTCTCCTAACTGTATCCTTAAGAAAACTCATAAATTTTGAAATAGTCTGAAAAAACTTTGAAAATTTTCCAACCTATTTAAGAATCTTCCAGATGAAGCATTCAGTGGTCTTTGGGTTCATTTGATAAATGTGTAACAAGACAGCACCTTCCAATTAGTTTGCAAGAACAAATGATTGACAGGGAAGATGGAAATTTACTAACTGATGTCCATAAAACCTTTTGCATAATCAGTGGATGATGCTGAGAATAGAGTATCACGATTTGGTAAAGGCAGCCAAAACTACATTTTGTCCATTTAGAATCTCGCGTCTATATGAGGTCTTTTTAAGTGCTATTATAGCCATTAAAATGAAGTAGTAGAATGATCCGAACTTAGAACCAGACCTTCAAATCACTGCATCACAAAATGTTGAACCAAGATTAATAATAATGAAGCACATTCAACTGCTTTGTTCTCCCTAAAATATTGACATCATTATTATTTCAAATATTCAATGGATCTGGGATCTCATCGATTTGTTGTTTGTTTGGATTTTTGTTGTTGTTCCATTATTTTCAGTCACGTCCAACTCCTTGTGTCCTTATCTGGAGTTTTCTTGGCAAAGATACTTGAGCGGTTTGCCATTTCCTTCTCCAGTTCATTTTACACATGAGGAAATTGAGGCAAACAGGGTTAAATGACTTGCCCAGGGTCATATAGCTAGTATCTGAAGCCAGATGTGAAGTCAGGAAAATGAGTCTTCCTGACCTCATAGCTGCCTCATCAATTTGGAATTCCTCTAATAATAAATAGAGGATGTTGGTCAGCTGGGTTTTTTAAATCTTATCTGAGGATGGAATAAATACAAATGTTCTTAAGATACAGAAGGGAAAATTTAGGCTAAGTATATGAAATAACTGTCTGATTACAGTAGAGTTGCTTTATTTTGGGGTTAGATTACTGATGTAGTGTTGGGAATATTCCTCCCTACAGATCTTTAGAGCCAAGATAGAGTCTTCTCTTAATGGGACAGTTCAGGGTTGGTCTTGTCTAAAAACTGGGAGATGGACTATAAGCAGAGGTATATAGCCAGCCGGCTCTAAATAGCCAATTGTTAAGTTTTCAGTGTGAACATTTATACTTCAGAAATCTTACAAATCAGGGCTTGATTTGTTTATCTAGTTGTGAGAAAGTATTAATAGTACAGATTAAACTTAAACGCATCGTGTGCATTTAGAGAATTCACATTCAACGCTCCGCCACACAACCCTGTATTACTTTATAAATGTTGCTTGACCTCAGAAGGAGTGCAGTAGAAGGCTGGGGAATGAAGTCATCATCAGACTGGAGGGCTGGTGAGTGTAAGCTAACAGCAACAATAATAACGACAATACTGGTATTTATAGAGAACTTGGAGGTTTGCAAAATATTTTACATCCATTATCTCATTTGAGCTTTATAACACCCTGAGTGGAAGGGATTGGTTGGGGTGAGTGGGGGGGAATGGAGAAAGGGGAAAACATTTATTAAGCATCTATTATGTGCCAGGCCCTGTGCTAAGTGCTTTACAAATATTATCTCATTTGATACCTTTCTGCCAGAGAAGACATTAGTTCTATAACAAATCATAGTAGAACAGGGGTTCTTAACTTAGGTCCTATGGTTAGATTTTAGCAGGGTATATGAACTCAGATGGGAAAAAAATCCATCTTAATTTTCACTAACCTCTAGTTGAAAATTAGAATTTCTTTCCATTATTAATGTAGGCAACAAACATTATTCTGAAAAAGGGCCAATAGGCATCACTAGATTGCCTAAACGGTGACATCACACACACACACACACACACACACACACACACACACACAAACACACATTAAGAAATTCTATTTTAGAGGTTATAATTCCATTATGTTAAATGGAAAAGTTGGTAGAGACCTGGAAGCTCCAAGAACATCTGCCACTGCCTCTGGCTGCTCGATACTATTTACCTCACCACAAGCAAAGAGGCCCACACTATATAGATAAGTAAAGATGCTGAGGTACCTTTGGATAGCCGCATGAACACAATGATGACCTTGAAGGGGAAATTCTGGTTGCTTCAGCTCTGAGACAGTGTCAAGGCACCTACTATGTGCCAGGGACTATGCAGCAGCTAAACTTCAGATCTGGATCAGGGCCTAGACTAAACTAAGGGGAGGGTTATACTCTTGGGAGTCCCAGAGTCTGGTTACCTAAGAATGAATGACAAGAGTCTCTGTCACATTGAGTGTGGGGCATTCTCTTCAAGAATGAAAGGCAAGAGCGGCAGCTAGGTGGTACAGTGAGTAGAACACCAGCCTTTGAGTGAGGAGGACCTGAATTCAAATCTGGTCTCAGATACTTGACACACTTACTATCTGACCTTGGGCAAGTCACTTAGTCACTTAACCCCAATTGCCCTGCCTTCCCCCCTCAAACAAAAAAAAACCCCAAAAAATGAAAGGCAAGAGGGCAAGGGGGAGGGTCATGACCCATTTTGCGTGAAGTCCTCTCCAGGCTGCATTTCTGACTTTGCATAAGACTTTATCTACAACATCACTGAGACCTCTTCACACTAGAGGCTCACTTTACCCCCCATGTCCCTTCTGAGCAATGGAAGAATGTTCCTTAAAAGTCAGCACACATCAAGAGTTTGCTATGTGGGGGGGGGGCATGGCCAAGATAGCAGCTAGAAAGGAGGGACTTACATGAGCTCCCCCCCAGGCCCCTCCAAACACCTATAAAAATGGCTCTGAACAAACTCTAAAACTGCAGAACTCACGAAATAGCAGAGGGAAGCAGGGCTCCAGCCCAGGAAAGCCTGGATGGCTGCTGGGTAAGGTCTATCGCAAGGAACTGGGAGCCAAGTGGAGCAGAGCCCAGCATGGGCTGTGCCCAGACCAACCATACTGGAAGCCGGGCAGAACAGGCAATAGTGCCCTGAATCAGTGAGCTGTGGCAGTTACCAGACTTCTCAACCCACAAACACCAAAGACAATAGAGAAGGTTAGTGGGAAAAACTGCAGGGACAGAGTGAAAGGAGTTCGTGGTTAGCCACCACCCTGGGGGCAGCAGAGGAGGTGCAGCTACAGAACTACAGTTGCAGTGGCTTCCAGACCCAGGCCCACTTGGTGGGAGGAATTAAGTGGCGGATCTGAGTGGGAGTGCAGAGCCAGATTAGATCTGAATCGAGGTCCAGGTTGGCAGTTCTTGGGGGAGGAGTAGCACTGGTGTGGCAGAGCTTGCTATGTAGAAATAGCTCTGAAAACAACAGCGCAGCCCCTCAAGCTTGGAACAAAGTACTTTTTACTCTACAAGCAGTCATACCCCGCTGAAAAACTCAAGGGTCAAGTAAATTGGCTGGGAACATGGCCAGGCAGTGAAAATGGACTCAAATTCAGACTCAGACTTTAGAATCTTTCTTTGGTGACAAAGAAGACCAAAACATACAGCCAGAAGAAGTTAACAAAGTTAAAGAGCCTACATCGAAAGCCT
>CM053622.1:671180989-671197253 GCA_028646595.1 Phalanger gymnotis
TTTATTTTTGGTTCTGTTTCTTCTTTCTCATGATTCATTCCATTGGTCATAATTCTTCTCCACAACTTGACTAGTGTGTAAATTAATTCAATGCCAAGTTATACATGGAAGTTATATGGGATTCCTTGCCATCTTGGGGAGGGAGGGGGAGAGGGAGAGAAGAAAATCTGGAACTCAAAATTATGTAGAATCGTGTTTTGCAAACTAAAAATAAAAATTAAAAAAAAAGAAACTCAGGGGCATCTGGCCCTTTCTGTATGCTTATCACTCCTACATATCAGATCGGTCAACATTTATTAAGTGCCTAATATATGCTAGACACTGGGCTAAACGTTGGGGATAGAAAAGAGGCAAAAGACAGTCCCTGCCCTCAAGGAGCTTTCAATCTAATAAGGGAGAAAACATGTAGTTATATACAAATCAAGGTATGTACAGGACAAATGGGAAATTATTAACAGAGGGAAGGCAGTGGAGTTAAGAGAGCTTGGGGAATGATTGAGGAAAATGGGGATCCTTATCTTGTAGAGAGAAGAAAATACATATAGAGACATGACTGCTGTCTCCAAGTATTTGAAGGATTGCCATGCATAGACCTGGATAGGATGAATGGAAGGCAGTTATAGTGGGAGAGATGAGTGGATTGACAGAAGGTTTTGGCTGAGTACAAGAGAGATATTTAATAATTAGAATTGCTCCCAACAATGGACTGGGTCGTCCATGACTGTAAGTATTCAAGCAGAGAATACATTTATCATTGAAGCTGTAGAGAGGATTCCTACTTTGGGAGCATGGTTTGACCTGATGCCCTCTAAAGTTCCTTCTAATTTCACAATTCAGTGAATCTATAATTCTGGTTAATATAGCCCATTTCACTTCTGCCCTTGCCCTCACAATTCTTCTCTGTCACAGAGCAAGTGCTATCCACATTATTGCTAAGACTAAAAGGCCTTCTGAAAGCCCAGTAAGAAAAAACAGCAACCCCTAAAAGCAAGAATTAGGCACCTATATGTGTTTAATTAATTAACTAAATTAATTAAGCACCTCTTGTGAGATACTTTTCTAGAGGGCATGTTACTAACTTCTGGTACAAGGGGAATACCCTGCAGGTACCCATTCTTAATGTTTGCCACTTATGAACCCCCATCATTGTACTTCCTATTAATAATCAGTTGGTGAACACAATTAGCTGTTAGCAAAGGTATTACCTAAAACATGGCAAAAATAGTAACTACGAAAAATTCTCATCCACAAGAATCTGGGATACACTCTCCCTACAATTACAGAGAGAATTCTGGGGAAAATGGGCATAAGCTTAGAGAACAGTAGTAATATGGCACATAAGTAGAGACATGTATGGCAAAGGCAACTCACAACTCAAGGTTCTGCAGGGCTAAGTTTTTTCTCTCTTCGAAGAGTCTTCATACAGCTCCCTTTGGGTTTAGCATCTCTTCTGATTGGGTTGCTCACTTAAGTCCCCAGGGGCTGCTATTCTCCACAGCTTGACTCTCAATTATCAGGGTTTTTATCGTGGGTCCATAGCTAGCCATCTTCTCTGCCACTAGGAATCTTGTTTCTTAAAGCTACTTCCTCCCTTGATTGGCTGTCTTTCTACATCCTTTTGGAGTGTGTGTCTCTGATCCCTAAACTGACTCAAATTGTCTTGAACTGATGAACTCTTTAACTGCTGAATGGGGTGTCTCCTGAGAAAATTGTTTCTAGAAACCACGGCCAATGCATTGGAGTGAGAGAAATCCCTCCCTCTCAACTAGTAGGGCTCTCTTGCAAAGTGCTCTCAAGTCTACACTCTCCTATTCCCCTCAACCCTCTAGGACTTAGCTATTTAATAAAAACAATAGCTTCCTCACACTTAGTTGTGGCATTGGTTTGAAGAATATGTGTACTTGCACTCATGCTTTTACCTATTATGAGAACCCATTCCTGAACTCTTTAAAATGAAGACCAAATGCACTCACTCATGAGTGGGCACTTGTTCTGGAAGAACCTGGGCCATTAACTAAGTCAACTTAAGGATGAGATATGGAAATTTACAAGTGGCACAATTATCCTTAGATTTTCTCTTTAGATTCTTCCCTCTTAGATTTGCCTTTCACCGTGAAAATGCTATTAGCACACATGATAAATAAGAGAATATGAGGGTATGAATAATGCAGCATTATAGCAAGATGCTGGGGGAGTGAAATAAATGGAATTTCAGTGAAGTTCCTGAACCAGTTTCAACTGGCCTTCTCAGTTACCTCCTAGCTAGAGGTAAAAATGATGGAAAAGTCAACAGTATATCCCCAATTAGATTGGAGTAGGGGTCCCCAAGATAGTGGTAGAATTTCTACTGCTGAAAGCTACTGTGTACAAGACAGATGGCTATCTGTTCATCTCAGTTACAGTGCTACTCAAAGGCAGAGGCATGGAGTAGACAATCCCTAGAATCCTTCCAAGCCCAAAGAAGCTTTGATTCTTATCTCTGTCCCTTTGTGGTTATAGTGCTTAGTCTGGACAGACCAAGGAGCTTTGGGGAGGTTTTACTGGAATCATCACTCTAGATGCTACATTGACAATATGGGACTTGATAATTTCTAGGGTGAAGATTCTTTTGACTCAGTTTCTAGTTGCTGGCACATTTCTCCTGGTGTAGTGAGTAGATATGCCAGTTCCTAGAGGTCTGAGCCATGAGCGTTTTATAGAATTTCAGATGATCCTTTCTCCACAGCCTCCAGTAGGATGGCCAAGACAATGAATTGCTGCTACCTTTGCTGAGTAGAAAGGAGAGGAAACTAACATTTTTTGTCTCTTCTCCCTTCTCTCCACTCATACAACTACCCTTAGCACCTCTTGCTAGCACTAGTCTATCAGCCTCCTAACTGATCTCCCTGCCTCAAGTCTCTTCCTTCTTGAATCCAGTCCCCATACAGTTGCCAAAAATGATGTTTCTAAAGTGCATGTATGACTGTCATTTCCCTTTCTTAACATTTCTTAAGGAGGCTCACTATTGCCTTAAAGATAAAGCAAAAACTTTGATGTTGGGCATCTAAATTTCTTCACAGCCTGCCTGCAGCCTATATTTCCAGACTCTGGCATATTACTCCCCTTCAAATGATTTATGTTCCAATTAAGTTGACCTAGATGTTACTTCTATCTCCTATCTCTGTACCTTTGCACAGATTATCTCCCACAGCTGGAATACCTTCTTCATCCTCACCTCTGCCCCTTATAATCTGTTGCTTCCTTCAAGACTTATCTTAAGCAGTGCCTCCTATATGAGACTCTTTCTGATCTTCACAGCTTTTAACCAATTGAAGGTTATTCTGTTCAGAGAGGATAGACCCTCCCCTCCCCACCCACATCCCTACCCTACCTTGAAAAGTTAGAGGGAAGGTGAGTAGAGGACAACAAGGTGGCTGGTAGAAAGTTGACCTGGGTGTAGAATGAAGAATGACTGGAGCCTGCCTAGATACAGTGGACCGCATGAGGCACTCACCAACTGGGACAGGGGTCTTACATAGTAGACAGGGTGGGAATTATAGAGATGAAAGGTTCAGTCCTCTAGGAGATTGCCTCCCCGCCCCCCCGCCCCCCGCCCCGTGGTGGCAAGGTGGCTGGCGGGAAGATGTTCAAGGAGTAAAATGAAGCATAGATGTAGTCTCCTTGGATATGTGAGACCATGTGAAACAATCTCCAATGAGGACAATGGGGTCCCAAATGTGAAACATGGAAGGAAGTAGTTTGGGTAAATAGGTATTATAATGTCAGCATATTATTTAATCCTTTTAAAAAACTTTTCATTCTATTTTAAGTAAATGTTGCTTTCCCTTATTACCAAATCATCTGTTGAATTTTTGGCTCATTTGGGAAGAGGTCCAGTGGGAAATGGAGCCTAGTGAGTAATGGCTTTGAATATGTGGTAGAGACAAATAAATTCCAGGAACCTGAACATAACAATAGTGCACTACAAATGGAACATTCTTCCTTGCCTAAAATGCAGCATGTTAGCAAAGAATTGGAAGCAAAGTTGTTGCTTATTGATTGAGGAATGGCTGAATAAATTGAAGTACATGAATATAATGGAATATTATTGTGCTGTTAAGAAATAAGGAATGTGATGAACATAGAGGAGCATAGAAAGATCCACATGAACTGATGAAGAATGAAGTAAGCGGAGCCAAGAAAACTTTATACACGTAACTGTAACAATGTAAATAGAAAGAACCATTAAAAAAATCACAAGTGAGTGTTGCAAAATTATAAAGAATAAGCATGGCTTGAGCTGGCACTCCTACTCTACCCCTTTGCAAAGGTAGGAAGTCCACAAATGTTAACTATTGAATATATTGCCAGACTTTTTCAATGTATAGATCAATTATGCTGCTTTTTTCTTTTTTTGTCTTCAAAAATACAATTTGTTATATGGGATGACTATCTGGGAGGTGAAGGGAGAGAGATACTAGAGTAAACTATGACAATATGAAAAAAGATGTCAACAAAGTCTTTTTAAAGTAAAATGCATCATATTCTCTTACTAGGTAATTCTAGCACCTCTATCCTTGCCCACTTAGGTACAGGGTTCCACTCACTAGGCTTGGACCTTTTTCTATCTGTGATCAAGATCTCTGAGCTGGTACAATCTACATTTAGCAGGCTATAAAAATAAAACCCAGAATCACTGCTCTGCTTGTTTGTACCATTTTCTGAGATTCCTTCTTAAAATACCCTCTTGTCTTGAATGACATCTTTAGGGTTGCCTCTAGCCCACCTAAATCTTCAATAACTATCACATTTGGGACTTGAGACAGAGATAGAAGAGGGGAGGACTGCTGAGATCAATAGCTGGGGGAAAAACACAACAAAAAAACCAGTTATACGTGGCCTGTGGAGGAAAAAGGTCTGAGTGTCAGAATTAGTTGTATGCTACAGGATACTATAATTAATGTAACAAGCCAAGGGTTCAGACTGGAGAGTCAGTTTGAAAGAGGGATAAGTCAGCCAAAGAAAACAACAGTCACTGTGGGTCAAGCACAGGCCAGGTTGCTCATACAGGTGTCTACCCTACTTGGAGGTGAGATGAATGTGTCAAGCATTGAAACAAACTCAGGGCTCTGGAGCTTCAAGGGAACTGGTATTGCGAGCAATTTTGGCTGCCAGATGATGTCTTTCTCCATATTCTAGCTAACTGCTATTGTTGATGTCAAATGTTACATATATTGACCATGATTTTTACAAAGGATGATGTTAACAATGGGCCAGCACAATATCTCCCTAGTTGAGACAATGCTTGTGAAGTGCTTTGTAAACCTTAAAGTCAACTATTTCTATGATTACTCATCCAAACATATGTTTTTTCTATAACTTAAGGCTTAGTTTCCTGTCTTACGATGTGTGCCTTCTCTCTCTCTTTTCTAGCCGAGCTTCTTCATAATCCTGTTGGGGCTTGCATCTTTATATGATGGGCCCTGGGTTTTGCCTATGGCCTTTGTGAGAAATGTGGAATTCTTCCCCAGATCTCAGAAGCCCTTGAGATTGTAGCATGCCCAATGGCCAAGGTTTCCCCAAGGATCTTATCTAAGTGGTCTCAAGACAAATGTCTCCTTTGTGTGGTGTTTAAAAAATTTGAGAGACATAATTTCCAGGTAATTAGTCATTTTATTAATAATGCTGGCATTTTAATAAAAGGTCAGTGGTATTCTCAAAGGCCAAAGACCATCATGGCAGCAGGCTCATGGCTTCTATGCCCTTAGAAGAGGAGTGTTTCTGAGGGTGGCAATAAACTCTGATTGGTTACCAAGTAATGAGAAAGAGTGACTATTACAGTGAGAGGCTGAGAGTGACAACTCTTAGAAAGACTATCCATATACCAAGATCACCCCAGTCTTGGGCAATCTAGGCGGAGGATCCGTTTCCACCCTAGCTTGACTGAGTGGAATTTACCTTATATTAGAGATTCCTCTTAAGGGTAGATGGGATCTGATACAAGAGAAAGTTAATTCAACCTTCAGAGGCTGTGTTTTTGAAATGAGGACTTTAGAAAAAGAAGGAACTCAGGATCTCCCCAAATCATTGGTTATTAATAATCTTTTTGCCATCTGAAAATGTCACCATCTAAAGTACAAGACAGTGATGACATCAGCTGTACATTTGTCAATCCCTCCTAACAAGGTAATCTTCAACCAGCTGACATTTTAATTAGCATGCTCAGAAGTGTGTGAGTATGTGTATGCATGTATGTGTGTGTGAGAGAGAGAAAGAGGGAGAGGGAGAGAGGGAGGGAGGGGGAGAGAGAGGGAGAGAGAGAGAGAGAGAGAGAGAGAGAGAGAGAGAGAGAAATTATGATTCTACATTCTGTCAGTGGGACAGGAAAAAATAACACAAACGATCAGAGTGGAGGCTGGTTCAGTTAGAATATAAATCTCTTATTGGGAATGTGCAGCCACTTGGCAGATTGTAGGGTAAATGGCAGATGATGGAGTTGGGAAATTATAGGAAAGGAGAGAAAGACAAACAGAGAGAGAGAGAGAGAGAGAGAGAGAGAGAGAGAGAGAGAGAGAGACAGAGAGAGACAGAGAGACAGAGATAGAGACAGAGAGACAGAGAGATCTATGAAGAGCTGCAGAGTTAAGGATGTTAGAAGCTATTGTGTTTCAACAAGAAGCAAGCAGCTGTCCTCATTAGTTCCATGGCCAGGGTGTCTTCACAAGCCAATTCCCATTGCTTGATGGATATGGAATAATAGCTTTGAGCATCCACAATGTAGCTCAATTCTTAACTACGCCAAAGCTCCTGGTACTAATAGGGCAGTTTTAAAAATATTATAGACAAAGCCAGATGACACATCAACTCAAAACAAAGATATTTAATGAAACAGAATAGTGAAGTCATAACAAGAAAATGAATCAATTATTAAACACTCTTGGCCCTTGGTCTCAAATGGCTGTCGCACCCAGAATTGTCTCCTGGAAATGTTAGTCTCAGCTTCTGATTTTCTCCTCAACACAGGAGTTGGACCCATTAGTTCACTCACATAAAGGTGCCAGGAAGATTTGATATAGAGGTGAGTCTTGGGAGCCTCTTGGCATTGATACTAATATTGACTGAAATTGACTTCTCTTGGCATAACAGCATCAGTCTTTGTTTCACTGATCTATCTTGTCTCTGAAGTCTAAAGTACATTAATTTTTCTTGGTGCTATAGTCACTTCTGCAAACAGCACTAATTTTAGTGTGGTCTAAATACTCCTGTCATTTTTCCCTATTTGTCCCATCTTCCCCAAACCAATTTCTCCTGGAAGATTCTACAACCTTTAAAAGTATGTGAAAGAATAATATCTGCCCAAGCAGCAACTATGCTGCACGACATCACCATGATGGGGAGCCCACAGAGAGGCTTCTAGGATGTGCAACCTAAAGGGAACTTCTAAGAAACAAGATCCTCTAAGCCCAGATATTATGGGATATGAGGTATATGCATAGATATGTCCCCAAAGAATTCTGCAGATTAAAAGGACCTCCACAGTCATTCGATTTATCCCATTGTCTCCAGTACGTGAATAGTCATGGGGAAGAAAGGAGTGTCTCTAAGTCTCAAAGACTTTCAAAGAAGGATCTTATACCTCTTTGGAGAGTCTGGTCCAGTGATTCTCAGCCTTGAAAGGCACATACATTTTGTCAGTTGTTCTCTTCTGCCTTCAGCAGAAATAGAAAATAGTCAATTCAATCATCTGTTTTTCAGAATTTCACACAGCTGATTTGTTTGAGAGCTGGTTGAACAATTTATTCTTAATCTAAGCTCTGTGCTTTTCTCTCTTTTTTTAAAATATTATTTCCCCTTTTCTTTTAGACTGTTTTCTTGTCAGCAAAAGGGGTGTTACAGTTAGGGCTTGACTTAGTCAGGTCCCCTGATAGTTTAGGTCCAATTGCAATGAAACAAGATACCCATAATTCATCTAACAGCTAACCAAAAATAAATAGAGAGATAGAGAGATAGATAGATAGATAGACAGACAGACAGACAGATAGATAGATAGATAGATATATAGACAAGAGAGGTTTACTCTGCACTAGGAGGAGAAGGATAGTCAGCAAGAGTATTTATTGAGGATAGCACCTTGATTCAGTTGAGCACAGATCCCTGGTATCATCTGTGCTATTTGTTCGCGGTCTGAAACCTCAGAGAAAGAGCTTGAGCTCATGACCGTTTACATTCAGGTAAATGAGAGGTTCCATCAACAAGGGGCCTGAGCCAGTTCCCTTGGCCAATTGATTCTGAAATAGTTTCAGTACTTCATAAGAAAAGAGCTGGCCTAACTTTTGTAGGGTGGGGCCTTGGGAAAAGTAGGCTTCGTATATGTGGCAAGACTCTTGAAACTATTGTTCCTCTAATAAGGGACAAGGCCAGAGAGAGAGAGAAAGTAAGACTCAGTTTTACCCACTTGTTTCCTTATGCACAGTCGATTCTGATTTGGTGGGATAAGTTTGTTTAGACTATTAGCTACTTTAAGGTTCTAGACCAGGAGTTCTTAACATGAGGTTTATGGATGAATTTCAGCGGGGACATGATCTTTTTTTAAAAAAAAATGATAACCATATTTCAATATAATTGATTTCTGCTGCAATCCTATGTATTTAAAAATATTATTCTGAGGTGGGGTCGTAGGTGTTAGTGGACTGTCTAAAGGGTCCACAACACATAAAGGTCAAGAAAGTCCTAGATAATCTGTAAGTTTCTCTGATCTTTAGTTAATCCACACCCTGTTTAATCAAGATCTGTCTATACTAGAAAACAACATTCAAATGATTCTTTTTCTCTGGGCTTAATGAGAAATACTCTTTTAGGCTTTAAGAGTTTAAGGAAATCCTTGTGAATAAAGAAGCAATTTTCATTTTCTATGAATAAATATTTGTAATGGGGTCAGATGTGGGGGAGCCTACACTTGTTGTACAATCCTTTCAGATTGGGAAATAGATTTCCTAGACCTCCAGAATCAAACCTTATAACAGTAGGTGGAGACTTGGAATTCCTAGGAGACTCCATGATGGCGATGAGGGGGTGTCATCAGAGGAAAAGATGATTGAGGAAGGAAGTGGATATGTAAGTCACATGAGAGGGCAGCAAAAGATCCTGAATCATGGAGACCACCAGAAATGGAGTCAATGATTGACTAATGCAAAAATAATTTTGATACCCCTACTCAATTTAATCAGTATTTACTCAGATCATTGTGATTTAACGGGTATCAGTGATTGTAAGTGGAATAGAATTGTCTCATTTAGTTAATGTTGTAAGAATAAGAGTTATGTAGACTACATTTAATTAGTCTACCATGTATTGGTGATTATATTAATTGTATTGGATTTATCAGATACATTCATGCTGTGTTAGTTAGGCCTGTTGTAAGAACATGTATTAGCTTGGTTTAAGAATTTATTACATTAGCAATCTCCCTCCAATCCTAAGTATATTATGCTTGAAATAAATTTCATAAGCCTCAATAATACCTCATTTACTCCTATGAATCACTTCCATCCACTCCCTAGTGACCTTTGCTTCAAAACCAGAACTTCCTGGGATCGTAGGATAACATTGCTCAAACACTAGGGTCTTATGACGTGTGGAAGGCCCTGAGATGTTGCTGACAGGGTCTTATGACCTTTGGAAAGCCTCTTCTGACATGGCTTGCAGTTGACAGCCTGTAGTTGACGATCTGTAGCTAATGACCCGTGAAAAGCCTATTGACAGAGTGGTTATGATTGATGGACATTTCCCTCAGCCAACCATAAGATTTCCCTGCTTCTGGAATTGACCAATCATGGAATTGTACTGTCTCATTCTATTTCCCTCAATGTCTATAAAAGCAATTTTTTTTTCAAGCAAAGGCATCTCTGATCATGAGGAAAGTCTTGGACCCAATTGATTAGGGAACGCTGGTATCCCTAATAAATTGATTCATAATGCTCAGAACTCTTAGTGACTTTTGTTACAGATTGAAACTTTGTGGCTTGCACTATGTGAACAGACTTCCAAATGAGCTACAAGGAGAGAGATAGCCAAGCTATGGAAACTGCTGGGCTAGGTCAACGACATAGAGACATTGCAAAGAGCTGCAGACCAAGATCGACAAATAGCAGATGCCCAAGGCTGATAACATTGTGTGATTTCCCCTAGTTTTCAAGCAAGAGACTGGAACAAGGTTAGGGGTTGGAGTGGAGGTCTTGGATTATGCTGGGAAAGAGGAGAGTTAGAAATATACTCTGTTGGGAGAAAGTTGCCAAGAATATTTCTAATGTTTATTTGAGATTTGCTTTTCTGTTTCAATAAAATGTTTTTGCTAGGTCTATGCTGTTGTCTGCCTAGGTTTTTGTTAGTGAATTAGTAACCAAATGTTTAGACTAGATTTGCCTTTAGATGTACATGATTTTGCACTGGTTTGGGGGTGCAAGAGTAGTGACACATATTTGCCAGAAAATATAAACTACAACTATGAACCCATGTCTGTGAGGGACTAGTCCTGGCTGGCTCACAGGCAACATAGGGTGTCACTTATCACTTACTTTTTACACTGTTAAAAGAAAATGAACTGAAAATCTGAGAGTTGTGTTCAAAAGTGAGAAGTCGCTGCTGCAGAAAGATTTCCTGCCTTGGAGTCTTACTTTTCCACTCCTGGTCTTAAAATCCAGTTCCCTGCACTGTGAGTAAAGCACTATTTGTGTGTCTTTTGGTTTCAAAGGCCTGCACCCCAGATGACTGATAAGTTTACAAGCATCAGAAAATGTAGCAGCCTTGAACAAAGGACAAAGAACAGAGGACAGGTGGTAAGAAGGTTTAAGCTAAGGAGGTCTTCATTTGTCTTCAGATTCATTTCTCATCATGGACTTTCCTTCCTAAAATGAGATGTGACAAATTCAGGGCTAAAGTTCCCTATTTTGGTCTTGTGTCACCAACATGAATAGACTGCCATGGGGCACCTACCTGTGCATAGCTCTGATAAAAGCTTTTATCTCTGGCAGGAAAAAAAAAACCCTTGGGCTTGGGATCATGAAACATGGTTTCTAATCTTGTCTCTGCCAATAATTACTGGTATGACTTTGGACTAGTCACTCCTTCTGTTTCAGCTTTTTCATTTGCGGAAAGGATATATATATATATATATATATATATATATATATATATATAAATATACACACATATATATGCACATACATGTATATATATATTCTCCACTTCAGAGACTGTAGTGAGGATAAACTGAGATGATATAGATGAAGACTTTATAAAAATGTAGAGGAACCTGATGACAGGGCCCTATTGATTCTCTCTTTTGTCTCATTTAGTTGTTAATCCCTTGACAAGATTAGCTTTCTGATAAATTGGGCACAAAATTGGCCCTAAATATTCCTCTTGTCTCTTCAATATCACTTTAAGAAGACAAAAGAGAGTTGGGAGGGCCCTATCAGGCTCCTTTTGGAGCACACCTTTAACAAACAGATTAAAAAGTTATTCGCAAATATAAAAAAAAAATTACTGTAGAGAATGCATGGAAGTCAGAGAGAGACCCAGTTCATTGCCTGTGTGTATTGTCTATCTGTGGTGTCTATCCAAGATATAGCAATGGACCATAACAATGTGAATTATACCTGGGAAATTTGCATGGAGTTTTTGATGACCCCAAGATTTCTTTTGAAATAAAGGCCAATCTTTTTTTTTTAACATCATTGTACTTCAGGTGGTATTTGGGAGTTTATGAAATTGAGTTTATGAAATAACATGGTCTCCAAAGATTTAAAATTGCAGGTCACCTAAAGGATAGAGGAAAGGCGCATGGTGATATTAGTACAGTGTAGCATGTGGTTGTTGAAGGATGGGATGGAAATGTCATAAAGTATATTATCAGAAATGTGCCACAGGAAAAGGAAGTAGCAAGGGTAAGGGGTAACTACTGGGCACATGTCAAGACCCCAAGCAAGTTGTATGGACTTTGTGTGGTAGATTTATGACAGGATGTGGATAAGATTTACAAAAGGTTGCTATGGGTAGGAGTGCCCACAAAGGCAAGATCACTGATACATCAAAATATTGAAGCATAGAAGCCACGGCATCTCCTTGTAAGGAACATAAGATCATAGATTGAGAATTGGAAGGGCCCTTAGAGGTCATGTTTCCTGACCCCTCACTTTGTAGAGGAGGAAATTGAGGTCCATTGTCCTTAAATGACTGAGATCATAAATCTTAGATCCAAAGCTGGTAGGGACCATCTTGTGACTGGATTCTAGTCTGACTCTTTCATTTTACAAATGAGGACATTGAGGCCCAGGAAGGTTAAAAAACTTCTGAAAAATCACACAGGTTGTAAGTGACAGAGCCATGATTCAAAGTTAAGTTATCCAAGTCCAGGATACTTGAACATTTCTTTGTATCAATCTTTTAGTTTACTTTGGTGTTTTCAAAAGATTTGTGATTTTATTCATGGGAGCCCTCCTTCAGCCAACACAGATTGCAACCCCTTCAGGAGTTAAAGTATCTGGAACATTCATTCCCTTTTGGCTAACTTTCCAGATTCATCTAAGCTGGTACTCTTATGGCAGAGAGAGAGTCTCACCAATGGGCCCATAATTTTCCATCTTGGTAAGACCTAGTGGACCTTGTGATTCATTGGTGTAGTCTGTAAGAACCTGAGGACACTTCTACTTCATGAATAGGGTAGGACGTTAGTGGACTTCATGAGCACTTTATAGTAACTTTAAAAAATCCATATACTATACCATGAGAGGCATTTCCCAAACCACTCAAGCCCCATTCCCCACCCCGCCCCCCCCCCAAAACCCCAAACCTTTCAAGTGATCTTCTTGACTCTAGCCTTTTTACACTACTCTGGGGAAGGAAGATGAAGAGGAATGAGAGGATAGACAGGAACAGATTAGAGCCTGAAGATGATCCACAGCCTTGGCTCCTGATGGCTAATGATTGTTGGCCGGCTAACATCTTCCTTGCCCCTTCTTCACTTCCCCTCTATTGGAATGAAGCAAAACCCCTATTCATAAATGGCAGAAGCTCCAACATGTGTAGGATCTGGGACTGCAGGTTGTATGTCCATTAAATTCCCAGATGTGTGTAGTTTGTCCAATTTTGTTCATGCCCAGAGAGACGGCTTTTTGAATGCCTGCTGGGTACAGAAACCCAGGTGTTGAGAAGCATCAAGAGAAGGTCAGCCAAGCATAGGGACAGGCAAGAGTAGAAGTAGTAACTTCCCTTACTACAGATATCTCTTGGGTTTAAATGAGAAGAGAGTTCCCTACCAGTGTATTTTTCTAGTGGCCAAAGTGGGTATGAGCTCTTCATTTTTCATCACCCTTAAACAACTAAGTGCCGGTTTTCCACAGTCAGTAGCTGAAGTAGCCAATAACAGTGATAGCTAGCATTTATAGAATGCCGACTAATTGCCAGGCACTGTGCAAATATCTCTTTTGCACCTTCCAACAACCCTGGGAGGTAGGTGTTATTATCATCCCCATTTTACAATTGAAGAAACTGAGATAAATAGAGGTCAAGTGACTTGCCCAAGGTCACACCACTAGTAAGCGACACTAGATTTGAACTCAGATCTTCCTGATTTCAAACCCAGCACTCTATCTACTCTACCACTTAGCTCCCAAACAATTATGAACTACGTAGTCTCCTGGGGCTGGGGAGAAATAGAGGCAATTGCAGACATTTCTGTTGTCTGCAGACATCAGAAAGCATCCTCAAAGGTTAATTATCTACCCTCATAACAGAAGTGTTCATGAAAGAATATTTAAGAGTCAGAAAGTTTTCTTAGTTCTGAGCCAATATTTTTGCTGCAATTTTTAAGCTTCCTTTTCTCTCTTTCTATCTATAGTGGAGGTGGAGAACAACCAATTATCACTTTCCTTAAAATGAGTAACTTCCTCCCAATAATCTTCAAATAGTTACAATAACAGGGAACGGAGAGCTGACTTTGGAGCTAGAAAAACCTGGGCTGAGTCTGCTCATTGACTTCTGTTAGCTGCATAGCCCTGGGCAAGTCATTTAACATTAAATGGTAGTTACAACTACTTAGCTTACAGAGGAGTCAATGACCAACATAGATTAGGAGAATTCTTTACACAGGAAATCAGAGCTCTACAGGCAAGGAGCTCCTTGTATACAGAAGGCTAGGATCAAATAATAATATTAATAGTTACAATAATAATAATCATGATGGGTCAAGCAACCAACAAGTATTTGTTAAGCATCTAATATATGTAGGCCCTGGGCCAAACTCTGAGGATATAAGTCAGTCAAGAAGCATTCATTAAGCACTTATTGTGTGCCAGGTTCTGTGTGTGCCAAGAGCTGTGGGTACAAAGAAAGGCAAAGACACAGTCTTACATCTCAACAAGTCCATGTTCTAAGGGGAGACGCAATGTAGAAATAACTATGTATATAAAAGATATGTACAGTATAAATGAAAGGTGGTTTCAGCTAGCATCTGGTGTGTATGGTGGGGTTTGAGGTATGTGTGTGTGTTGGAGGGGAGACTGGGAAAAGCAGCTTGTAAAAGGTAAGATTTGAGCTGACTCTTGAAGGAAGTCAAGAAAGTTATGAGGCAGAGGTAAGGAGGAAGATCATTTGAGGCATGGCAGACAGCCATCCATTAAAAAGTGTAAAGACTATAGTGCAATACTATCGTGCTCTTGTTGATCAACATTCTTTGTTCTCAAAGAGAACCAAGGACATCAGGAGAGTATGGCTTGATTTGCGAATGAAATGTATATAAGTGAGGCAGAGCTGTGCAAAGTCATCTGCCTCACTCTCTCCTCCAGAGTCATTGAAGTCCAGTGGCAAAACAAAAGTCAAAAAAAGATGACTTGTAATGGCCTGAAGATGCAGTGGGTGACCTTGACCTTTCTAAATTAAGTCTTTCCCAGCTCTCAGTTTGTCTGAAGCAATGACATTCAATGACTAAGGGTTAGGTAAGAATTGAGAGAAAAGATGGCCCAATCTACAATCACAAAAATATCAGTCTGGGAGGGGAAAACTCAGAATTTCTAGCTAGAACAGAAAACAATCGTTATTTACGCTCATTCTAACCATCATAACTAAACAACGTGCTGTAAGAAAATAATAAAGGTGGAGTTGGAGCCAAGATGCTGGCTGGAAAGGAGGGACTTGCCTAAAGCTCACCCCCAGGACCCTCTAAACACCTATAAAAATGGCTCTGAACAAATTCTAGAACTTCAGAACTCACAAAATAGCAGAGAGAAGCAGGGCTCCAGCCCAGGACAGCCTGGATGATCCCTGGGTAAGGTCTATTGCACCATGCTGGGATTGGAGCAGAGTAGAGTTGGGCCATACCTGGACCAACCAGACCGGGAGCTGGACAGAACAGGCCTTAGCACCCTGAATCAGTGAGCTGTGGCAGTTACCAGACTTCTCAACCCACAAACACCAAAGGCAACAGAGAAGGCTAGTGGGAAAAATGGCAGGGACAGAGTGAAAAGAGCTCACGGTTGGCTACTGCCCTGGAGGCGGTGGAGGTGGTGCAGCTCTGAGGCTGCTTACAGAAGTATAGCTACAGTTGCTTCCAGCTCCAGGCCCACCTGGTAGGAGGAATTAAGTGGTGGATCACAGCAGGAGTGCAGAGTCTGCTTATATCTGAGTCACAGTCCAGGTTGGCGGTTCTTTGGGGAGGAGGAGTGCTGGTGTGGCAGAGTTTGCTGTGTAGAAATATCTCTGAAAACAACAGTGCAGGCCCTCAAGCTGGGGACAAAGTACTCTCTACTCTAAAAGTAGTCATACTCTGACAAAAAGCTCAAGGGTCAAGTAGTTGGCTAGAAACATGAACAGGCAGCGAAAACAGACTCAGACTCAGACTTGGGAATCTTTCTTTGGTGACAAAGAAGGCCAAAACATACAGCCAGAAGAAGTAAACAAAGTCAAAGAGCCTACAACAAAAGCCTCCAAGAAAAACATGAACTGGTCTCAGGCCACGGAAGAGCTCAAAAAGGATTGGAAAAGCAAGTTAGAGAAGTAGAGGAAAAATTGGGAAGAGAAATGAGAGTGATGTGAGAAAACCACAAAAAACAAGGCAATGGCTTGGTAAAGGAGACCCAAAAATACTGAAGAAAATAATACCTTCAAAAATAGACTAACTCAAATGGCAAAAGAGCTCCAAAAAGCCAATGAGGAGAAGAATGCCTTGAAAGGCAGAATTAGCCAAATGGAAAAGGCGGTCCAAAAGACCACTGAAGAAAATACTACCTTC
>CM053622.1:671197753-671252939 GCA_028646595.1 Phalanger gymnotis
TCATGCTCCAAGGAAAAATATGATTTTCAATAAAATAGAGGACTTTCAAGCTTTCCCAATGAAAAGACCAGAGCTGAATAGAAAATTTGACTTTCAAACAGAAATCACGAGGGATTTACCAAAGTTGAAATGTTTTGTTTACATTCCTACATGGAAAGATGATGTGTATAATTCATGAGACCTCAGTATTAGGGTAGCAGAAGGGAATACACACACACACACACACACACATACACACACACACATATAGACAGAGGGCACAGGGTGAGTTGAATACGAAGGGATGATATCTAAAAAATAAAACCAAATTAAGCCATGAGAGAGGAATATATTGAGAGAGGGAGAAAGGGAGAGATACAATGGGGTAAATTATCTCACATTAAAGTGGCAAGAAAAAGAAGTTCTGTAGGAAGGGATGAGGGGCAGGTGAGGGGGAATGAGGGAATCTTGCTCTCATCAGAATTGACCTGTGGAGGGAATAACATACATACTCAATTGGGTATCTTAATCCATAGGAAAGAAGGAGAAAGGAGATAAAAAAAGGGGGATGATAGAAGGGAGGGCAGATGGGGGAGGAGGTAATCAAAAGCAAACACTTTTGAAAAGGGACAGGGTCAAGGGAGAAAATTGAATAAAGGGGGACAGGATAGGAAGGAGCAAAATACAGTTAGTCTTTCACAACATGACTATTTATGGTAGTGTTTTACATAATGATACACATGTGGCCTATGTTGAATTGCTTTCCTTCTTAGGGAGGGTGGGTGGGGAGGGAAGAGGGGAAAGAATTTGGGACTCAAAGTTTTAAAAACAGAGGTTCAAAAACAAACAAAAAAAAGTTTTTGCATGCAACTAGGAAATATGATACACAGGCAGTGGGGTGTCGAAATTTATCTTGCCCTACGAGAGAAGAAGGGAAAGGGGGATGGGAGGGGAGTAGGGTGACACAAGGGAGGACTGACTGAGGAATGGGGCAATCAGAATATATGCTATCTGGGAGTGGGGGGGGGTAGAAATGGGGAGAAAATTTGTAATTCAAACTCTTATGGAAATAAATGCTGAAAACTAAAAATATTAAATAGATGAATAATAATTTTAAAAAGAAATTAATAAAGGGATGGTTTCTGAAAAACCTGGACTTATATAAAGTGATACAGAATGAGGTCAGCAGAACATGGAGAACAATTTAGACTATAACAATATTATAAAAATAAATGACTTTGAAAGACTTAAAAATTTTGATCAACACTATGACCAACCGTGATTCCAAAGGATTGATGATGAAGAATGCTATTCACCTTCTGAGTGGAAGGTGATAGACTCTCAGTATACAGAATGAAACATACATTTGTGCATGTGGTTGATGTGGATATTTTTTCTGACCTTGCATATTTGTTACAAGGGTTTACTTTTTCTTTTCCAATGGGAGAGATTGAAAATAAATACTTCTTAATTGAGAAAAAAAAGAAAAAATTAAAGGCAAACAGTCATGTTCAAGGAACAGAAAGTATGCAGATGTCACTTGAGAAGGGTGATGGGCAAAGGTCACACGGTCCCTGTCCTCAAGGGCCTTTTATTTAACCATGAAATTACAAGTTCCAGCCAAAAGAAAACAAAACATAATCACAACCTTAGTAACACTCAAGTAACTTTAGGAAATGGAGTTTCTGGCTCTCCCATTCTGTTAGTTCTTCTTTGATTAGCTGCCCAGACTAGTGCCTCACACCTTACCAGCCTTGCAGCATTCCCAGGTAAGACAGAAAACAAATGGTACATCAACAGCAAGTTTCTTTCTCCCACCCCACAGTGGGTGTCCCCACCTTTCCTCCTTAGTACTCTTTGTTGTGGCTTTCTGTGTGTTGTGCTTGATAGTCAAGTTTCTTAGTAATTCTAGAAAACATTTTCTATGAATAAGATGCAAATATATTCAGCTTGCTGTCTCATTTACATATATAATTTTCCCATTCAGTTTGTCTGCTTTACAGCAATTCTTCAGATGTTTACTTTGTCTTAATATTCTTGAAGGTTAAAAAGGAACGATCACTGGAACATTCATTATTAATTTCTTCTAAGTATCTCCAATTAATTCATTGAATAGATTTGCGATTTATGTTTTTTTTTCTTTATTGATTGTTTGGAAGCAAACTTCCAATTACCAAAGGAATAAGTATTTTATTAGCTTGAAGTTCTACTTTAGAAAAAAGGGTTTGTGTGTGATGGGACAGTGGTCGTAGTCTTTGCTGTGTTTTTTTTTTTTTTAAGAGTTTGGGCTTTTTGTGCCAAAACATGGCTTAGACTGAAATGTGAGGCATATGGGATAGACAGACCCAAGGGAGTGTTTCCTTACAGAGAGTGTTATTAGAAACCCAGAACCAGCTTCTGACAGCCCCTGTGGAGTTATCCATGCAGAAAGGAGTCTCACCTGACTGTGAATGCTTGGGGGTTAGTGATGCTAAAGACAGGGAGAAGATGAGCTGACCTCTCAGGGCCCAAGAGTTTGAGGCTTGACAGTCACAAGTGGCCTTATCAGCCCTTTCAGACAGGTAACAATGATATTCAGGCTCTTCTCACTTTGACTCAGTTCCTCGAGGGGGAAATGACACCACAGGTATAATGGACTCTTTTTATCAAATGTATTTTTTTCTTTCTTGTCTTCCTTTTTCTTTCCTTCCATGGCTTCTCAAAGAAGCTGTTAAAATTCTGTTAGTTCCCTTCATTCCCAGGGGGCAGATTGGGAGAGAAGAAAATCTGTTTCTTCCAGAAGTTCCTGACACCAGAGGATAATGTGTGGCTGCGGCTTCCCCACGCAGACCTGCCTTGAAGGACACACTTGGCCAGTGCAGACTGAGAAGTGGTCCCCAGGCTGGCCTCTCTGTGTGTAGGGGGAAGGCTGCTCAAACTTTTGGGAAGAAAAGTTAAAATACAAAATGAAAAAAAAGAGCAAAAATAAAACATTTTTAAGACACACAAAAATAAACCAAAAATAATTTCAGATGGGAACATAGAGCAATTCTGTTACTGCCTTGTGAAATAGAAAATGTACTTTAAAATAATGATCTGTGGCAGAAGCTCAGTTTTTTCTGTTCTTTGTACATTGAAATGTCTGTGTTTGCTGATGGTGGAGACTTTAATGAGAAAAAAATAGTATTAAAAAAGGAGGGAGGAGAGGAATGAGAGCTGTCTCACCCCCACCCCACTCCCCAATAGGGAAAGGCAGGGAAGCTCAGGTAAAATTATTTAACAGCCTCCACCTTCTTTTTTCTCTCTTTTTATCCCCACTGGCCAAAACCTGCTCTTAGGGAGGATTATGGGTGAGTCATTTACACCTTAGTGCAAATATAAGCCACTGTGGCCCCTCAGCCAAGAACAATAGCTCCTGCCCCACCTTCTCTCCTTTTGCCCTTCTTTTTTGGATCCTTTTCTTTGCATTGACCTTGACCTCTGATCCTCCTCTTCCATCAGCTCTAGCCTCACTTTCTTCAGTCTTGGTCAGCTGAGTAATTCACCTGAGATTTTCCTCTACCCTTGCATCTTGTGCCCTTTTGTCCCATTGGGTGACATCCAATGCCAAAGCTATCCCTGAACTATCCCAGCCATCTGTCTTTATCCACTTCTGTTCTGCTGGGCAGTCAGAGAAAGTCATGGAGCCTTGCTGAATGGGTCCACTACAAATTAGGTTATCTAATCTCTTCTAGGTGCTCCCTGTATTGGGGCAGTCTTTTTATTCTTCCCCAGTTGGTTCTCTATCACACTCCCCAAACTGGCTTTTTTTCTTCTTTCCTCATTCCCTCTATTATTCCTACCGCTGAGTAGAGGATCTCACCACCTAGCTCAAGGAGGCCACCTACTGGGCAGCTAAGTGGGGCAGTGGATAGAGGGCCCCCAAGTCAGAAAGACTTCCTGAGTTCAAATGTGGCCTCATACACTTATTAGCTGTGTCACCCCAGGCAAGTCACTTAACCCTGTTTGCCTCATTTCCTCACCTATAAAATGAGCTGGAGAAGGAAATGGCAAACCACTCCAGTGTCTGTGCCAAGAAAACTCCAAATGGGGTCATGAAGAGGCAGACATGACTCAAAAACAGCACTGCTAGCTCTTTTTCCTGTTTATTGTCACTCATGTTTGCAACCTGAGTCATACTTGACTTCTCCCTCTCTCTCACCTCTCAGATCCAGCGGTTGCCAAATCTTATTTATTCTACCTCTATGATGCTAACATTAAGCCAGTTGGGGGCCCAGGTATAAAGCAGGGATACGGATGAATTTATAAAAGGCAAATTTATAAAAAGAAAGGTTGTTTTCTGGGCCTCTCTCCCTTCTTTCTTTTACCCATCACCCCATCTTTTTTTCCCTTTCAGGTAGCATAGCATGTGTGAATGTTCCAGATCTTTAAGCTCTTATTATGTGCCAAGGACGGTCCTGAGTGCTGAGGATACAAGTAAAAAAAATGAGACAGTCTCCACTCTCAAGGAGTCCACATTTAAATTAGGAGAAACAACATGCACCCTTTCTCAGTGTGCAGCTGTAGGGCAAATGGTATGGGGTCCAAAATTATCCAACTTTCAAGAAAAACCGTTGAGTCAGAGCTCAGAGCCATTAACCATTTATTAAAGGGACCAGACCCCTTCAATGAATAGGACATCAGATCTTCCTCATGATTTGAGATGCCCCCTGCTCCCAGGCATCTTACTTTTATAGGGCTTGATACACAGACACTCAGAAAAGGCAAAATAAAATGGAGAATCTCATTTGTTGATTGACCTTGATTTTGACCCTCCAGGAAGGCCAGAAATGATGTATCACCATGTGTGGTCACAGAATGGGCAAGTCAGGGGTCATCTCCACTGATTAAGTAGTCATAAGATGGTCCCTTGCTCATGTTGTGAAAGAGAGGGTAATCCAGAGGTATAAAAATAAGTTGGGGAGCTTTCTATATCACCTAAAGACATCCCCCCCGCCCCATGCTGGGTTTGGTCATCAGTGTTCTTGTGGTTAAGCATGTGAACTTCATAATTGGTGACTAAGTGTTGAACAGTGAATTCATAGGTTTTAAAGTTTGAGGTCTTCTATATATATGAAATAATCTATCTTATCTAATCATCCATATTGGGTGGTGGTTTGGTTGTTGGTTGTCTTTCGTTCTTGAAGAAGACCAAAATGACATCACTATGCTAGAGTCAAGTTTCGGTATGTCTGTGTGTGGCTGATCAGAACAATATGAGCTCAGAATGTTCTACCACAGGTTGGGCACAAATAGTCCATGTGAATATTTGAGGTAGATTCCCTAAATTTGTGCATTTTGCATTTCTTTTGAGCTATTTCAATTCTGCTTTGCTCATAGAGCACAGCACCTTTTCTGATGAGGGCATTCCATGCTGAGCAGTCCTGTGCCAGTGTCTCCCATGTTTCACAATCAATTCCAAAGTTCTTAAGAGAGAACTTAAAAGTGTCCCTATATCGCTTTTTTCTGACTACCATGTGAACACCTGCTCTGTGTGAGTTCTCCATAAAATAGTCTTTTTGGCTTGCGTATGTTTGTATTCAAACAACCTGGCCATCCCATTGGAGTTGCTTTCTCTGAAGCAGAATTTGGCAGTTTAGTCAAGAAAGGACCTCAGTGTCTGGTACCTTATCCTACCAGGTGATCTTCAGAACCCTCCTAAGATAATTCAAATGAAAATGATTCAGTTTGCTGGCATGGTGCTGGTAGACTGTCCAGGTTTCACAGGCATAGAACAATGAGGTCAGCACAACATCTGTAGACCTTCAGTTTAGTAGTCAGTCTAATACTTCTTCTCTCCCATACTTTCCTTTAGAGGCTCCCAAACACTGAGCTGAGAGCTAGTTCTGGCAATGTGTGTGTCAACCTCATTATTAATATGTACATCCTTGGAAAGTACACTACCAAGGCAAGTGATCTTATCCACAGCATTCAAAACTTCTCCATTTGCTGTAACTGATGGTTCCACATATGGATGGATGGTTCAGTGGTGGCTGATAGAGCACCGATGTTTTCTTGGTGTTAATTGTTCAACAAAGTATGGAATTATCCATATATGTAATATGTAAAATATAGATTAATACACATTATTTTCATATTAATATTTATTGACTAAACTGACTAAATGCATGTTACTAGATGAATATAGCACTAATAGTTGCTAACAATCATTACCCCTATGGAATCAGACTGAACTAATTAATACTGATTGAAGCAAAATAGGGGTCTAATTAAAATCGTCTTTGTCAATGGTAAGGCCTGGTGGTAATTAGGCTCCAATGGCAGTACAGATGGTAAGGCCTGATGCTCCTTAGGACACAATATCAAGGCAGAAATAAGGCCTGGTAGTTTAAGAAGAAGACTGAGCTTTCTTTGACTGTAGACTTTTTCACTTTCCCATTTTAGATAGTGCAACATCAGCTTTTCTCCCTACTGTCCCCAACTCCTCTGATTGCAGAGCCCCAGGTAGGGTCAGGCCGGGCCAAGGTCAAGTTTCCCTGGTGTGGACTTTCTGGAGGCCGCAGGGAACAGGCATAACTCTGGCCAGACCTGGGCTCGCTGTTCCAGTGATTCTCACCCCCAAAAGCAAAACATAAGCTTCACCTGCTTTTGCCGTTGTTGATCACAAGGATACATTATGAAATGAGGTTATTGTCACTGTTCGCTTCCTTCCTTGTCTCCAGCTCAGTAGTGTGTATGACAGTCAGACACTGGGAGTGTCAGAGAAGAGTTGCCATGAAAAACACCCCCCCCCCCAATTTTTCCTGCATCTGTTGTCTCAGTTTTATGAGCTACGCTTTCTGTTTTCTTGCTAGACTAATCTGAAAAATTAATCCTAGTTAACCCGTTGATTGGTGGTAATGGGTACTATGCTTCTTGGACAATTTATCTATCCTTCTATAAGTACCTTTTGAAGACACCTAACTCAAAGAATAAGTTATACATTTGGGGAATGGGAGGAGGAAGGTCCCCATACTTAAACCATAGTATGGGGAGAGATTTTCTTTACCTGAAGGGAGGGTTGAGCTGAGAGGGATAGCTTCTTCAGTTGGTAACTAAGAGGTCAGGATGTCACTGCCTTTAACATAAAGAAGGAATTATCCCAGATAGAACTTAAGCAGAACCTCCTCAGTCTTGTCTAAGGGGCCAAGTCCTTAAGACAATCCTGGATTTATAGACTCCTAGGACCACAAGTGCTACCTTTCCCTCCCCTCCACCCAATCTCATCGATCCCCTTGCTGCTAAGAAGGATGCTGCCAAAACCATAATAAGTAGGTCCATTTCTATTGCAGTCTTTCAGAGAAAAATATATAGAGGGACTCCCTGGCAGTAAGGGTGATTAAGCATGAAAATGGGTGGGAGATGCTGAGCAAGGTTTTGAGGAATAGGCATCTCCTTGTCTCCTCCTTCCCTTGCCCATCTGTCTTGGTGGCCCGGGTGAAGTCCTGTGCAGAAGGAGGAGGCAGCTTCTTCCAGGCCTGGGGTTTTCTGATTCAGAGGGAGGACGGCAGCAGCAGCTCCATCTTTCCTGGCTAAAGTAGGCTCCTTGCCTGTTGGCAGCTTCCATAATTCATTGGCACCTCCACCCTGGAGGCCAGCCCAGAGGCACAAGCTGATTGCATTGTGGTTGCAATTCAAGGTAGAAACAGATGCCTAGGGGCCCACGCTGATTGATTCTCTTATCATAGCACTTTCTGAAAATTGTCAATAAGGAGGGTCACTTGACTTGAAGCATCAATGAGGGATTCTTGCTGAGTCTTTTGTCATGAATGCCATATGATGAGTCTCCAACAAGTGAAAAGCATTTATTAATAGCTGAATTAAATACTGATTTAAACTGATGCTAATACTGATTAGTAAACTAATAAACTAATACTAAAACTGATACTAATAAACTGATATTAAATACTGAACTAAATACTGATTAAAAACTGAAACCTGCTCTCAAGGAACTTATGTTCTGTGTATGACAGTTGTTGCATAGATAAGTAGATTCAGAAGAAATGCAAAGTAAATTTTAAAGTTAGTTGGCGAGAGACACTAGCAATTGTGGAGTTTGTATAAGGCTTCAGGTAAAAGGTATCAAAAGGCAGGTAGGTAGCCCAGTGGATAGAGCACTGGGCTTGGAGTCAGGAGGACCTGAATTCAAATCTGACCTCAGATACTTGCTAGCTGTGTGACCCTGGGCAAGTCACTTAACCCTGTTTGCCTCAGTTTCCTCATCTGTAAAATGAACTGGAGAAAGAAATGGCAAACTACTTCAGTATCTTTGCTATGGAAACCCCAAATGGGGTCACAAAGAACTGGAGATGACTTAAAAACTACTGAACATAGGCTGAGGAGAACACAAATGCATTTGGATCTCATGGGCCCTGACCTCACTAGGACTGAGGGTTGACTTACAGAAGAGAGGATCTACCTGAGAAAAGATGAACAAAAGTGCAGAAAGTCACTAATAATAATGGTAGCATTATGTAACAATACTATTATTAATTGTTTAATTAACAATTATATGTAATAATTATCATTGTTAATATACTAATATTTTATAATAATATAATATAACAATAATAGTAAACTTTAACGTTTGCAAAGCACTTAATGTAAATTATCTCATTAAATCCTCCTTAACTATCCTGGGAGTAAGTTCTATAAGCATTTACACTTTACAGATAAGGGAATTGAGTCTAAGAAAGGCTAAGTAACACACCCCAGGTCACATAGCTATTACGTGTCTGAGGCAGGATTCAGATGTACAGCTCTTCCTGACACCAAGGCCAGATCTCTATCCATTATGCCACCTTTGCTGAAGTTTCAAACCACTCCACAACACAGCTTTCTTTGCAGAAATGGTCCATCTTCAGTCCATTGATCAGGAGCACACCTTTCCCTTGTTGGTTAACAGAAATGCTGACACTGTTCACCATTAGGGAGAGTTAACATGGGGCATAAGTCACACTTCCATTTTGTCACTGCTTGGTAACATCAAAGATTATAAATGTTCCTGTGGCTTCTCAGGGATAGACCCTTGCCATATTTCCACATCTTTCTTGGCCTCGCATGTCCCAGAGCTGCAGGTGCATCTTGGTGTCTGGGCGCCAGTGGAGCACGTTCAAGGCCAAGTCTACCCCCATGGTGGCCTGGTCATTTGAGGAGAAGTGCTGGTACACAAAGCTCTTGATGATGCTCGTCTGGCCCATGCCCATATATCCAACCTCCAGCACCTCGTAGACATACTTTCTTTGCTGACTCTGCATCATTTAATCCTTATAATATCCCGGTGAATTAGGTGTCATTTTATCCTCACTTTAATTAAAAGGAAACAGAAGCTATGAAAAATTAAGGGCTTTACCCAGAGTCACCCAACAAGTAAGTTCCTAAGGCAGGATTTAGACTCTGATATTCCTGTCTCCAAAACCAGCACCATCCACTGCACCACCTAGCTGCCTTCTAACACTAACATAATAAGGGAATCACACCCAGGTTGATAGATGTTCAGTAGAACTTCAGCATTAACTCCCCACCCAACCCTTTCTAAGGCCGTGTTCAGTCACGTCCAACTCTTCATGACCTCATTTGGAGTTTTCTTGGCAAATATACTAGAGCGATTTGCCATTTCCTTCTCCAGCTCATTTTACAGATGAGGAAATTGAGGCAAATAGGCTTAAGTGACTTGCTTAGGGTCACACAGCTTTAGTAAGTATCTGAGGCCAGATTTGAACTCATGAAGATGAGTCTTCCTCACTCCAGGCCCAGCAATCTGTCCACTGCACTACCTCGCTGCCCCTTCTAAGGGCTCAGGTAGCTAAAATGTTTCTGAATTGTTAGTGGTCATTTCTACATATGAACCTAATTCATAATACTGCCCTCTTCTCCAGGTAAGACTGCATCTAAAACATTATAGATAGATGAATTTGTATGTTTTTGCTGTAATCTTGGGGAGATGTCCATGAGCTAGCCCTAATTCTGAAGAGAGCTTGAGGAAATGGTAGCCCACAACTTTCTCCCATACCTTATTTCAGTATCTCATGCCCTGTCATGACAGGATGTTCCTTTTTGGAAGTATGGTACTGTGAATGACCTAGGTCTACTCTCTATGTGACCCTTTGAATCAGTCTCTTAACCTCTCTAGGACTCAGTTTCCTCATCTGTAAAATGAAGGAGTCAGACTGGATAGCTTCTAAGGTCTCTTTCAGCTCCAGATCTGTGGTTCTGCCTAGATGGTGGGTCCCTAGAAACCACAGATTCTTGCACCAAGTCCTGATTTGGAGAGAGAGGCAGCATTCTCTTCCAGAATCCCTCCCCCATAACAACGATAATAGTTAGCATTTTATAGGACTTTAAGGTTTGTAAAGTGCTCTACTTATGTTATTTCAATGGGATCCGTAAAACAACCCTGTGGGGTAGGTGCTATTATTATCCCTATTTCGCATATGAGGAAACTGAGTCTGTGAAAGATTAAAGGACTTGTCCAAAGCTGCACAGGTAGTATGTAGTAGAGTGTGATTTGAACCCAGGTCCTTCAACTCCAAGTCCAGCACTCTCACTGACCACTCCATCTGGCAGCCTAAACAATGGCAATAAAAGCCATTGCCCCTAAACTGGTTTTTGACGCACCCTAAGACCTAGGAGTTGGGAGCACTGACAGCCACAAAGCCAGTGCTAAGGTGAGCTGCCTCCAGCCTGTGTAGGCTTTTACCAAGGACAATCAATCAGCCAGACTGGGTGGCCGAAGGTGCCCGGAACAGACAGGAATGCCTCTGTGCATCAAGAATGACAGTGTCAGAACAGGGCCAGCTATGTTTCCACAGATCTCACCTGACACTGTCACAGCTGCTTCCTGTGGTGCTTGGAGCTAACATTAGCTACCAAATGAAAAACTCCACTCCTGTAGCAATTTGCACTTGATCAACCTCTGACAAGAGCCTTGATTCCCAGCCTTGCTGCTGAATCCCTGCTGACGAGAGAGGAAATCAGAGTTGACTTGTCAATAGTCCTGCTTTTCTGTCTGTCTCTCTCTCTGTCTCTGTCTCTCTGTCTCTCTCTGTCTCTCTGTCTCTGTCTCTCCCTCTCTCTGTCTCTCTGTCTCTCTCTCTCTCTCTCTTCCTCCTTCCCTCTCTCTCTCTCCTTTCCTTCTCTGCCTTTCCCCTCTCCCTCTCTCCTGCTCATCCCAGGGCTTGGTCTGACTGCCAGCTTCTGTGACAATGACAGGAAGTGACAAAGGAGAGGACAGGGTCCAGAGCAGAACATTTTAGCTCTCATCTGTAATCACAGGCTTGGGGACATGGACTGCACAGTGAGAACTTGAGAAGCAACCAGTTCTTTCAAAGATACAAGACTAGGCAGGTCAATGTCCTAAAGAGAGAAAAGTCAGGAGAGGTGTAGTCTCTCTTCTTGGGAGCTGCCCCCAGAGATTTAAGATCATGATACACACTCGTCCTCCCTTCAAGGCCCTTTTCATAAGGAGGAGTTTAATGAGGAAAGGGGCAAGAAAAAAGATTTTTGTCTAAAGAAGATTTATATTAATCTCCAAAGTACGTAAGATCAAAGCTCTGGAGTCACAAGGGATCTTGGAGAACATCTAGGCCAATGCCCTTAGCTTACAATGGATGAAACTGAGGCCCAGTGATGTTAAATGATTTGCTCAGGTAGTGTCAGAGGCACCGCATACTCTGCATCCTTCATGCTTAGTGAAGAAGAATACTTAAACATAAATTTGGGTTTGAGAAGCTATATCTCTGGATTTTTTTATTTTTATTAAATTGATGTTTCTAAGACCAACTTCATAGTTTCTTGTGAGGGTCAAATGAGATAATGCATGTAAAAGCCTTAGTAAGTCGTAAAGTAGCTATTATTATGACTACTCAGGACTGAACTTGTCTCCATCTTTTCAACAAATCACCCCCCACCCCACCCCAACTCCATTCCAACCCACAGTGATCTTTGGAGCTGTTATCAATTGTGCTATTTTTGGGGGGCACTATTATAATGTAATTGTTTCACACCTTTCAGTCTTATCTCCCCAATATGGGAGCATATAATTATGAATAATAGTTGTGGGGAAGAAGATGATGATGATGATGATAAATCCATATTTCTCCAGAACATGAAGAGCAGCTGCTATTTCTTCAGAGACAGAGAAGCTGGGAAATTGTAGGACAAAGCTTGTATTTTCAAACTGATTTATCAGTTTTCCACTTAATGCCTTTCTTCAAGTGTGATACATGAATTGCTTTACTCCTCTGAAATAATACCACTGAATGAGGAAGTTTATTTATACATTTTTAATGACAGCCGATAAAAATTTAGTGTTGTGTTTGTAATTTGGATGATCTGCATTATGAATATCGGAGACACTTTCTGCCCAGATAAATAGTCAAGGGTAACTTTGCATTGACTCGCTATTATATCTCCCATTAATGTCCTTTGAGGAACAAGTTCATAAAAGTCTGTGATCTATTACCCAACACGCACAACCATCACCCAGTAGGAACCTTGCTCTTATTTTGATGGTGTTTCTTTAATTTGCCCTGACGGATCATGGGACGCATTGTGATTATTTAACTTGAGTTGTTTCGTGTCTCCAGCAAAAACAAATTATTATCATTAGCTTGCTGTATTTTATTTCTGGGGTATTGGAGGAATTGTAAAGCATCGCTTGTTCATGGAAGCAGTTCCTGGTTGGTTATCTCTGCTGAGGCTTTGTGTGGGGGGAAAGTCTGGGTTCCAACTCCTCCCTTTCAGAGAGAGGCTGGAGAACAGCTGGGAGCATTATCTCCATCTTGATGTCCTTTGTTCCCTGAGATGCACTGGTTCTGATTGAAATACACAGAGCCGAGTTCTAGCAGCTTCCGTTCAGCTTGAGGTGCAATCTGCCCCCTCCCCAGAGAGAGACAGGGAGGTATGGTTTGGCAGGAACCTAATGGATGGGACCCCAAGTCCCTATTTTGGAAATTGCCGTGTTATTAAAGTGAACAGTAGCTGTGACAGAAAAAACATCGTGCTACAGTGGAGAGAACATAAAATTTGGAGTCAGAGGACCTGGATTTCAATCCTGGCTCTGATACTTAATTATTTTATTCCTATGGGCCCCAAGGCATGGTGCATGGAGCACTAGATTTATATGCAGGAAGACTTGGGTTCAAATTCAGCTTTAAGCATATTTAAATTCTCTGGGCTCCTATTTTCTAGTAGGGGCTTGGGCCAGATCCCTTTAAGGTCCTTTCCTGTTCTAGATTTATAACCCTATAGCTCTTGGACTCCAAGAGAATTCTGAGGTTTCTAGGGCTCCTGAGAGATTGGTTATAAAATTAATAAAAATAGAAAAATCCAGAGATGCAGCTCCTTAAACCCAGACTCGTGTTTACATGTTCTTCATTCAGTGTTCTACTGCCTTCTTTTCACATAAATTGCTATCTGGGCAGGCCTCCCCAGTCCTATACTAGTATGACTGATTTCTTGACTTTAAATATAGGAATTTATATTTAGACCTGTCAAATTTCAATTGGATCATTGTTGGATCAGCTCCCTAGCTAAAATTCCACTATATGTAGCATATCTTCTCATTAGAATATAAACTCCTTGAAGGCAGGGACTGTTTTGCTTGTTTGTATTTGTACCCCCAGCACTTAGCACAGTGTCCAGGGATTATAAAGTGTGATGATTAAAAAATTATGAGAGACATTGTTTCTGCATAATTTAATCATTTTATTAATAACGCCGGCATCTTAATAAAAGGATAGTCTTTTGACCATTTCTCTCAGTCCAAAGACCCCAGTGGCAGTTGGCTCACAGTTTATATGCCCTTCAAAGAGTAGATGTTCCTGAGGAGTGCCAATCAACTCTGATTAGTTAATACAATGAGAAGTGGGCTATATTAAAATGAGGGTCTTGGAGTAGGTGACAGATGACCCAAATCTTGGTCAACATAGACCTCAATTTCCATAACACTTGTTAAGAGAAAAGAGAGAATCAGCACTTCCCTAGACCTGTTGGAGCAAACACAATGAACAAGAATACACCTATTAACCCAAACTTAGAATTTCTTTTACTGTCTGTTAAGATCTTGACCCGGGTAAATCTTTAGGAAAGATTTTTTTCCACTAGTTGATTTCTGGATGAAGAAGTAGAAATGGGGAAAAAAACTCGGTCTTGATTCAATAGTTAGTTATTAAATATAAGAGAGAATTAATTTCTCACATAAAGACTCGATAAATTTATTAACTAAAATAAAATGATTTTTAGAATCTTTTTCTGTCAATAAATGTATGAACTCTCAGTTTTGAGTCAACTGTAAGTTATGTAAACATGCCTTAATCCAAGTCTTTGAGAAGACAAAGGAGCAGGACAGGATATTTGACTAAATACCTCCTTCCAAGTTGACATAGCTTTATGTTGTGGCATCATTCAACCGAGAATATCCAACTTAGTGTCCTATCAACCTCACCCACATTTCTCCATTTTGTCTGTAAGAATATCATAAATACCATAAAAGATTTTGTGAAGTACCTTGCTAAAATCAAGGTATGCTGGATGTTTTTTCCCTCTCTACCAGTTTCCTGTCCATCTCTACGAGCCCTATGGTAATATAAGAAAGGATAAGACAGAACCATCTGGCTTAGAAGCCATTCTCAAAAATAATGTTCCATCTCTTCGTTTTATCCCTCCAATCCTCTTGTCAATAATTCCAGCCATGAAAACTGCCTGAGCTCTTCATTCAGGGCAGTGAGTACAGCTGTGGAAACATTTCATAGCCCAATAAATAAACTTTGTTTATTTTCCCCTCTCAGACTCTCTCCTCACTTCCTCCCCCCTTTACCCTCCTCCAGGGGTTCCATGTCAAACTCTGTTTGACATCTCCAACATCTTGTCACAGGGGGATTCACTTTGACTGACACTGACAGGAGGGGAAAGATGCAAAAGAAGAGATGAAGAAGAAAAAGTCTGTTTAGAAATGGGGCTAGGATGTGGCTAGCTCCTCAGGCAGTGACTAGAGAAAGAAGTGCCAGAGGTAGGAGCCATGTTTGAAGCAGTTGGCCTGTTTCGTCACGGATAGGTTGATGGGAGGTGGTGAGGAACACCACCCAGTAACCACCTGGTACAATCTTTTATTCTGAGAATGTAGTCAGGAGAATCACCTGAACTGTCAAAGCAAGATGGAGTTTTAAAACAAAATGGTATGTTCTGTAATGATCTCTGCTTCCTTAGGAAAGGGTCTTAGACTTTGGATTATAGATTGAGAACTTAGGAGGGTCAAATCCAACACTCTCTTCCCCTCATTTTATACAATGCTCATGAAAAAATGAAGTGAATGATCCCAAATCACCTCCATAACAAATGGCAGAGCTGAGATTTGAACTCAGCTCCTCTCTAGAGCTTCTTCAACATAATTAAGTGCTGAAGGGGTCTGGAGTGGGAAAAGGTTAAGAAGCCCTGCCCTAGATCCCCAGCTCCAGTACTCTTTCCTCTGCCTTATTCTTCCTTAATTAAATTTAGTGACCAGCTCAGGAGTTTGGAGAATCATTTTTCTCTTCCTGGCCTGGGATAGGAATTGATGCTTTAAAAAGGCTAGAGAGAGGCACAGAAAAGACGATGGAAATGGAATCAGGGTGCTTGAATTCAAATTCCTCCACTCAACTCTTAACTACTCGTCAATTAACCTCTCTAGGCTTCAGTTTCCTCATTGTCAAATAACGGGGCTAGACTACATTACCTCTAAGATTCTTTCCAGGTCTCTACGTGTGATCCTATGATTTACTACCTGTGTGACCGTGGGCAAGTCATTATCTCTGTGAGCCTGTTTCCTCATTTGTAAAATGCAAGAGCAAGGCTAGATAACCTCTAAGACTTCTTCTAGTTCTAATTCTGTAATCTAATAGGGCATTCACCATTGGGAACCTGTCTGTCCCTATTGTGGTCTTAGTAAAAGAATAATAGCTAGCATTTATACAGTGTTTTAAGATTTGTCCTTTATAAATATTATCTCACTTGATCCTCACAACAGCTCCAAAAGGTAGGTGCTGTCATTACCCCCATCTTACAGATGAGTAAACTGAGGTAGAAAGTGGTTAAGTGACTTGTCAGGCAGCTAAGAAGTATCTGGCTGGATCTGAACTCAGATCTTCCTGACTCTGGCTCCAGTGTTGTATCTACTGTACCCACGTAGCTGTCTTAATAGAAGTAACACTGGATTTGGGGTTAGGAGACCTGGACTCATGCTACCTCTGTGACCTTGAGAAAGTCACTGAGTAGAAAAGCAGAAAGAATAAGGGACTTGTAATTAGAAGATGAAGGCAGGTTGGGGCACAGTGGATAGAGTACTAGGTCTGGAGTCAGGAAGACTTGAGTTTAAATCCAGCCTCAGACACTTGCTAGCTTTGTGACCTTGGGCAAGTCACTTAACCTCTGTTAGCCTTAATCCGTTGGAGGAGGAAATAGCAAATCACTTCAGTATCTTTGCCAGGAAAATCTCATGGACAGTATTGGCATGCTCTGTTCCACAGGGTCACAAAGAGTTGGATACAAGAAGTTAGAAGATCCTAATTCAAATCCTGGTTCTTCTACTTACCACCTTTGTGACTGGGCGAATTACTAAAACTGCTCTGGGCTTCAGTCTCTTTAGCTGTAAATCAAAGGGGTTTGTCTAGATGAATGAAAAAGTATTTATTAAATGTTTACTATGTGGTAGGCACTGTGTTAAGTGCTGGGGATACAAATATATGAAACAAGACAGTCCCACCTTCAAGGAGTATACATTCTAACAGGAGATTACGTCATCTAGAGTAGTGGTATCCAGGGAGGAGTGTTTGATCTGGGGAATGGCAGGTGTATGGAGTGGGACTGTAGGGCCATAGACCAACATGTTCTTTTAGCAGGTTGATTTGATTAATGTTCTAAGAGCTAGAGGTAGAAGGAGGCATGGATGAGGAGCAGAAGAGTGTGCATGTTCTATCATGGCATAATATGTTTGGTCTGGGTCTGGCTAGATAGGGAGAATGGTCACCAACCAGAGCCACAGAAAGGGGGCTGGAGCTGGCAGAATTGAGAGCAAGAACCTAGGAAGCATGGCATGAAGTTGACAGAGGAGGTCCTTAGATGTCTTAGAAGGTTCTTTCTAGTTCTAGATCTATGATTCAACTATTTTTGTCTCCTGCGGCCATCTCACCCTGGAACATCCTTCCACTGCTTCCTATTGTTGGACTCCTCCTGGAACCTGCATTTTGAGGAAGGTCCCAGGATAACCATTTTTTACTCCGATCCTCAGTCTGCTTCTGACCTTCTGATGCTCCAGACTTTGCCACCAAACACCCAAAGTAGGTACCTCCCTCTTCTTCCCACCTGCTTTTTGGGTCTGTTTTGTATGTTTTTTGTTGTTCACTTGTTTCAGTAGTGTACAACTCTCTGTGAGCCCATTTTGATATTTTTTTTTTAGCAAAGATACTGAAGTAGTTTGCCATTTCCTCCTCTGGCTCATCTCTCTGTGAGCTCATTTTGATATTTTTTAAGCAAAGATACTGAAGTAGTTTGCCATTTCCTTCACTGGCTCATTTTTCAGATGAGGAAACTGAGGCAAACGGGGTTAAGTAACTTGCCCAGGGTCACACAGTTAGTGTCAGAGGCTGGATTTGAACTCCTGAAGATGAGTCTTGGGGATTCCAAGCCCAGTGCTTTATCCCCTGTGCCACCCAGCCGCCCCTGTTTTATATGTTATCTGCCTTCATTGAAATGCAAGCTCTTTGAAGGCAAGCTCTGTTTTTCTTTTTGCTTGTATTCATACCCCTAGCAATCAGCACAGTGCCTGGTACATAATAAGAGTCTAATAGTTGCTTGTTGACTTGATTTTCTGTGTCTTGGTTTCCTTATGTATAAGACCTCTAAGGTCCCTTCCAGCTCCAACTGCTCCAACCCTAAAATAACCTTTTTTTTTTGACCCAGTGGCACTGAGTGGCACTCCATTCTTTCCTTCCCTACAGTGAGAGCTATATTCACTCACTAAACTGTAGTCCTTATGTTGTTTTGTTTGAATTTTACCATTAAGGTTGCTGGTTTCAACCCAGGAGAGTCCTATGTCTGGTGTCTATCCATATTGGAACAAGGATGCATTTGATTGAGACCCAGTTCCTGTCAAAGGCACTGTGGCATTGCCCCTGGTCATTCCCCATGTACATCCTGATGCTTGCATCAATCTCTTCACTCACGTCAGCTAATGGAATTTGCATGGCCTGCTGGGTTTTCTGCCTCTGGTCAGCTTTTGCACTTATGGTTAAAAAAATTCCAAAGACAAACTCCTCATTTTAAGAAACCTATTCTTGTTAGAGTCTATACACTTGGTTTTTGCTTCTTCCCATCAGCCCTTCACTTTGCAAACTATAGAATTTAGTTTGAACTCCCAGCTAGTGTCCTTCTAATAGAAATCAGTGGTGTGAAACAGCAGCAGGGTGAACACTCTGCCTGAGCACCAGATCTTTAGTCTCCTTGGAGTACCAAGTCACCATCAAAACGGTCAGGAGTTGTAGGATTACAGTCTGAGCTCTGACGAGGGGGAGGAGGGACCTGGATTAATCAGGGGATTAGCATAAACTCTGGAATAAGTGGCTGGAGAAAGCCATCTGTCTGGGGAATGGAGAAGAAAGGCGTCCTGGAAGTTATCAGACGCCCAGGTGGGGGAATAATGTTTCCCAAATGAGGGTGAGGGGAAGTGGCACTACGCCAAGTGCTATTAGGGTGGAAACCAAGGGCAAGGGTAACTTAGCACCCGAATGGCTTTTGTCAAGGCCTCTGAATCAATTACAGAGTGACAGCTGAAAACCAGTTTCAGGAAATACAAATGACCCCATTTCAGAGCAAGTGTATGCCTGGCCAGCGGTGGCATGTGTCCAGAAACAAAATGATGCTTTGCCCTTATTCAGCAACTTTCATCCATGGAGCTTTCTAACATTATTAACTCTTTTCTTCTTTTAAAAGAGTGATTCATTCACGCAACTGTGGGCTCCCAGAGGATGAGGGGCTACAGCTTTCCTCTGTTTGCTGCGGTTCCTTGTTAAGGGTCGGTGGGTGAAATATTGAATTAATGATTTACCCTGAAGCCACTCGTCAATATTAAAGGCAGAGACTTACTTTTCCTCATTAAATAACTGGACAATAGGAGATATGAGAAGTGGAATGGACTACCAAAACCTCCACGGGACTAGACATTCATTAGCAAAAGGAAATAGAAGTTGAAGAAAGTTTTTAGATAATTTAATTTTTAAAAATTGACAATTCAGCTCTATTATTTGGATTGCAGGATCATAGATCTAGAGCTAGACAGACCCCAGAAGCCATATAGTCCAATTCCTTCATTTTACAGATAAGAAAACTGAGGACAAATTAGTTGAAGTGACTTGAACAGGATCATACAGATTATAAGGGGCAGAACTATGATTCTAACTCAAGTCCTCTGAAACCAAGTTCAATATTTTTTCTCACTGTATCAGATCAGCTCTGCATTTCCGTTTGGTCACTGGCAAAGGTTTTTTTTTAATTGTTTCAGCAAATAAATGTTATTTCCCCTGGTTCCAGCTCAACAGCTCAAATATTTGTTTTTAAAGGTCCTGTGGTAGAAACAATGGTTCCTTTGGGGGCTGTTAAGACAAAATACTTTCCAAACTTTTCTAATGTTACTAAAAGCAATTCACAGAATCACAGAAGCTTGCAGTTAGAAAGAACTTCAGGGACCATTCAGTCCAATTCCTTCCTGAAGTATGAACATGTCATCTGCAAAAACACCTGTTGTGTAGTCACCTACATCCTTCTTGACCATCATGTTGGGGAATTTTGTCCGTAGAGAAGAGATTTAAGAATGTGCCAACCTCCCTTCTCTTTGGAGGTGGGGAGAGGGGTGGTGGGACCATGAGAGTAGAACATTATTTACAATGGTGGATTTGGCTCACGGATTGGTCAGTTTTGCTGAACTAGGTTTTCTTTTTAAGGAAAAACAATTAACATAAAAACAAATGATACCAACCCCCCCTTTTTTTAAAAAATAGTGTAAGGGAACTAGGTACCTTTTAAGGCAGTATAAACAAATACAGTTATACTGTTAAAATTAAATTGATTCTCACTATAATGTTGGGCCTCTGAGACCTAACAATACAACAAATACTCTTTGACATGACCACCCTTCATACATTTGAAGACGGCAAGAGTATCTCCTTCCTTGCCCCTAGGATCCCCCTCCCACTCCCCCCCCGCCACTTAAGTCTTCTCTAGATTAAATATCCCTTAGAGAAGAGATTTTAGAAACATAATTGTTGATTTCAAATGATACTTTCATCAAATCTTTGAGCTATTGAAAAAAAGCACAGGCGCAAGGAAAATATTTTACTGAATAAAAGGCATATGTAGGTGACCCAAGCAAAGCTTTTCCAAACATCTGCTCCTTGAAATGGGAAGGTACTGAAGCCAAGAAAGGCAGAGTTTGGGGAAAGAACACACATTCTGTGATTCCTAAGGCCAGTTGCCTTGGTGTTCAGCTATAATACCCCTGGAACGACTACTTGCGTAAGAGAAAATAAAACAAAACAAAACCCACCTGCTTCCTTTTAAACCTAGTTCATCGAATATACCTCCTAAGAGTCGTATTTCTCAGGATTTCTCATTCACACATCCCCTCTTGTAATAGGTAACCCTTCTAGTTCAATTGTCTATTTACGGCTATTTGTCCTCGTATGCAAAGCAGCCCCATCTTATCTTAAAAAAACACATTTTCCCTAGAAAACTGGGAGCCCTCAGATGCCTCATTTACATAATAAGCTTGCCCAGAAATGCGGTAAGTCATCTAAGGGTCCCTTAAAAAGATACATTAGAAGATGGTTTAAATTAGTGAAATGGTTTTGCATCTGATTATAGACATTACCAACAATGTATGAGAAATGTAAACAACTCCACAAACAGAGCATTAACCCAAAAGATAACATGTTAACTAAAGAATCCTGGCTGGGGGGGGGCGTCGAAGCTATTCTGTCAGCATGGCGTAATTGTTTTTTGGACATGGGAATCAATAAGCCTTGGGTTTGAGCTGCTGCCACTGTTACTAAGTGTGTAATTGTAAACAAATCATTTATCCCCTGCATCTCAGTTTCCTCATCAGTAAAATGGGGATAAGAACTGCTATACCATCTAAATCATAAAGTTGTTGTAAGGCTCCATTGAAATAATGTATGCGAAGCATTTTAAAAAGTTTAAAGCCCTGCATCCTTGTCGTTTACTATCATTACTGGTTCCTGCCTGAATGATCTCAGTTGACCTGAAGGTAGAGGACAAGACTGAGAATAAAAAAAAAAAATGATGAATCAGTCAGGTAAAGTATTATCCTAGACAATAGTCCTAGACCTGTTGGAAGAAGAGCTGGAGGTGACCTCAAGGGTCATCTAGTTTCTCTTGTTTCAGAGGAGAAAGTCAAGGTCAGAAGGAGAGAGACTTGTCTTGAGTTACACAGCTAAGCTGGGACTTCAACTCAGGACTAGGGCACTGAAGACTGTGGAATCATACATTTGAACCTGGAGGATTCCTTCATGAGGAGCCCCCCCACTTGGAGCTGTTTTTCCTGGGAAGTAAGGATATGACTTAAGATCCATCTGTATCTCAGGGGTGCCTGGATCCTTTTGGATTGATCTCAGGATAGGGCAGATAGACACCAGGCCTTGTCCTAACAGGTGTGTTCTTCCATTCATGGGTTTCCTCTACACTTCTTTCCATCTAGGGCTTTAGGAAGCCTTTCCCAACCCTTGTTAATTCTAGGGCCTTTCCTTTCTGAATTATTTCCTTTTACACATTGTAAACCCCAGAGTTCTAAGAAAGACAAACAGAATTAGATTGTATGCCTACTTTATTTCTCTCAAGCATGCAGAGCGGCAGGCAGACTGAGCTTATTCGGAGGTTAGTCTGCACAGAGTAGAAAGACAAAAACCGCAAAGCTGGGTGGGCATGGTCATGTCGTGGCCCGAGAAGGTACTGCTATTGTTCCTTGGGTTTGGTTTCCATTTCCCTGTGAAACGGGTGTTTCACAGAAGTCATGAGATGTTTCAGGGTACATGGAACAAGGAAAAGGGTCGAGATGGAAAGTCCTCAGAGCTCTGTTGTGGTGGGTGAAGCAGTGGAATAGAATGCTCCTTGTGGTTGTAGAGTTTGAGTTTGGCCTTTAACCACTGTCAGGGAAAATAAGGTTTAAAGGCAGAGACTTACTTTTCCTCAGAGTCTCCCTCAGAGGGGTCTGCCCTATTTTCACAATTCCCTCCTTTGGGTCAAAAGAACATCTGGGACGCATCCTGCAGACCAAGGAGGAATGATTATGGACAACATAATTTTATTCACCAGGGCAGTGGAGCATTTATGGGCTAAGGCCAGGCCCAGCTGGGCCTCAAGCAAGATGAAAGTGAGGACAGTAAGTGTCTCAGTGAGAGAAAGGAGGAGGGATCTGATCAAATCACCCACTCCAGGGGAAAGGGAGCTGAACATGTCCTACCACTGGGTCCCTGTGTCTTGTGTCTTTAATGGGGAGGCTTTAGTGCAAAATACATCTCCGCTATCCTGTACCTGTTGGGACTTATTAACATAAAAACAGCATTCTTCATTGGTGAAGACACAGACACCCTCTCAGGCTGCAAAAAGTGTATCCAATGCCTGCTGGTTTTGCAAGATCACTGGGGCCAGAGAGTTGATTTTACCCTTCAGATCTCACACCACTCAGTCATTCATGTCAGCCTCTGTTGGGAGGATGTTTCAGGTGTACTGTCATCCTTCTCAAGTTAAAGTGAAAAGATGTTGTCTGGAGGTGTGCACGGGCATAGGAAAGAAGGCAGTGAACACAGCAGCATATGGAGGAATAAGGGATGACAGGGTATGGAGATTAAGGACCACAGGAGGACAATGGCATTAATGGCCTGGAGGCCTTGGATGTGGCACCAACCTTGGTTATAGGCTTCCTAACAGGGAAGATGGGGGCGTGGTAAGGGGAGGTACAGGAGACAACTAATCCGTTTGGAATGTAACTCAGGAGCAGGTGCCTAGCACCTCCAATAGCAGCACAGGGAAGTAGGCACTGGTTGAGACTTGGGAGAGAGCACAAGAAGTCCACTTGAACCTCTACGGGGGTGGCTGCAGTGATGTCCAATGTGTATGTGGTCCATGGCCCATAACTGGGGCGGGACCTTGGCAAGGGGCAGCAATTCCTCAGGGGTCGCAGGTGCCTCGGACTGAGGCAGGAGGATAGGGCAGCTACAGGTATGGGGATAGAAGAGCAACGATCCAGCTGAGAGCCAGCTGGGGTGAAACCGAGAACAGCAGAGAGGAAGGATAGGACACAGTGACCAAGGAAGTAACAAAGGACCTCAGGGATGAGGAGGAAGGTATGTTGGAAGTGGTCCTGTTTGAGAATGACAGGGAGAAGGGAGATCCAAAAAGCTCAGAGGGGCTTGTTAGAAACCCCACCCCCCACCCCAAGCTATCATTACTTCGAGTAATGGGGGCAGGGAATTAGCAAGGATCTGTAGTAAGAAGGCAGAATTTATGATTTCAAAGAGAATCATATACATGTCTGAATGGTTCAAAACCTCAGGATATAAGGAATTCTCTGAGTAGAAGGCAGAAGAATTAAAGCATTTATTCAGGCTCCAAAGTAACAGACCCATGAACCAGCTTCCCCATTTTGATATTTTGATCAAAAGCTTCCAGGCCCAATAAGTCCGCCTCACAAGAGTAACCAGGAAGCCACAGAAAAACATGATGGTATTAAACCCCTCTCTGGTGAGAAGATTACCCACTGCCCTCAAGTCCTTGCTCGGCACTCCTCAGTCCACACACAAGTCAGCTCTGCTTCTGGGTTGGCTCTGGAGTCAACACCTCCCCCCAGACAGCCCCACCCTGGGCCCCACCTCAGTCATCAATCCATACCCACATAGGTTCCACACCCAAAAGGGCTCTGGGCCTGGGGCTTAGCACCTAGCAAGGCTCAATGAAATACACTGAAATACAATGAAATACACTCAAAGAAAACAAAGACCATTTTGCTTACCAACACAGGATCCCAAACTGGCAGGTGGTCCCTGTATCCACCAAGGTGGAAATGGAGTGGCCCTGTATCACCACGGACACCTCTCCTAGTTGAGAGAAGGGCAGAGAGGGGCAGATGGGGACTAGATCCTGCAGACTTCCTTTGAGCATCCCTAAGGTTGTGGGGGAAAGCCTTGTTGCCCTTGGCATCCCTTATTCTGCATAACCCTGAGGCAGGTCCTATATTCAGATTTCTAACGTCCCAGCTTTTTGCAGTAGTGACAAGTGCTAGTCTTATGGTTCCTTACAGGACCAGGAGTGTGGGGTGGATTTGGGATGGGAGCCATTAGCTGTTTAAGCTGCATGGTGTAAACTTGATCCTTTTTAGCCTGGAGCTCCCTCTCTGCTCTAAGGTCTTCCTCTATCTGCTGCTAAGGCCTACACAAGCTGAGAGGTGAGTTTGGCTACAAACTGTGGGTGTTTAGACTGCCACTCTGGCTGGGTGATTTTGATATTCTATGGTAGGGAAGGTTGGAGGTTATTAACAAAGTAGGAGAGGAACTGGTTCTGGTCCCCTCCTTCCTGATCATGAACTAAACTGGAGTTGGCATCGAGGCCTCCCCTAAGTGAGTGTAAAATGGAAACACAATCTCATTAGGCCCCTGGATGACATTCTTGATTTTGGGAAAATCTATAGGTGGGGGAAAGGCAACTGAGATATCCTCAGCTAGGGCTTTGGCTTCTTGTTAGTGCCTCTCCTGATCCTGCTAAGTGACCCAGTCTTTCTCTTGCATTTCCTAAAGGGTGGCCAATTTTTTAGCTTTACTTTTCCTGACTGAGGCCACTATTAAAAGGCAATGTCAAAGATTCCTGGGCAGTAAGACTGGAGGGTGACTCTGAACTGGACAGAAAAAGCCTTTGGGGTCCTGACAGAGGTTGGGGGAGTCCCTTTTGATGGCCCTGTTCCCATGGCTTAAAGTTATCCTGCATGGTGGAAACAAACTTGATGGTGGACTTAACATGACCCTCCTTAACCTCAACTGAAGTGATCTGGGGGCTCTGCTTGTTAATAATCTTCAAGTAGTAGGTCCCGATGGGATTGGTGGGGTTGAATTTGGGTATCTGGTCCATAGGCAGGGTGTAGTCACCCTTGTCAAGACCAGAGACCTCAAGGGGAAGGAGGGGACGATGAATAGGGTGGAGGGGCAATGGTGGAAGGGGAAGGGCAGGCTGAGGGTAGAGGAGAGTAGAGGGGGATAGGTGGTGCCAAAGGGGGTGGGGGGACTGAGGGTGGTGATGGCATCAAAGTAGCTTCACAAGCCTTAAGGGAAGAAGCCTCTGCTTTAGGTTCTTGCTCAGCCATTTTGGCAAATCATTGGTGGAACAATCTCAATCAAGTCTAGATGTCTTATTGGCCTTTTGACTTAATTTGCTTTTGAGATATACCAATTTAGACCAGTTGAAAGAGGCCCAATGCGGCCAATATAATTCATGACTATCTTTGGTCAATTGACACCAGCAGGGGCAATATTTATGGTCATCAGATCAATAGTGACTTGACAAATAAAAAGTGGCAGTTTTGGTAGCTGGATACCTAACCTTGGATTCTGACTGATCCCTAGCCAAATTACAGAGGATATCCTTACCTTCAGAGCATACCTGTCCGCTTGGATAGAAATGTGGACTTCAACTGAACAAGCACGAGTCTGAGATAGGAATGGAGAATAGAGAAGAGACTCACCCACCCATTAGGGCAAGAACTTAAGGAAAATAAGTTCTGTAGCACCAAGTCACAAGGCTGCTGAGGAAGGATCTGATCTCCATTTGCCCATCCTATCCAAGTCATGGCATCAATTAAATGTCAACCCCAGAGTTCTGCCTAAGAAAGACAAACTGAATTAGGTTGTATGCCTGCTTTATTTCTCTCAGTCTGGGGGCATGCATGCAGAGCTGCAGGTAGAACTGAGCACTTTTTGGGGTTAAGCTGCACAGAGTGGAGAGACAAAAATCACAAAGCTGGTTGGGAATGGTCATGTCATGGCCCATCAGGTACTGCCACTGTTCTGCTGGTTTGGTTTCCATTTCCTTGTGAAGGGATCATTTTACAGAAGTCACGAGATGCCCTAGTGTACATGGAACAAGGAAGAGGGTCAGGATGGAAAGTCTCCAGAGTTCTGTTGTGGTGAGTGAAGCAGTGGAATGTTCCTCATGGCCATAGAGATTAGGTTTGACTTTAAAGCACTGTCAGAGAAAATAAGATTTAAAGGGCAGAGCCTTACTCTTTCTCAGAGAGTGGGAAGGGGAGTTCTTGTAGCTCTTGCTTGTTCGACCAGGGATCTGCCCTGTTTTGACGGTGTATTTAGCTTGTTTGTACATATCTGTTTGCTTGTGGTCTCCCTTGTTAGATTGTGTGCTCCTTGAGGGTGGGGACTAACTTTTGCCTCTTTTTTGTATGCCTAGTACTTAACACAATGTCTGGCACACATTAGATGCTTAATTGTTTAATGTCACCCTGGGATGAATCCTTTGTATCATCAACAACTCACTGGACAATTCATAGGAACATAGCTATAGAACTAGAAGAGCCTTTAGAGGTCATCTATTTCAACATCCTCATTTTACAGATGAGGAAACTGAGGCCCAGAGAAGCCAGGGGACTTGTCCAAGGCCTCTCAGATACTAATTATCTGAGGCAGGATTTGAACCTGTGTCTTCTGACTCCAAGGCAGCACTTTTTCCACCATACCATCTCTATATACCCTTCTAAACCTGTCCTCTTCCAAATTTCCATATTTCTATTAAGGTCAACACCATTCTATCACCCAGGTTTATAACCCTGGAGTTATTTTCACCTCTTTACTCTTTCTTACTTCTCATTTTCCATCAGTTGCCAAGCCTTGTTGAGTCTGCCTTCACAATATCTTTAACTTCTCTCTAGCCATGTGACTATAACCCCTCCCCTTTCCAGTTCAGGACCTTATTACCTCTTATCCAGATTACTGTAATAACTGCTTTCCTCATTGCTCTCTCTTCCAGTATTTCCTCTCTTCAATTCATTCTCCAAATAGCTGCCAAATTAGTATTCTTAAAATATTTTTGATCATGTACACCTAATACTTATTAACATGTACTTTAATTAATAAATTAACATCGTACTTATTAATATACTATTTGCATGTACTACTAGACTAGTATTTATATATGTATATATACATATGTGTGTGTATATATACATATTTAGAAACTTATGAGAAATAGAGATTTTAAGAAGATAAGATAAAAATGAAATAACATTTGATCAAAGAGTCAAGAAGGAGCCAATAGAGTTTATTGAATAGGCTAGGGACATGGTCAGACTTATGCTTTAGCAAAGTCACTTTTGCAGCTATATGGAAAGTGGAGTGCTGAGGAGGGAGAATTGAGGCAGAGAGAATAATTACAAAGCTAATGTAATAGTCCGGGCAGTTAGGTGGCACAGGGCTTAGAGTCAGTCATCTTCTTGAGTTCAAATCTGGCCTCAGACACTCACTAGCTGTGCGACCCTGGGCAAGTCACTTAACCCTATTTGTCTGTTTCCTTCTCTGTCAAATGACACTCCAGTATCCCCGCCAAGAAAACCCCAAATGGGTCACAAAGAGTCAAACACAACTGACAAATGACTGGACAATAACAATGTACAAAATATTGAAACTCAAAGAAAGTGCCCCTCCTCCCACCTTAGTTGTTCATTCTCCTTCTTTTGCCTCAACTTGTTTGCGTATGACTTGTGCTTCTTCCACCCTTCCTGTCCTCCGCTCCCACCCCCACCCCCACCCCCATTTAAGAGTGTAAGCACCTTCAAATTAGGGACTGTTTCATTTTTGTTTTAATATCCCAAGACCTAACACCATAATAGCTTTTTTTAAAAAAGTAGATCCATCTTTTAATTGGCATTAGGAAATCTCGATAAATATACTTTCTCTACCAATTCAGACTGGAGCCTGCTCTGCAATTTATACTCTAACAGAACTGTCTAGGAAATGAGATGTTAAGTGCCTTGACCAAGTTCTTACAGGTAGTAGGTATCAGAGACTAGACTCGAACCCACATCTTGCTGACTTCACTGTCAGGCTGCCTCTCTGATGCTTAATATAGGCTGAATAAATATTTGTTTAATTAAATCATAATGTTGTTTAATTTCTCTTGGGCATTAGAGAGAAGTCACAGTTTCAGGGGAATCTGGTGGTCTGCCAGTGATAGTATAGGGACACCATCCCAGCTTCTTTCCAATGTTATTCGTTAGGGATTCATTGAGAGGGATTCATACTTCAAGTGGGGCATTAGTCTAGATCAATAGTGTCAAATTCAAACAAAAATGGGGGCCACCAATTTATACATTAAGATCCCAGTGGGCCACATATCGACAGTTTCAAAATGTAATATTATCTATGTTGGGCATCTAGATAGTGCAGGGGATAGAGCACCTAGCCTGGAGTCAGGAAGACCTAAGTTCAATCCAGTTTCAGACACATACTCGTTTTGTTACCTTGGTCAAGTCACTTAACTCTGTTTGCCTCAGTTTCCTCATTTGTAAAATGAGCTGGAGAAGGAAATGGCAAAACACTCCAGTACCTTTGCCAAGAAAACCCCAAATGAGGTCTAGAAGAGTCAGACATGACTGATGACTAAACAACAAATTATCTGTGTTCTATAGTATTTTTATTTATTCTGTTAAATATTTCCCAATTACATTTTAATCTGTCTTAGGCCATGCTTGGGAGTATTGCAGGCTATATGCAGCTGGCAGACCTTGTGTCTAGATGACCTTTAAGGCTCCTTCAAATTCTGAGATTCTATAGCTTCTAAGGAGGGATGGATTTGCACGGAATCATACACACCGTTTTGCTTGGTACTGCTGGTGACTAAGAGCACACGTGTGTAGCAAAAGCTGGCCAAGGATTAGTTTGGTCTTGTTTCATGTCCAAAGGCTAAATTTAAATTGTCTCATGCAGGGATAGGACCTCTGGCCTAGACTCAGTGGCAAGCTCCAAATGATTAAATCCAAAGAACAGAAGCATTAATTTTGATTTGACCCTCCCATCATATCCTGGTCAAACCTGATGAAAGTCTTCCATTTTGTGGTAACTAAATACAACTTTGATGCCATCATCATCATCATTACTCATCCTCACCATGACCTCAGATACCCATTAACTAAAAGGAACTTTGAATATCAGGAGTGGGTTACTCAGAGATAAGAGACCAAGAGAGTGAGATCTTCTAGAAGGGATCCTTCAGGCCATCTGTTTCAGCCTCCTTATTTTACAGATGTGAAAATGAGGCTTAGGATACCAAAACCACTTATCCAGGGTCACCCAGTTAAGTATATAAACTGGAATTTGAACTCAAGTCCTCCTTGGGTTCAAGTAGCTTCTAAATCCTATAGATTCTTCAACTCTTCATTTCCTATCAGCTTCTCATCTTGGTTTTGTCTCCAAGAGTCTTATGTCTCCCTCATGATAAGGTCATAACCTGAAATCTTATCATTATGGAGACTGAGTCAGTTTTGATACTCAATACCTCCTCAGCATCCCTTTTGTTTGGAGGGCTAGGGGATGGAGCAATAAACTCCTCCCCAAACCTCTCTTCATAGACGGCTCAGAATTTCCTGGATTACTCACATTTTCCATCAGTTGCTCTGCTTGGTTTCAGCCACACAATATCCTAACCCAGTGCCCAGTACCCTCTGGTATGCCACCCCCCCTCACCTTTTCAGTTTCCTTTTGAGTATTGTCTTCCTACATTAGACTGTAAGCTTCTTGAAGGCAAGGGCTGTCTTTTTTTTTTCCTTATTTGTATTCCAGGTTCTTAGCAAAGTGCCTGGCATGTAACAGGCACTTAATAATGTTTACTGTGAGACAAATGAACATAGTTTCTGGGTAATTAATAATCATTTTATTAATTAGGCTAGCAGATAATAAATTGAGGTCAGTGATACAGAAACTAACCTCCCCCCCTCCCATAGAGGCCACTGAATGTTTAAATGTTTTTGTAAAAGAGGATGTCCCTGAGGGTGAAAATCAATTCTGATTGGTTAACAATTAATGAAAAAATTAATATTATAATGAGAGGTGGGCTTTTTTCTAATGAACGGCTCCAGGGACATGATTCTGATCATGTCACTCTTGAACAAAGAAACTCATCTTCACCCAGATTATACCCCCTCCAGCAATCCACACAAAAGCATCTAAAGATGGTCAGGTTACAGTAAGAATTCTACCTAGATGAGATGGTCTGAGTGGGGTGAATTTTTGGGTAAGATCAGAAATGTTCTGGATAGGCTGGTCTTCGAATGAGTATGAGAAAAAGAGAGTATCTTTGGGTCCCACATATAAAATTGGTTATTAACAGAAAAAGAAAACAATAATTTTTCTCAACTGAGAATTACAATGATGATTATAATGATGATGGTTCCTGACTCCAGCTCTAGCATTCTGTCTACTATGTCATGAGGTTATTTAGCTCAACAAAGAGAAGACTTAAAGTGAGGAGCAAGGGACCTATTAACAATAACAGTCTTTAAATACCCAATGGGTTTGTTAGGGGAAACTAAATCCATATTACTTTGGTTAAAATAGCATTGTTTGGCACTAAAAGAGCACAAATAGATCTTTCTTTCCTTTGTTATCCTCTGTCACATTAAATGCCACAATCACATTGTCTTAAATATTTAGAAACCCTGGAGAAATATTTCTGATTTGTGGAATTTCATTCCACTTGAGAGTCTCAACATGGACTGCTGCTAGCTTTCTTTTTTTTGCCATTTTTTCTGAGCTCAAGGAGATCTCAGAGCTGATGTTGGGGTGATGATGAGTGATGCTGAAGAAGATGATGATGATGATAATGATGATGGCAGCAAGGATAATTATAGTTGTTTAATTATGATCATTAACTGCTATTTGACATTTATGTTGTATTTTCCATTATCTCTGATCTGTTTCTAGATCCCTCTTGCTATTTTCCAGGACATATTATGCTGGTTGGTTGTTGTCCTTTTTTCTCGAAGAGGACCAGAATGACATCACTACACTTGAGTCAAGATTCAAAGTGTCTGACTGTGGCTGATCAGGCCAATATGAGCTCAGAATGTTGTACCACAGGTCAGACACAAAACATTTGGGGTGGGTACACCAAACTTGCACATCCTGTGTTTCCTTTGAGCTGTTTCAATTCTGCTTTGCTCATAGAGCATAGAACCTTTTCTGATGTGGGAATGCCATACAGAGCAGTCCTGTGCCAATGTCTCCCATGTCACACAATCAATTCCAAAGTTCTTGAGAGAGAACTTGAGAGTGTCCTTGTATCACTCTTCTGACCACCATGTGAATGCTTGCCCTGTGTGAGTTCTCCACAAAAGTCTTTTTGGTAAGTGTACTTTTGCATTTGAACAACATGGCCAGTGCATCAGAGTTGTGCTCTCTGAAACAGAGTTGGAATGCTTGGCAGTTTAGTTCAAGTAAGGACCTCAGTGTCTCGTACCTTATCCTGCCAGGTGATCAAACAGAAATGATTCAGTTTCCTAGCATGGCACTGGTAGACTGGCCAGATTTAACAGGCATACAGCAATGCGGTCAGCACTGCAGCTCTGTAGACCTTCAGTTTAGTAGCCAGTCTAATACCTCTTCTCTCTCATACTTTCCTTCAGAGGCTCCCAAACACTGATCTAGCTCTGGTAATGTGTGCATCAACCTCATTATCAATGTGTACATCCCTGGAAAGTACACTACCAAGGTAAGTGAATTTATTCACAGCATTCAAAACTTCTCCATTTGCTGTAACTGATGTTTCCACATATGGATGGTGTGGTGGTGGCTGATGGAGCACCTGTGTTTTCTTGGTGTTAATTGTGAGGCCTAAATTAGCATAAGCAGCAGAGAATTGATCCATACTTCGATGCATCTCAGCTTCAGAATGAGTGCACAATCATCTGCAAACAGAAAATCATAGTTTCCACATATTAGGCAGGGATTATGGAAAAGTCATAAGGTAGCTAAATTTTCTAGGAGTTGGCCCATGAAACAGCATGCTCACCAAGGTCAACAATTCTCTAGCTGGTCTTCCTGACTCCAGGCTTTTCCCTGCCTTTTAGCACAGTGCCAAGCTCACACTGCAGTGGGCACTTAATAAATGTTGATTTTAAATTTCACTGAATTGAATTTTAAGGCCATACATAATCTGACCCCACTTTGCTTATGAACCTTATTTCCCATTACTTCTCAAAATAGATGCTGACCTCAGTCAGGCATAGGTCTTCTAACTGTCCCTCTTGAGTATACTTATTTCTAACCCCATTAGTTTGTTCGTGATATTCCTTTCGCCTACACTGCCTCACTCCCCTCCTACATCTCACCCATCCTTCAAAGACCAGATCATGGCCTTTCCTCTTCATTAGGTTGTCTCTGACTACTTCAGCTCATTGAAATTTTCCCTTTTCTGAATCCCTATAGTAGATAGTATGTACCACAAAATGTATTCTTTTCAGTTTAATTAATCAAAAAAACAAAAAATTAGAATGCAAGTCAAATCAATTCAATTCCACAAGTATTTATTACCTGAAGTTATTACTCGAGTATAGTTAAGAGTACCATCTCTAACACTGTATGATCCAGGCCAGTAATTTTGCTTCTAAATGATCTTAAGCAATTCTCCAAGACTACAAGTATCAGAGAAAGTGCCAACCAGCATCGGTAAAGGAAGTTTCTGACTAGGAGCTCCCTACAATTATGAAATCACAAATCCATTTCCTATCACTATGCTTATATGCATGTAGAGAAAAGGGCCAATTTATCAAATAGAAGGAATAATTTAAAAGGTGATAACTCCACTCTGCCCTAGCTTAACCTCAGTCTTACTAAATGAAATTCATGGAGTGACTGTCTTTCATGAACCCGGGTAGTGGAAATACTTATCACCCTAAATGAAAGAGTAGACTAAATTTTAAAGACAGACAATACTTTGGGGCTTCTCTGGATGACTGGAGGAAGATTGCAGATCTGAATCATAAAAGAACTGTAATAGACATCAGAGAAACAAAAAAAAACAGTTGGGGGGTGCCACTCTTGTAGAGAAAAGACTATATAGTGGCTTATAATTCATTCGAGACCCAACAGATCAACCAATTATATATATTTATTGAGTACCTACTATATTACAAGCACTGTGCTAAATTCTAGAGAAACAAAAAGAGGTAAAAGGCAGTCCCTACACGCAAAGAGTTCACAATCCAATGGGGAAGACAATATGCAAACATATATTATGTGTGCATATGTATATATGTATGTATAAATATATATATATATGCAACCTACAGGCTAATTAGGAAACAAAAGAGGGAAAGCACTGGAATTAAGAGGGGTTAGGGAAGGCTTCTTATAGAAGGTAGGATTTAGTTGGGACTTGAAGGAAGCCAGGAAAGTCAGTAGTCAGAGTGGAGGAGAGAGAGCATTCCAAGCATAAGGAACAATCAGAGAGAGAGAGTGGAGAGATGAAGTCTCTTTTTTATGAAACAGCCAGGAGACCAGTGTCACTGGATTGAAGAGTGTATGTTGGGCAGGAGCAGAGATTCAGAAGAGACATCAGTAGATAGCAACTTAGAAAGAATACACCTGTCCCTCTGAGAACTCCAGCAATACACAGCAGTGATGCAGGGGATCAAGTGGCTCACAGTCTTATGACATCACTGGACCAGCAGGTGACATCAGCACCTCTGTAAGGAAGTCAAGAGCAGCATCAGGGCAGAGATTAGGTTTCATGCAGATGCTGCTATAGGATCATTAGTTAGCCTGGCTCTCTATGCATATTCTTCATTCATACGCCCTCTTATTGTGAGTTCCCTGGCCTCTTGTGCCTTGGTCAATAAATGGAATGCAACAAATTCACAAGAAAGTACAATCTGGTATACACAATCTAAGGAGAGGAAGGTTCTGTATCCTTTCTTCTTCTTGCACCTCTTTTGTATAAAATAGTTACTGTTTTTAGTTGTTTCTAAATGGTTTTACTTTTTAAATTTATATCATAGTCAGGTTTATCCCCCTATTTCTTATGAGCTCAACAATTATTAATAAGAATGTTAGACATACATTTTATGTTTTGTGTTACCTAAAAGGTAAGCAATCTGTTCTTATGAATCCCTTATATTCAGTCTTTGGTGTGTACCTTATATTTCTCTTGGTTCTTGTATGTCAAATCTTCTATTAAGTTGACGATTTTTTAAAACAAAGTCTTGAAAGTCTGAGGGTTTGTCAAATGTCCATTTATTTTCATTCAAGATACTACTGAAATTTGGAGAGTATTTATGATATTTTCGGCTGGAACTCCAGGTCTTCTGCTTTTCAATATATTATGTTCCACAACCTGTGATCCTTTAATGTCTCTGCTGCTAGGTCTTGTTTAATTCTAATTGTGGCACCATCATATTTAAATTGTTTTAACCTTGATGCTTTTAATATTTTATCCTTGAGCTGGGGGTTCCAGAATTTGACTATGATATTCCTTTGAGTTTTCCCCATAGGATCTCTTTTAAGTGGTGTGCAATGGATTTTTTCTATTTTTAGTTCCCGGCCTTGTTCTAATGCTTCAGGAGAATTTTCTTTAATTATTTCTTATATTATTATATCAAGATTCTTTTTTTGATCATGACTTTCAGTTACTCCAATTATTTTTATATTTTCTCTTCTTGATCTATTCTCCAAATCTGTTGTTTTTCTTATAAGATATTTCACTTTCTCTTCTATTTTTTTCATTATTCATGCTTTGTTTAATTATCTCTTGATCTCTTATAATTTCACTGGCTTCACTTTGCCCAATTCTAATTTTCAGGGTGTCACTTTCCTCCTTGAGATTCTGGATCTCCTTTTCTAATTGGTTGATTTTCCTTTCATAACCTTCTTGTTTTTCTTGGATTTATTTATTTATTTGTTTGTTTGTTTGTTTTTTAGTTTTTCCTCCATCTCTGTCATTTGATTTTTAAAGTCTTTTTAAAGATCTTCTATAAATTCTTTTTGGTCAAATGACCATTTGACGTTGCTCTTTGTGGGTTTCTTTACTTCAACATCCTCCTCTGAAGATGAACCCGGTCATCTCTATTCCCGTAATAAGGTTTCTATGGTTGGATTCTTTCTCCTTTGTCTGTGCATTTTTTGTAGTAAAAACTTGATTTTTGTAATCACCTCTAGCTCTGGGGTATGGAAACTGGTGCCTCTTGCCCCAGATCTTTAGTTCTCTCCTCTAGCCTAGAACCAAAGTCAAAACTCCAGCCTTCTGTAAGTGCCCACAGCCAGAGACTTTCTGCCCCACTGCTTCTGCACTCACCAGGCATGTGCTGGTTCCTTCTTGTCCGCACAGCTCCTCACAGCAGAGCTGGGTCTGGCGTTCCTCGTCAGCAGGGGTTCCCACAGTCTTCCTGGGCTCAAACGCACAACTCCCCTCACTATCCCGGGTGAAAAGTTCCAGTGGCTGGGGCGGAGGCAGCTTCTCAGACCAACTAATCCTGTAGTTTGCCACTAGTTGTTTAAGCGGCTTCCAGGCTTGCTGTTAAAACGGAACCTAGCTTGGAGGTGTTTACTTCTTGCTGGAACCAAACCTGGTCCTGGGGTTTTTCTTTAGATCTTCTCAAACTGTCCGAGGAATACCCTGGTTGTGCCCCTATTTTTCTTTGTCTCTACCCACACTTTGTTTGCCCTAAGGTGCTATTTTAACTCTTTTGTGGGGGAAAATCTTGAGAGCTTGGAATTTTCTGACCTACTCCACCATCCTCTCAGAATCCTCTCCCCCAATTGTCCCCATTTTAAATTGGGACCCATGGTCACATAGTTACTAAGTGAACCTAGGTCTCTGGACTCTTGGGTTGACTCTACAGCCATTAAGGTTAAGTCTTAACAAGTTTAACTTAACAAGTTTAAATGTGTACCTTCAAAGCATGGAGTAGTTAGTGGAAAGAATACTGGCTTTAGTCCAATTAAGGCCTAGTTTCAAGGCCCAGATCTACCATTTGCTACTTGGATGACCTTGGACAAGTCACTTCCCCGTTGGCTTCTTGATCCCTCATTTGTAAAATGAGGGGACTAATCTCTAAAGTCTCCCCTCCCCAATCCTGTACTGATATTCTATGAGACTATCTATGGGTCTTTGGGATTTATGGGCTCAACATCTTCTGCCTGCTGGTAGGAAACCATGGGATTTCATGTTACGGTTGATGATTTTGAAGCTAGGACTGAGAGGATAAGGACGGAACTTGTGACTTATTTAGGTATAGGGGACTCCTGCCTGAGAAAGTTCTCTTTACCAATGCAGATTAGCAGTTTCTTTGAAATTTATAATCATAGTTTTCTAGGGCATGAGAAATGAAGTGAACTTACCCAAGGTCATATTGTCAGAAGTGAGATCTGAACCTAGGTCCTCCTGGCTTCAAAGCCAGCTTTGTATCCACTATTTCATGCTGTCTGCTGGTGGACTGGGTGCTTCTCAATAACACCAGATTCTTTGCAAAAGAAAAAAGAATAAGACAGTTTGGGGAGGGCATGAAAAAAAGAGGTTAAAGGGAAGAGAAAGAGGAGGAAAGAATTTAGGAGTGGTTTTCTTGCAGTCTCTTTTTGGGCTTTGAAAGAGCTTGGACTCCAGATTTGTTTAAGGTATAGAGGATCCTTCAGAAAAACGCTCAGATGGCAGGCCCTGTCCCATGTGTTCATTTTCAATCTGTGCAAGGCAATTTCTCATCCACAGACAGCTTGCCTGGTATCAAAGAGGCTGCCAGACTTCTCTTTGTCTTTCCCCTTCTCCCCACAACAGCTGGAACACTTTCTTCCTCAGACCTAGCCTCGGTTGCCTCAGCCTTCTGTCACCCCAGCACATGCCTCCATTCTCCCTTTGCTACTTCAGGGCTTCTGTTCCTGAGAAATTGAGGAGAGAGGAAGGGAAACAAGAACAGGAAGGTGGAAAATTTAGAATTAGGCAAGAAAATGAGAAGTCAGGCAGTCCCCAATCACACATGAAGCATCTATTATGTGCCTGACACTGTGCAAAATGCTGAAGATACAAAAAAAAATCAAATAAACAAACCAAAACAAAAAAACATGCATATGCAACATACAGAGATGTGATGGGGGGTAGGAGGGGAAGACAAGACAAAAGAGGAAGGAAAGGGAGAAAGAGGAGATGAGAGAAACCAGAAGGGAGAAGAAGGAAAAAAGAAAGAAGGAAAGGAAGGAGGTCTGTGTAAGACTGAAAAATCACTTCCTTTTTCAGAGTTTCAATTGACTTTCTGACGATCCTGGTACTAGATCTGTGGTGCAGGCAAAATACCGCTAGATTCAGGAGTGTACTAGAGAAAGCTCTACCAGGGTTCTTGAGAGGGATTGTTCAATTTTCAGTGTGAGCATTTACACCTCAGAAATCAGTAAATGCTACAAATCAGGGCTCGATGTATTGTTTAGTTGATTGTCTAGACTTAAGAAAGTGGTGGGGGGAATGTTTAAAATGCAGATTAAACTTAAGAGGGTATGGAACACATTCCCCACCCCTTTCTCAGCTGCTGGTTAAACATTTACCAGTACACCACAAATAGGTCTCAGTCCTGAGCATCTAACTCAAAGTGTTCCCAGGTGGGAAAGGGTGGCAGAACTGAGCAGCCACTCCTAAGTGTTTTCCTTGCTATCTTAATAGGCACATATCTCATGTTGGGGTTTTCATGATGTTCCTGGCCTAGTACTGGCATAACTGCTTGGCTAGTTCTCTGTGTAGGATGTGTGGGATCTCTGGTTAGCCCTTCTAATTGTTACTCTTTCCTCATAACACATCACTTATCTTTTGGGTCTCAGTTTCCTTATCTGAAAAATGAGGGGGCTGCTGATTAGACGGCCACTGATGTTCTTTCCAGCTCTTGATCTATGATCCTATGAAAACACCCCATGACACTGATCAGAGGAACAGGCTACTTGGTAGTTGTGTCCAGTAACAACAACCCCAATGTTGCCATCTCTGATAACAGATTTGAATCTGACTAGAAAGGGACAACTGTCATCCAGCCTGGAGCCTTTTCTTCATACCACTTGGTCTTATTAACAGTGAATAAATGCCTATTGGCCATCAGAGGTGCCTTGAGTCCCTAAGGATTGAGCTTGTTGATAGTTAAAAACATAAAGAAATGAGAAGAAATGAGGTAAACTCTCAGTGATCCAATAAAATCCCGCCCATAGAAGAAAGATAGAGTGCTGGACCTAAAGTCAAAAATGACCTAGGTTTAATTATGCCCCAGGTACTTACTAGCTATGTAATCCTGGACTAGTCATTAACTTTCTTTTGCATTAGTCTGTTTATCTGTAACATTCGGATAAGAAGAACACTTACCTCACAAGATTGTCGTGAGGATCTAATGACCTAAAGTAGGTAAAGGGTCAAAGTGCTTTATAAATCTAAGCTAGGTGCTCAGTGGATGGAGCACTGGGCCTGGAGTCAGGAAGACCCAAATTCAAAGCTAGTCTCAGACACTTACTAGCTAAGTAGCCCTAGGCAAGTTGCTTAACCCTGTTTGCCTCAGTTTCCTCGTCTGTAAAATGAGCTGAAGAAGGAAATGGCAAATCACATCAATATCTTTGCCAAGAAAACCCTAAACGGGGTCACTAAGAGTCAGACACAACTGAAAAATGACTGAACTGATTATTATCTAAAGCCCAAACTCTAATTATCACTTAGATCATTGCTGTCATTGGTATATTTTAAGGGATTTTGCACATCCCAATTCCCCCATTAGATTTTAAGTCCTGAGTCATATGTTGTATTCATCTTCACAAAGCTTCATTTTGATCCTCACAACCAACCTGCGAGGTAAGTGCTATTATCGGCACTGCTCTCCCTGCCACGTTTTTACAGATAAGGAAACTGAGTGTCGAGTTAAACAGAAGTAACTTGACCAGAGTCACATGACTAATAAATATCTGAGTCAGTTTTTGAGCTATGGTCTTCCTGACTCCAACATAGCGCATTCTAAATAGCTATTTGTTCAATCGAATTGAGTTGGAGAATTGGTGGCATTTAATCTGCCTCAGAAATTCTCTATCATCCTCACAAGGTAAGAAGTTAATCAAAGGGTATGATGCAGAGGTAGAAGGGACATAAGTCTCTCTCTTGCTGACAAAGGCCAGTAGCTTCCTCATTTGCTGTCTGAGGGGCATTACTACCCTGTTATGTACCCACATTTGTCATTTGTCTGAAGCTGAAAACTGCCCCAATCACTATGAGTTGGAAAATCATTGACTTTGGCCAACCCTAAACTTTAGTTAGAAGTTATAGAAGTTGAGAGCAAGAAGACAAATGGCAGAGTCAGAGAGGAGAAACTGGTATGCTCTTCAAAAACCAGGGGGAGGATTGTATCATGAGACCCAGGGGTCTTTGAAAATGGAAGAAGGTAATTGATCTATGGATCTCTCCCTCTCACTTCTCTAGACACTTTGAGGCTGGAATGCTAACCCTGGAGAAAACTTCCATTTGAATTGCCTTAGGAAGATTCTGAAGATCACCTGGCAAGACAGGTATGGGCCAGAGAGGTCCTTTTACAGGTTGAATTGCCAAGCATTCAAACTCTACTGCAGAAAGTGCAACTCCAGTGGTTTGGCCTCATTGTTTGCATGCTAAACATAGGTTTGCCTAAAAGACCATTTTTACAGAGAACTCAGACTCACATGGAGGTCAGAAGAAATGATATAAGGACACTTTCAAAGTCTCTCTGAAGAACTTTGGAATCAATTGTGAGATGTGGGCGATACCGGCAAAGGACCACCCAGCATCAAAGAAGGTTCTGTGCTCTACCAGCAAAGCAGAATGGCAGTAGCTCAAAAGAAGCATGGGATGTGCAAATTTAGAAACATCTCTACCCCAAATGTTCATATGAACTATTTATGCCCCACCTGTGGTAGAGCCTTCCAAGCTCATATTGGTCTGATCAGCCACAGTCTGACACACTGTACCTTGAGCCCAACATAGGGATGTCATCTCGGTCCTCTTCAAAGGACAGCAACCACCTACATATAGTTGGAGTCAGGAGAGATGGAGATTCCAGTATCAGATAAACCTCTCACTACCTGTGTGGAGGATATGGGCAAGTCATTCAATCTCTCAGGGCCCTAGTTTCTGCATAGTACAGATAATGACACTTGCATTACTTAAAACCTAGGGGTGTTGTGAGAAAAACACTGGAAACCTTAAAGCCCTATGTCATTGTGAATTATTAGGATTGTAGCTCTACAACAAAAAGAGGCCTTAGAGGTCATTTAGTTCAACTCTTTAATTTTACATGTAAGGAAACTGAGGCCCTGGGTGTTGAGTGATTTGCTCAAGGTGACACTGGTAGTTAGTGGTAGTACCCAGGTCCTCTTGTTGAGGTCAGGAAACCGTATGTTGAGATTTAGGGGTGGTAGGGACCCCAAAATACAGACACGCTGGGTCCTGCCAAATGAATTCAACCCAAGCCCTCTTATAGCCAAAGAGAAAAAAACAAAATTTATTAAAGATTCACCATATTGGTGAAGGAATCTGAGCCTTTGTGACCCTCATATTGACAAGCGGGCCAGATTGAATCTGAGCACCTCCATCGAGGCAAGATGGAGCTTATATACAGAAAGACTGTGACAGGAATCTAGGGGTGGTTCTGGGGTGATTGAAGGAGGGGTTTGGGGAGGGTCTTGAGGAGGAGTCTAAGGAGGATCTTGATGGGACTGGGGTGACTGGGGGACTGGGGTGAGGTCAGACTTCAGGAATAGGATTAAGGGTGGGAAATAGCTGAAGGCTACCCACTATGGAGGGCTAGGGTAACAGATTTGGGCAATCTGAATTTCATCAGCCAATGGATGGCTAGGCTAGGCTATTTGGGCATGAAAAGCCAGATCAAGTGGGAAGATTCAAAGTGGGTTCAAGAGGGTCCCCAGAGCCTGCATCCCATCACTCTCACTCCAGAGCCAGTGTTTTTCCCAGAGCACTACACAGACTTCTTTATTGTCATTCATCAGGGAGCCTATTATGAATAATAATATTAATATAGATATTTATGTCAATTACAAAGCATTTATTAAGCACCTACCATATACTGGGCACTGTGTTAGGCATTGGAGACAGAAAGACAAAAAATGACATAACTCTTTACTTTCAAAGAATTTATACTTATGGAACTTCCATTTCTTAGTTATATAGGCAACACTCTCAAAACATAATGTTTACACTTTTTGGAAGTCATGGAAATGTTACTTTAAAAAAAAAAGAATGACACATATGGGTGAAACTTCTGCAAGATATAAAATTTTAATGAAGGCAAGAGGTAATAACATAAAATGCATATTAGTTTATAGCCAACCACCCATGTTAAGATGGGGGAGAGTAATGACAGTAATGTTAGGGTAATAAGATTGGGTTTGGAGATTGTAGGGGTTATAATAAGCTTCCCTTCTTTCCTCTTCATTTTGTTCCTTAGCTAGGTCGAAGCAAACACACATTTTCTGCCACACCAGTATGGTTTCCCTTCCATTTTACTATTCAGGGACACGGGAATAAAATCATACTACAGGGTGAAAGTGAGAGTGCCATTTGGAGAAGGAAGAAGAGCAGGGGACTAGAGTCAGACAAACAGATCATTTTAGAAAATCAGTTATTTCACCCAAGTGCCTCAGGCTCAGCTCTTTGGAGGAAAGCCATTATGGAGCCCCACCTACTTACTAAGTTCCCCGGAAGAGGGCTGCAAAAATTGGCCTCCCTAATTGTATTCTTTGTCCTCCTTGTCCCCCTCTCTCCACCCAAATACTCAAATTATATAGCAGTTTTCATTAGAGCTGCTTTGCTACAGAATACTTAATGTGATGCAAATGTATGCGATTCATTTAGCTATTTGCATAATAAATGTTTCCATAAAGTGTCTTTGCCACCAAATCCCCCGTGTTTTGTTATTAATTATGTTTTGCAGAACTCTGGGAGAGGGAGGAAATGGATATTGGCGATTTTGCATAAAAAGCACACAAGCCCCTAGTGGTTTGTTTATCTAAGTCCCCAGAAGCCCTGGGTTCTACTCTCTGGGATCACCCCAAATGAAGGCTAAGGCAACTGAGCTCTGGATATGACAATCAGTTTTACTAAGAGGTGATTCAAAGATGCAGGGCATGGTGGCAAAGATCAGTGGGAGTTTTTCCTGACTGGTCATTGGCACAAACTAGTTTGGGTTTGTAAGTCTTCCTTGGAAGTAATTATAAGTTACTACTAGTGAACAAATAATCTTATCTCTGAGACCCAAGTACTTCATTCATGGGTTGTATATTAAGTGAAACATGCTGGTAATTAGTCATCAATGATTATTTCAGTTGAGATGTCCATGTTAGGTGACACTACGCATAGCAACTTTCCCCTATTCTGTGTCTACTCTGTGCCTTGAAAGGTTTTGCTGCCTTCCAGTATTTCTTCTCTGTGCCTGAAATTCCACTGTTATTATAGCTTTGGTTTTTATTTCTACTTAAATGCAAATACCAATGGATGGGGTAAAGATTTAATTATTAGCAATGGGAAAATCCAAAACACCTGGCTTAGGGAGTTTTCTGAGGCCTAAATAGCTCCCTTGCTGCCAGGTACTGTTGTGGATACCATGCCTGTCCCCCCTCCCATCATGTATCTGAAGCAGCTAGGTGGTGCAATAGATAACAGTGCTGGGCCTGGAGTCAGGATGATGAGTTCAAATCTGCCTTCAGACACTTACTAATTGTGTTGTTGAGCCTTGGGGGTGCTGGAACCCCAAAATTCAAGGGCAAACGACTCACAGGTTCTGCCTTGAATGAATTAAACTCAAACCTTCTTTATTAGAACTCACAGTCGGCGAGATTCTAAAACTCTGTCCTTTGGTAGGCAAGACTCTTTTTTTTTTTTTTTTGCAGAGGGGAAGGCAAGGGAATTGGGGTTAAGTGACTTGCTCAAGGTCACACAGCTAGTAAATGTGTCAAAAGTATTCAAGGTCAGATTTGAACTCAGGTACTCCTGACTCTAGGGCCGGTGTTCTACTCACTGTACCACCTAGCTGCCCCTAAGACTAAATCTTTTTATAGGAGATTTTGCAGGAAGCTCTAGATGGGAGTGGCCAGTAGGCTGGAGTGACTGGGAGGTAACGTAGAAGGACTGGACGCCCCAGGAGAATGCCAGGGACCTGGGCCATGGGAAGGGATCTAGATGGAATCCAGTGTGGGAAGTAACTTGGAGCCATCCAGATGGTGAAGGGCTGGGCTAGGTTTAGAGGTAACCAACAATTGGGGGTTAGGGCATAGACCACAGTGAAAAGCCAGTTGAGAAGATTACTGGAATGGGTCGATGCTTCAGGCCAAAGCCAGAGACTTGAGCATGGGAAATTTCAAGGACCATTCTGGATGGAACCGGGGTTCCCAGGGCCCGTACCCCAACATTGTGACTCTGGGAAAGTTACTAACCTCAGTTTCCTCTCCTGTAAAATGGGGATAGTAACAGCACCTACATCACAGAGTTGTTGGGAGCAAATAAGAGGCTGTTTCTAAAGTGCTTAGCACAGTGCCTGGCACATAGTAGGCACCATATAATGCTTATTCCCTTCCCCAACTTTACTTGCTTCAGTCCCACCCCTTGCATTTCTCCCTGCTTATGACATCAGAGATGGGAAACCTGTTAGAACCCTCCTCTTACTGCTAAAAACCGAGGCCTTCAGATGCCGAGGGTGAAAGTGCCTGTGAACCAGGCCTCTCTCATGGGACTAGAAATGAGGAGAAGATGGAAGTGAGAGTGCTGAGCCCAAGGGTGGTCTCTCCAAAGGCCTATTGTTGACTTTTTTCCCTCCCTCCTACTTTCTTTGTCCAAAGACCCAACCACCTGGAGTCTCAATAATCTTTTTGGTTGAGTACTTAGAGTCAGGAAGAACTGAGTTCAAAACTTGCCCTTAGAAACATAACAGCTAGCTGTACGATTCTGGGTTAAGTCACTGAAACTCTTAATTATGCCTTAATGTCTTCATCTGCAAAATGAGAAGGGTGTACTTGAGGTCCTCAATCCTAATCTTCCTTCCTTTCCCTGCTCCCCACCATGCTTCTAAGGTCCCCTTTGCAAGTGAAAACTGCCACACTGAAGGCCCATTGCTTTAGGCATTACTGGCCTGTCTAATTATTTTGTGAACATCCCCTCGAAATACTGTAACTAATATTAAAGACCAAGACACCAGAGCAGTTAGGTGGCACAGTGAGTAGAGCACCAACCCTGGAGTCAGAAGGACCTGAATTCAAATCCTGCCTCAGACACTTGATACACTTACCAGCTGTGTGACCTTGGGCAAGTCACTTAACCCCAATTGCCTTCTGTTCCTCCCTCCAAAAATAATAATAATAATAATAAAGACCAAGACACATTGGACTTGCTACTTCTCTCCAAATAAGTTTAACAGATTCCTTCTTGAGACAAGGTCCTGTGTGATAGGGGCTATGGAAACTCACCTGGTGGTATGAGACACTGGGGAGAGATGTCACTGGGTAGGATGTGGACAGGGGTGCAGTGGTCTAGGGGGAAGTTGGATGCCTCCTTGTAGAGTTTTGCCTAGGGCTTGCCTTTTGTGTTCCCTGGCCCTAAAAGGGCCCTGCAAATTGTATATGAATGAATGAAGCATTTATTAAGCACTTCCTATGTAAAAAATACTTTGCTAAATGCTGCAGATACGAACAAAAAAGTTTGTAGAGTCATAATTTTATCATTTGTTCCAAAGTACTGGTCTGACCAACTCATACTCTCCCCATCCTCCCACATCCCCTTCAATAAACTCGTATGGCTCCCTATTACTTCCAGGACCAAATATAAAATCACCTGGCATTCAAAGACCTCTATAATTTGGTCCTTTCCTACTTTTCCACCTACTTTTCCAAACCTCTTATATCTTCCTCCTCTCCACATACAAGCAATCCAATGACAGTGATCTCTTTTGGCTATCACCCATGCCTAGAAATCTCTCCCTCCTCACTGCCATCTCCTGGCCTCTTTGGCTTCCTTCAAATTCCAGCTAAAACTCCACCTTCTATGAGAAGCCTTTTCTAATGCCTCTTAATTCTAGTGCCTTCCCTCAGTTTATTATCCCCAATTTATCTTGTATATTTATTTTATTTTATATTTATTCTGTATATTTATTTATCCTGTATATTGTCGACCTTTCACTGAGTTTGTTCTCAGAAATAGACAAATGAATGAGGTTGTGTGTCCACATTTTAATTTCTTTCTAGCAGATGACATGCATTGCATGGGAGGTGCAGTCCAGAACCGGTCCGTCCTAAGGGTACCAGTCCAGAGCTGGCTCAAGTAGAAGGTTGGGGTGCCCAGTTTATATACCTTTTCAACAGGGGCTGATTTCACCCCACCATTATTTTACCTCCAGACAGAGGAAATACCTATTCTATCAGACCACCCCCAACCATTCCAGACCACTCCCAGCCTTGGGCTATCTAGGTAGAGAGTCTGTCTCCCCTCAAGCCTGATCAGATTGAATCAATTTAGGTTTGGGTTGGGGTTTGACAAGGATAAGGCTCAGTGCAATCTCATTATCACTAATGTCCTTCTGATGAACTTTGACAGAAGGGGGCTGGGGCTGGGGGGCAGGTAGGGAAGCTCTGAGTCTCCAAGATAATGATTACTCAGAATCATTTTTTACAATACTTAGAAATGTATTTATTTGTCCGTAGTTGTTTGCATGTTGTCTACTCTATTAGATTGTGAACTCCTTGAGGTCAGGAACTTCACAAGTATATGTATTTGTGTGAGTGTGTGTGTTTCTTTGTATCCCCAGGCTTAGTCCAGTGCCTGGAATGTAGTAGGTACTTAAATGCTTGTTGACAGCCCTCAGATGGCTTATAGGATCCTCTCAGAGCTGAATCAAAGCAGCAGAGAATTTTCATTCTAGCAATTACCTTGAGGCTCCAGAGTCCATACCTTTGCTTCCAAGCAGACGCTCAGCCAGATGGATAATTATCCTGTCTTCTTGTCAAACAGATGCCAGATGACCAGTCACCAAGGTAAATAGAGGAAATTCAAGCATTGGAGTTGAACGGGAGGACATCTAAAGTCCTTTACAAAGACTACGATTATCTTACCAACTTCTGGGGAAAGGGTCTTCAAACTCTCCCATAGTAACTCATTCTTATATAAGGTCTTGCAACCTTGACTCCATGAATATCATGCCTCCTTGAGGATAAACTCATCAACTGAAATCTCATCATCATAGAGATAAATTGAGCTTTAATACTCAACATCTCTTTAACACTCTCATTTACTTTCCCCTCTAATTGGACAGCTGGAGGACGGAACAATGAATTCCTTCCAAAGCCTTTGCTTTGTAGAGGGCTCAGAATTGTTCAGTCGACTTCATTTTCTCTCAGCTACACTGCTTGTCTTTTTTTTTTTTTCTGAGAGGCAATTGAGGTTAAATGATTTGCCCAGGGTCATACAGCTAGGAAGTGTCTGGGGCCAGCTTTGAATTATGGTGTTCCTGACTCCTGGGCTGGTGTTCTATCTACTGAACATCTAAGTGCCCATGCTCTGCTTCATTTCCACTCCATGAACATCATGACCTAGTGCCTGGTACCCTCTGGCACCTCCCCCCTTTTTTCCTACTTCCTTTTGCGTACTGTCTTTTTCCATTACATTGAAAGTTCTTTGAGGACAGGGATTATCTTTCTTTTTCTTATTTGTATCCCCAATGCCTGGCACAGTGCCTGGCACATAATAGGTGCTTAATAAATGTTTAACGACTATCGACTAACTTTTAAGAATGCATTACAGAGCAGTCAAGTGGAGAACTGAGCCCCTTGCAATATCTTGCAACGAACCTACTAAAACTACTGTCTCCAAAACCATTAGTGATCTTGACATTGCCGAATCCAATGGACTTTTCTTAGTTGCCTTTCTTCCTTTTTCTTTCTCTTCCCTCCATTTTGCCTCCTTCTCTTTACTCTGTGTTTCTTTTTCCTTTTGGTCTTGATCTCTCAAACTTTCTCCCTTCTTTCCTCTCTTCAAGTTGTGCTTTACAATAAGGATACAAATCACTTCTGTAACTCCTTTGATTTGATTTTTCCCCTGCCTTGACTAGAGATCCCTAAGAAATGGGAGAGCATTTGGATTACTAAGAGGAAAGGCAACCTAAGACTTACTTCCTATTGGTATTATAATGATTCATCAATAGGCCTGGCTCAACGATGCTCCTAGAGAGATGGGAGGGAAGAACTTATCTCCCCCTGGTTTTGTTCTCACCCAGCTAGAATGAGAACTCCTTGAGACCAACCAGTATAAGTTTTACCATTTGTATTCATAGTGCTTAGAACAGTGTTTGCTATAGTAAGTACTTAATAAAAATGCTTTTCCATTTTATTCTATTCTGGCAGAAGGGAGCTTGAAATTGCCACAAATCAAAGAGAACAATGAGCAAACAAAAATGGCAAAAGAATCCTGGAATACCATTCTCATTCAATGGTACCAAGTGTCAGTGCTTATACTAATACTCAAGAATGGAAATCGAGCTCCTAATGATGGGGATGAAGGTGAAACTGAGGGTGGTGATTTGTAGGAGGCAGCATTCCTAGTGTAGGTTGGTATGGATAAGGAGCATTCTGGTAGTCCTCCTACACACTTAGGTATTTTAGTCATATCTGACTTTGTGACTCCATTTGGAGTTTTTGTAACAAAGATACTAGAGTGGTTTGTCATTTCCCTTTCCAGTGGATCCTTTTTGTCAAGCAATCAGAGTTTAAGGGAATTGCCCAGGGTCACTTAGCTAGGAAATGTCTGGGGCTGAATCTGAACCCAGGTCTTCCTGATTCCAGGCCCAGTGCTTTATCCACTGAGCCACACGTTACCTCCACTCTTTACCCTAGAAGAGACTGATTGCCAAAACTGAAATTAAACTCCCTCATTTGATCTTGTTGAACTATTTTGGACTATTCTCTCCTCCTCAAGAGTATTCCCTTTTTGTTCTAGACTTTCTAGAAGGAAGACCAAGTCTTTTTTGCTGTAGATGATTCTGGGGTTAGAGTTCAGGATCTGGAGTCTGGAAGGTCTGAGTTCAGATCCTACCCTTAACACATACTAGCTGAGGGACCCTGGGCAAGTTTAAATTCCATAACTGCCATAATTTCATCTGTCTCAGTTCCCTCATCTTTAAAATAGGGATAATAATAACAGCGCCTACCTCCCAGGGTATTCGTGACGATAAAATAATATATTTGTAAAGCGCCGTACAAACCTTAAAGCACTATATAAATGCTAGCTATTATCAAATAATAATTATGCAATCATATATTATATTAAATCATCACATCATTATATAAATATAGTTTATAATATAATTATATAATACTAAATTATCATATGTTTTATATAATTATTTTTACGACTATTATCATTATGCCTACCTTCTGTGTATTTGACACGCCCCCAAATGCTTTCCTGGCCTCTCCATCTCTTTTTTTTTCATTCCACAATCTGTGACAATGATCACATGCAACAACAGTGGCAATAATTGACATTTATATGGAACTTTACAATTGTGAAGTGCCTTACATAAATTAATTCCTTTTACCCTCACAGCGCTGGTCTGAGGTGGACTCCCAGAATTCCAGAGCTGGGATAGAACTCAAGAGATCTAGTCTGATGCAGCGCTGAAAGGAATTCTCACCTTGATGTACCCAATAAGCAGGCAGTCTGTCTTTTCTCTAAGACCACTGGAGAGAAGCACACCACCTCCCCAGAAAGCCCCTTTTCCTCAGACAGCTCTAATTAATAGCAAGTTTTTCCTGACTTCAAGGCTGACTTGACCTCTTTGCAACTTCTCATTGCTTCTGGTTATGCTCTCCAGGACCAAACAGAGGCAACATGGCATAGTGTTGGACTTTGAATTAAGAAAATGTGAGTTTAAATTCTGTCTCGTTAACTGTGTGATCACAGGCAAGTCTCTTCTTTAAGCCTGGCTTTCCTCATCTATAAAATGGGCATAAGAATGACACTTACTTTATAGGGTTATTGTGAAGACTAAATGATGCATGGAAGGTGTTTTGCAAATGCTTTTCCAGCTAAATGGAGCAGCTAAATGGTGCAATAGATAGAGCACCTGGCCTGGAGTCAAGAAGACACAAATTCAAATCCAACTTCAGATACTAGCTATGAGACCCTGGTCAAGTCACTTAACCCTGTTTGCCTCAGTTTCCTCAGCTGTGAAATGAGCTGGAGAAGAAGATGGCAAACTACTCCAGTTTCTTTATGAAGAAAACTCCAGAAGGTGTCATAAGGAGTTGGACATGACTGAAACGACTCGACAACAACACAAGTGTTATATGAATGCAAGTTATTATTTCATATAATAGTACTTCAATTACTCGAAGATATTTATTATCATGTCCCCATTCTCATGCCTAAGTTAATCATTCCCAGTTGCTTCATTTGATTCTCATATCACATAGAATCAAGACCTTTCACTGTCCTGGATGCCTTACATCAGATGCTTTCCGACTTAAGAATTCTTAAACAGTAGTCCCCAGAACTGGACACAATGCTCCAGATGTCGTCAGACCAGGACAGAGTATTAAATTGAGTCTTCCTTCCTTATGCCTAGAAGCTTTGCTTGACTTTTTTTTTCAGAGGCAATCAGTGTTAAGTGAATCTGGGCAAGCCCAGGGTCACACAGCTAGTAAGTGTCAGAGGATGAATTTCAACTCAGTCCTCCTGACTCCTGGGCTAGTGCTCTATCTGCTACACCACCTAGCTGCCCCACTTTTTACTACCAGTTTGATTTTGAGCAAGCCAATTGGTCAGGCAACAAACATTTATTAAATATCCATGATGTGCCTGGCACTGTGTTAAGTTCTGGGATACAAAGGAAGGCAAAAGACGGTCCCTGCTCTCTAGGAGTTCACATTCTAATGAAGGAGACAACATGCAAATAATTATATACAAACAAGATAGAAACAGGATAACTAGGAGATTAACCTCTTTAGGTCTCAATTTCTTCTTCTGTAAAATGATGGGATTGAGGTTTCTTCCAGCTTTAAGTCCTATGATCATATCATCCCTCCTCATTTATTTCCTCCCTTCACACCCCAACCCCAGTGACCGCCAACCCAGACCCTAGAGCTTGTTCCATCTGTTACGTTTAGCTTTCACCATCTTTCCCTGCCTCCCACCCCAGTGAACACTTTGGGAACTGTTCTTAGGAAAAACCATCCTAACAAACCTCACTAGTTATGACAGACAAATGCCTAACCCTGAAGCCCAGAGATCCTGCCTGGAAGTTCATTGCTATTTTATCTCGTTTGATGCTTTAGACGTCCTGGGCCAGTCACTGCTTTGGACCCATAATGCAACCCAATGACATGAACATTGCTAACTGATACTGAGCTTGTAGCCAACTAAAGCTTCCATGTCTTCTTCAGACAAATCACTGTTTAATGGAACCTTTCCCATCCGATATTCATGAGGGTGGCTTTTTAAATCTAAGTGGGAGACTTTATATTTATTCCTCTTGAATTTCTTCTTATTAGATTCATCGCAAGATCTTTTTAGATCCTCACTTGGTTATGCACTGTGTTAGCTGTCCCTTCTAGCTTATCAGGAAGACCAGAAAGGGAGGTTTGGCAGCTGAAAACTAACTTTACCCAGGGCACAATTTTACCTAGTCCCAGTTCTTATCATTGAAGCAATATGGTATATAGAGAGAGCTGGACTTGGAGTCAGGTAGATTCAGGTTCAAATTACTGCCCCAGAAACCAGCTGTCATTTAACCTCTCCCAGCCTCAGTTTCTTCATCTGTAAAGTGGAAATAATAATAGCACCTGCCTCAAAGGGCATGGAACAATGTGTTTAATATCCTCCCCCAAACTTCCAGTGACACATAAATGTGAGTTACTATTACCCAAGCCCAAATACCTACCTTAATTGAACTTGGTCCATTTCTTTACACCTGCCTGTTAAAGTGAGAGTCCAAAACATTTCAATTCAGCCCCTTTGACATTGCTGATTCAGTGTAACTGCTTTGAATTTTCTTTCTTAGAATCCCTGATCCCTAGCATCAAGTGAGCTTCCTCATTTCATTATACATAGCTATCTTTCTCTCTCCTTCTCCCTTCCCACCCCCTGCATCCGCCCATCTCCCCTTGCATTATGCTTGAGAAAGATGTTTACCAACTTTGTCTTCCACCGGCCCAGCCCCTTCCTTCTGTGGGCAAATAGTAATAACTAGCAGTTAGTTAATAGTACCCAGTGTATCTCTCTGTACATTTTTCTGCTTCCCCCGAGTTGCATTTTTCAAGGTAGAATATTAACAGCTTTTAAAACTCCCTGGATGCTGGCAAGGGCCCTTTTTCAATTCCTTCAAAGGAAAACAAAAAACATTTTCATTCCTCTTGGCCCTGGAGTCAAGAATTGATTGACTATTCTACCTGGGAAGCTGAGGTTGGGGAGGGGATTGTAGCTGTCAGAAGGTGGGAGTGACATTCTGGGTGAAGGAAGAATAAGCAGCAAGTCTATTTAAAAAATTGATGCCTTTTTAAAAAAAACAAACTTCACAGTCACTTTTAGGTGTATCCCCATCCACCCAATGAGAACCAACCCACCCCAATAAATGAAAAATACGTACAGTAAAACATTTCACACCCACAGTTCCCCCACATCTCTACCAAAACGAGGGAGGTGCAATTTGTCAACTGTTCTCTAGCCAAGAGCAGTCATTAAAATCCCTCTGCCTTCTTTTTTGTTTATGTTACTGGACTCATGTATGAGGTTCCCCTAGTCCTTCTTATTTCCCCATGCATTTGTTCACACAAATCTTCCCACATTTCTTTCAGTTCTCTTTGTTTGTGGAGTCTTGTGGTACAACAAACATTTCATTTTTCTTCATACATCACAGGGTATTCAGCTGCTCCCCAGTCAATGGGCACCCACTCTCTTTCCAGCTTTTTTTGCTACCACAAGAAGTATCTGGCCTTTCTCTCTTAAACTCTCCCTCTGAAGCCTCCTCAAACAACTTCAAACACAAAAGGCATAATGTGATAATCATTTTCCTTGGTTCTCAAGGATCCAAAACAGATTGGGATAAGATAGAGCATGAAGGAAGAGAAAATAGTGGTGAACTCTCAGGCAGTCTCTAGGCTTCAGGGTTGGGCACTTGTCTGTCACAGATGGTAAGTTCTTTTGAGAACAGTTCCTGAAATGTTCATTGGGTTGGGAGGCAGGGAAGTCTGGGGAAAGGTGAGTTGAACAGAAGGAATAAGGTCTAGGATCTGGGCTGGTGGCCACTGGATTAGGGATGGAGGGAGGAAATACAGGAGGAGAGATGATAAGAGCACAGAGGTTAAAGCTGGAAGGGACCTCGCGTATTAGTCAGACCTTAATAGTTTAGTATTTTTCAATTAAAATTAAATAATTTAGTATGTTTTTGTGTTCGGTTATTTCAGTTGTGTCTGACTCTTTGTGATCCTATTTGGTGTTTTCTTGGCAAAGATACTAGAGTTTGCCATTTTCTTCTTCAGCTCATTTACAGATAAGGAAACTGAGGCAAAAAGGGTTAAGTGACCTGCCCAGGTTCACACAGCTAGTAAGTGTCTGAGGCCAGATTTGAATTCAGGAAGATGAGCCCAGCACTCTTTCTACTTCATCACCTAGCTGCCCTAGTGTTATTTAATCCCATCATTTTCCAGATGAAGAAACTGAGACTCAGAAACATTAAGCGACTTGCTCAAAATTGCATGGGCAATAAGAAATAGAGCCAGGATTCTAAAGCTGGGTCCTCTGACATTTCTTTCCAGAACTGAGAGTGGGACATGCATGGGAGGCAGCTACCTAGGGCAGAGAGGGACACTTTCAGTATTAATTTTTATGACTCCATATATTTTTAGAACCAGAAAGTTCTACTTTCTATGGCTTGGAGGTATTTATTTTGTGATAAGTCATTTGTAAGTGTTAACAGCGAACGAAGGCTCAAAGCTTCTAGCAGAGAGTAACACACATGGGGTGCAATTTTCAGAACTTGCCTAGGGCCACAAATGCCTTGCCCAATCACTGCTTCTCTCCTACCTTGTTAGGCAGCAAATAGGGTTCAATCAGACACATGATATTCCCCTCTGGCCCAAGTCAAAATAAACAATGAAAGGACTGTGGACCTAAAACCACAAAGAATAATATTTTACATCATTATAGAGATTTACAGTTACAATATACGTTCACTTATTGGGGAAAAATTGGGGATCTGTGTACTCTAGGGTGCTTTTTATGTTTTCGAAGTGATAGGGGAATTGTATCACCTATTTCCATTTGTTTAGATATAATTTTTTCTTTTCTTTTCTTTTCTTTGATTGGGAAACTTTTGAGTAGTCGAGAGATTGTCAGAAATGGGTAGTGGTGGTAAGAGCAGCTAATCAGTACGGTCTCAAATAGGTCTGTGATCTCATCATTCTGAGTACTTCCTTCAAGGATGTGGCTCTCAAATCATCCACCCCTGCCCATTCTGTTCAACTCTTCCTCATATGCTCACCTAACTTCACTGTAAGGGGTCCATTCAAAGGACTGGGGGGGGGTCTTTCTTGCTTTCTCTTGGAATTGCAAATATACTATTGATTACCCCTAGCACATACCATGTAACATGCTAGTCATGACCTTACATTTCTTTGATGATATCTTTTATACTGATTTAACTTCAAAATTCCTTGAAGCCTACTCACAACCATTAGATATCTCTCCTTTGACCTTTGGGGACTCTTCAATTTCAATTCTTCTGGAACCATAGCCTTCCATTCTTTTGGAAATGACTAAACAAATTGTGATTTATGAATGGAGTAGAATATTACTGTGCTGGGGGTGGAGCCAAGATGGTGGCTGGAAAGCAGGGACTTGCTTAAGCTCTCCCCTAAATCCCTCCAAACACCTGTAAAAAATGGCTCTGGACAAATTCTAGCGCTGCAGAACCCAAAAAATAACAGAGGAAAGCAGGGAAGGGTCTATTTCATGGTGCTGGGAGTGGAGCACAGACCAGCTTAAGCTGAGCCAGGACCAATCAGAACAAAAGTTGTGTGAAGCAGGCCTGAGGGCCATGAATCATTGAGCTGTGGCACTAACCAGACTTCTCAACCCACAAACGCCAAAGACCACAGAGCAGGTTAGTGGGAAAACCACTGGAGAGGGGTGAGTGTGGTCCAGCCCCAGCCCTGGGGTGGCTGAGGTGGTGTGGCAGTGGCAGTGGCAGTGGCAGTAGCAGGAAGCTCCTGTGGCTGCTTCCAGAGCTCCAGCATCAGTTGCTTCTGGAGCCCCTGGCTCACATGGTGGGAGGAATCAAGTGGAGGATCAGAGCAAGAGTGCAAGGAGTGCCTTGCTGGCACAAAGGCAGGTTTGCTGTGCCCTTTTTGGATCTGGGTTGTGGTCCTGGTTGGTGGTTCTTGGGGGAAGAGGAGTGCTCCTGTGGCAGAGATTGTTCTGATGGTGGAATAGAAGTAGCTCTGAAAACAGCAGTGCTGGGACCCTAAAGCTTGGGACAAAGTACTCTCTACAAGCAGTCACACCCTGACAAAAAGTTCAAAAGTCAAGTAGTTAGCTGGGAACATGGCCAGGCAGCAAAAAAGTATGCAGACTCAGATTCAGACTCTAGAATCTTTTTTTGGTGACAAAGAAGATCAAAACATACAGCCAGAAGAGGTCAACAAAGTCAAAGAGCCTACGTCAAAAGCCTCCAAGAAAATATGTATTGGTCTCAGGTCATGGAAGAGTTCAAAAAGGATTTGGAAAAGCAAGTAAGAAAAGTAGAGGAAAAATTGAGAAGGGAAGTGAGAGTGATGCAAGAAGGCCATGAAAAACAAGTCAATGACTTGCTAAAGGAGATCCGAAAAAATACTGAAGAAAATAACACCTTAAAAAAAGACTAATCCAAATGTCAAAAGAGTTCCCAAAAGTGCCTTGAAAGGCAAAACTGGCCAAATGAAAAAGGAGGTCCAAAAGACCACTGAAGAAAATACCACCTTAAAAATTAGATGGGAGCAAGTGGAAGCTAGTGACTTGATGAGAAATCAAGATATTATAAAACAGAACGAAAGGAATGAAAAAAATGGAAGACAATGTAAAAACCACTGGCCTGGAGAAC
>CM053622.1:671253439-671270756 GCA_028646595.1 Phalanger gymnotis
TTTTTATGAAGAAAAGTTTTGTAAAATCCTTTGCATGATTTTTAGAAAGCCTCAACTCCCAATCTCATCAGGCTCTCAAGAGCCCCTTACAAGGAAGGAGAGCATTCCAGGCATTGGGGACAGTCAATGCAAAATCACAGAGATGGGAGATAGAGTGTTATGTATAAGGAATAGTAAGTAAGGCAACATGATTGGATGAACCATAGAGTGGGTGGAAGGGAGTAAGATGTAAGAAGACTAGAAAGATAGGAATGAGTCAGGTGGTGAAAAACTTTAAATGTTAGAGTTTATATTTGATCTTAAGGATAAGAGAAAGCTATAGAAGTTTACTGAGTGGAGGGGGTGTATGATATAATCATATCTACTCTTTAGGAAAATTACATTGGCACTTCAGTAGAAAGTAGATGAGAGTAGAATAAAGAGAGAGACTTAAGCAGGAAGACCAACTAGGAGGTGATTGAAACAGTCCAGGGAAGAGGTGATGAGGGCCTCAACTAAGGTGGTGGCTGTGTGGGTGAAAAAAAGCCTCACACTTGAGAGATGTCATACAGTTACAAGATCTGGCAACTGATTGGATATGGGTAACAAGGGAAAGTGAGGAGGTGACAATGACCCTGAGTTGCAAATTAGTGTGACCATAAGGATGGTGATGCACTTGACATTAATAGGGGGTAGGTTTTGAAGGAAAGATAATGAGTTCTTTTTTGGACATGTTGAGTTTGAGCACTACAGTGAAATTTCCATGGAAGGAAAAAGGAGGAGAGAAGCCAACCTGGGAGGATTATGTTTTGAGTTGCAAAAAGAAATGTGGTAGATTTTTTAAAATTTTAATTTATTTTATTTTTAATTTATGGATGCATTTTTGTAGTAGATTTTTATAAATACAACTACAGGCCACTCAGTCAATCAAAAAGCATTTATTGAGCACCTACTGTGTACTAAGCATTATGTCAAGCACCATGAATATGAAGAAAGGCAAGTTCCTGATCTCAAGGAACTCAGACTAATGAAGGAGACAACATGCAAACAATTATGTACAAAGAAATTGCATATAGAATAAAATGGAAATGATCTCAGAGGGAAAGCAGTAAGATTAAGGAAGAGTAGGAAAGACTTCTTGAAGAAAGTAGGATTTCAAGCTGAGATTTGAAGGAAAAAAAATGTCAAAACCAGGAAGTGAAAGTGAAGAGGGAGAGAGCAGTGTCAGCATGGACCATAGATTGAGAAAAGGCATGGAGTCAGGAGATAGATTGTTATGTGCAAGGAATAGTAATTAGCCCTCTTATCATTGGATTGTAGATTATATGGAAGAAATTAAGGTAAAAGAAGACTGGAAATACAGGAATGGACCAGATTGTGAGGAGCCTTCAGGGGCAAACAGAAGATTTTCCATTTGATCATGGAGGCAACTGGGAGCCATTAGAGTTTATCAAGTAGAGAGGTGACATGATCAGGCCTGCACTTTAGGAAAATCAATTTGACAACTGAGGGGAGGATGCTGTGGAGTAAGAAAAGTTTTGCAGTAGGGAAAACAATGAGAAGACTCCTACAATGTTCTAAGAGTGAGGTAATGAAGGATGCCTCAGCATGGTAGCTATGAGAGTCAGGAGAAGCGCACATAAAGGAGGGATGCAAGTAGAAATGATAATGCTTGGCAACACACTGGATATGCAGAATAAGTGAACATAATGAGTTGAGAATGATACCAAGGTTGGAAGCCTGGGTAAGCATTTGAAGACTTTCTAACCACACTATATTGCAGTAATCATCCAAAACTGTTTTGCCTTATATATTTTATTGTTTTGGAGGCAATCAGGGTTAAATGACTTGCCCAGGGCACATAGCTAGAAAGTGTGTGAGGCTGGATTTGACCTCAGGGCCTCCTGACTCCAGGGCTGGTGCTCCATCCATTGTGTCACCTAGCTATCCCTCTTGATTTAAAAAATATAAAATTAGATTAGTGTCACAGACCAGATAATCATGAAGCTGGAGGTATTAAAAACAACACCCCAGTGTCTGATAAATCTAAGAACATAAATTGCTTGAGGAAAGAATCCCTCTTGACAAGAATTGCTGGGAAAACCGGAAAAGTCACATGACAGAAATTAGGTTTAGACTCACATCCTACACTATATACCAAAATAAGCTCCAAACATACATGACCTGAATATAAAATGTCACCTCATGAAAAAAATTAGAAGAGGAGGAAAGGAGATAGCTTTCACAGATATGTTTAGGGGGACATTTCCTCCCTAAACAAGGGATAGAGATGATCACAAAAGACAAAACTGACAATTTTGGTTCTATAAAATTAAAAAGCTTTTGCATGGGAAAAAAAAATCAATGAAAACAGAATGAGAAACTGCTGAGTGGGAATATATTTAGATCAATTATGGTTGATAGAAGTCTGATATCAGATATATATCTACCTACACATATACGCATATATATGAGATTGACCCAAACGACTAAGAGTTATTTCTCAATAAGACAAGTAGTCAGAAATATAAACTATATTGAAAAGAACAATTGCAAATCATAAATAGCTATATAAAAATATCCTCCAAATAACCAGTCGTTAGAGAAATCAAATTAAAACAACTCTGGGGTTTCACCTCGTATACTGACAATTGGTGAAAATTACCCCCTCCTTCTCACCATTGGCACCAATAAGCACACTAACACCTTGTGGTGGAGCCATGCCTTGGTCTAGTCAATCTATACATCAATTTGAAATCATGCAAAAAAAGTAAGTAAAATTTTAACACATTTTGACACAGTGTTTCAATTACTGACAGAAAACAACAAAAAATGGTCAGGTTAATTCTCATGGCCATGTAACATGCCATCAAACTCTTTAGTCAGTCAGCCAATAAGTATTTATTAAGCACCTACTATGTCCCAAGCAATTGTACTAGCAATACAAAGAAAGGCAAAAAAACAAACAAACAAAACAAAACAAAACAAAACAAGACAAAAAACCATCCCTGCCCTCAAGAATCTTGCAATTTAATGGTAGAGACAACAAGCAAACAAATATGCATAGATAAGCTATACACTGGAGAAATAGAAAATAATTAAGAGAAGGAAGGCTCTGGAGCACGGGTGGGGGACCTGAGGCCTCAGGGCCCTTTAGTGGGGTTAGGGAAGGCTTCCTATAGAAAGTGGGGTTTTAGCTGGTAGCTTTCCTACAGAAAGTGGGGTAACCTTTAGCTGGTAAGGAAACCCAGGAGTCAAGGGACAAAGGTGGGGAAGGAGAGAGCATTCTAGGAATGGAGGCCAGCCAGGAAAGAATATTCAGCTGAGCTTATGGCATGGAGAACTGGAATTTCACAACTTCTGTGTAGCTTATGTAGCCATCAGTCTTCCATGGTGGGAAAAAAATAGAAGAGTCTGTAATTGGGCTTATAGTTCTCTGCATTTTGAATTTAGATTTTGTTCCCATTTGTAGGATCATAGAATTTTAGAGTTGGAAGGGAACCCACAGACTGATGTTGGCCAAATATCATTTGACAAAGAATTTTCTCTACACTAACCCTGAAAAGTGATCATTTGATTTCCCCTGGAAGACCTATAGTGAGAAGAAACCAAGTAGTGCCTGAAGCTACCCATTCCATGTTTAGATAATTCTAATTCTTAAGAGGTTTTCCTTTCCACACTACAACCCCAATTAAATTATAGGCTCTTTGTGGGCAGGGTCTGACTGTCTTTGATCTCTTTTTATAACACCAGTGTTTGGCATAATGCCTGGCACATGATAGGGATTAATAAGTGTTTATTGATTGACTTATTTGTCAAGCACTTAGCACAGTGTCTAGCATATAGTAGGTGCTTAATAAATGTTTATTGGCTGATTGATTTTTATCTAGTTAAAATATGCCTCTCTGTGACTTTTACTTATTGCTCTTTGCTCTGCCTCCTATGGCCAAACAAAACAAATTGAAAGCCCCTTGGTGGGAAGTCCTCCTCTGCCTTCATCTTCTGAGGTTTCCCCCTTTAATCGATGTTGATGAAAATATCGCATGCCGCTAAGGTCTTCAGTTTTTTACCCCATGCTTTATATTCCTCAGAACAATAATCTAGGTTCTTTTTGGTGTTATTGTTTGTCTCCACATTAATTGCCAGCAATGAGTATTAATCATTAGATATGGCAAGTCTTGGGATACTCCCTATAACTAATTCATCTTCTGCTTGTCCATGGTCAAGTGGAGAAGTCATTGGTTCAGGATTTCCCAGAAGGTATATTATAACTCCGTTGATTCTGATGACATCTTGGGACTAGTGCTGCAATGACCCCTATTTTAGTGGCTCTGGGAATTCCTGTTACTATTCCTGGAACCCAAGAGAAAAGAGTACCACCCTAGGGAAGACCTTCAAACCAATGAAATTGCTTCAAGGACCCTTTGTGACTTCTGTCTCTGTTATTCTCTTCCACTGTCTGACCTCTTGAAGCAGATTCATATTCCCCACTTTGTCTTTGGATTTGTCTTTCTTTTTGTAGAGCACTGTCCTAGGTACTGGGAGACCTGTAAAGTTTAGGCAGGTGCCTCCCCTTACACCAGAGGTTCCCAAACTTATTTGGCTTACTGCACCATTTCAAAAAAAATTACTCAGTGCCCACCCCCCACTCCAGAAATCTACTTTCTTTAACCCTTTAACATTTTTTTTTGAAATTTGCATCATTTCAAAAAATATTTTTTTTAAAAAATGACATTTAAATATAATAATTTGTTGTAAATTTGTGGGTTTTTCTCCTGCATTGAAATTTTGATGATGCAATATTGCATCATATAACCACATAGTATCGTATTATAAACAAGTCATTACATGCACATATTCCTAGACTTCTCGACAATATGCAACACACTCACCTGTCAATGCTTGCTTGTTAAGACTTGACCACTGATCAGTTGTAACTTGCATTTTGTGTGTTTATTTGGAAAATAAATGACTTTAATTCTGCTACACAACATCTGGCTTTTCAAAATTTTCTTCTCTTTTCTTATGCTTCTACCACCTCCTTATTTTTATTCAATGCCCCCCTATTGCACCTAAGGCTTCTACCACCCCATCTGGATCTTCCCAACGCCCCCCCCCCGGAGGCAATATCTCCCACTCTGGGAACCTCTGAACACTATCCAGTAGGGGGTGAGGACACAAACACAGATCACTATTATGTACATTGCCTGCTAAATGTAAAATAAGGTGCTATATGAGATTCAAGGGGGCAAAGGGTAGCAGAGAATGAATCTTCATGAAACATCTGGCATTTCATTTGAGTTTTAAAGAAAGGGTACTAAAAAAAAGGGGAGGAGGGCATTACATTAGAGGGAAGAAGGTAAGCAAAGCATGGAAGTAGGAAAGAGTGTGAGAGTCTCAGGGACAGAGAATATATTGTTCTGATCAGCTGGAGCATAGGGTACACGAAGGGGAGTTATTCATGCTCACATTAGTTAGATTAACCAAATCTAAATTTAGATGCCTACTATGTGCAAAATGCTGCAATCAGCTTTATAGTGGATTAACAGGAGAATAAGGCATAGCCTCTGCCTTTAAGAAGCTTACATTCCAGGAAGTACGCAAATAATCATTGTAGAATATATGTTGTGGAATAAATAAAATGTATGGTGGGTGTTCAGAAGAGAGAAAGATCTCATCTGTTTGGAGGAGCAGGAAAGCATGAGGTAACATTTGAGATGGGGTGGGAAGGAAAGCCAGAGATGAGACAGGGGTGAGGATTTCAGGAGGAGAATAGCATGAGAAAAGGAGGAATCAAGAAAGCACAGGACACGATCAGCAGTAGCACAGAGCCCAGGAGCTTTACTGGAGTACATGATGCATGTAGGGGAGAATGGGAGAAAAAGCTGAAATCATAAGTTGGGAATTAGATTGTAGATGGCCTTGGAAGTCAGACTGAGGAACTTGGATTTAGACAGTTCTGGAAATTTTAGGGGAAGCACTGTTGTGGTCTCTCCCATAACAATAACAACTTATAATTAATAAGCAAGTACTAAGCACCTTATTAGGTAGAATAAATGGTAGAATAGAAAGATCTGGAGTTGGGGTCAGGAAGACCTGAGTTTGAACCCTGCCTTAGTCATTTACTAACTGTGTAAGCCTGGGCAAGTTACTTAATCTTGTTCTTCATCTGGAAAATTGGAGGTGTTACCTGGCACAGTGAATTGAGTGCTGGGCTTGGAGTCAGCAAGACTTGAATTCAAATCTAACCTCGGACATTTACTGACCTTGTAAGCTGTGTGACTGTGGGCAAGTCGCTTAGCCTCTATTTGCCTCAGTTTCCTCATCCATATAATGGAGATAATAAGAGCACCAGACTCCCAGGGTTGTTGTAAGGATCAAATGAGATAATATTTGTAAAATGTTTCATAAACCTTAAAGTGCTATATTAATGCTAGCTGTTATTATGACACTTACCTCATAGGGTTTTTGTGAGGATCAAATGAGAGAAAATATCTGTAAAGTGCCTTATATAAATGTTAGCTGCTGCTACTGCTGTGATGTGCCAGGTGTTATGATAAGTGTTGGGGACTCAAGGGTAAAAATGACACAGAATGGAAGCTCCTTGAGGGCAGAGGCTACCCATTATTCTATCTGTATAGCACTTTAAGATTTAAACCTGGAAGCTTGCAAAGTACTTTCCACAAATCAGTAGCATGATCTATACAGTGCATATATATATATGTATACATGTGTACATGTATGTGTATATATATGTATGTGCATACATATGTGTGCATATATATACATGTATATATGTATATATATATATATATATTCATTTTATAGGTGAAGAAAGTGAGGATATAAAAGACCAAAGATCTTGTCCATGGTCATATGCTAGTCTATATATAAAGTGGGATTTGAATTCAGGCTCCTGACTCTAAATCCTAAGTTCTTTCTGTTGAGTCACACTGCCCACTTCACCAAGACTTTAAAAATAGGGATAAGGATAGGGACTAGACTCATGATTTCATTAATAAAAAGAACTCCCAAGCAAGGAAATTCACTCTACCAATACAGGCTAATATCTTCTCTACAACTTAGAGTCTTAAAAAGTTGCCTGGGATTGGGAGAGGTTAGCATCTCAGGGACACACAGCCAATTAGTGTCAGAGTAGGACCAGTTCAGTTGGGAAAGTATTGGGCTAAAATCTGAAGGTCCTTGGTTTGATCTTGGGTTTTGGCAACAAATCATTTTAGAAAAATAGGTCAATGTAAAAAAAGAAAGAAGGAAGGAAGGAAACACTCACACTTGGCTCTTTTAGAAAAGACCAGGAGTTTTCTAAAGAGGTTGTGATGTTGGATTTGCTCCTATGTGAGAAAGCTGCTAAAAACAGAGAAATGAGGCTGGGATGCTTTTGAAGTTTCAAAAGCTTGAAGTAGATGGATTAAGGCAATAGAAACCAGAGGGGCCAGCTTCGGGCTTTAGATGCTAAAGCAGCATTAAGAATTGGGACTGTAACCCAATGAATAGCAGGTCACAAAAAATTGAAAGTAAACTCAGGATGGAGCTTTATGCTTATGAATAACAGTTGAAGTCTAGCAGACAAAAGTGCCACGTTTCATTTGTGTTCTAGCTCCTTTATTATTGCTACATTTTATAGGGGGAAAAAAGAAGAAAAAAAATTATCTTAAAATTAGATCTTTTTTAGTAGAATTTGACCAGAATTGGTCTGGTGACTCAAAGTCATGACTTGAGCTGCATGTATTAAGAAAGATACAGCTTATACCTGGAGGTATAAGTCTTACTGTACACCACCTCTGCTCACACCACATTTAGGGTATTGTGTTCAGTTCTGGATTTTGCATCCAGTGAGAGTGAAGGAGGCTGAAAAACTGGGGAACATCCTGATGAAGGCAACCAGGATTTTGAGGGAACTTGAGGTATTTAACCTAGAGAGGAGAAGACTAAGGGAAGGGCACCTGATAACAGTCTTCAAGCATCTGAAGGGTGGTCTGATGCCCAGAAGGCAAAACTAGGAGCATTGGCTGAGAAGTGTCAATAGGCCATTTTCTTCTTGCTGTCAAGACCAAAAATTCCTCACAATGAGAGCTACCCATAAGTGTAATAGAGGTCTTTGAAATGATAACCATTTACCAGGTTTGTGGTAATGCGGATTTTTTTTTGAATATGGGTGGGACTAGATCCTTCCAACTCTGAAAATCTGTTGACTCTGTGAACTGGCCTGAGAAAGAGTCATAGAGGGAAAATGATAGCTTTCAACAAATATTTGAAAGACTGCTATACTGAAGAAGCATTAAATTTATTTCATAGAGCTCCAAAGGATAGAACTAAGATCAATGAGTAGAAGTTATAGGCAGGCAAATTTGGGCTTAAATTCTCTAACATTAGAGTGGAACAAAAATGGAGAATCTGACTGTCCTCCATAGGGCCTCCCTATGTATTCAGGGCTTTAAGGAAGAGGCAAAGGGTTTAGTAACCCCTTTCTCTTTTGGTCAGGAACCCTGAGGGTCTTCCCCTCCCAGTTTTTTTTAGTTTTGATTAAAGGGGCCTTCCCTTGATTAACTTCTTAAAGAGGCCTGTTCACTAAATGGGCATTACCTCACTTAAAGTGAAAACCTGAAAAGACCTTAGCCTAAAAAGGCCAAGGTCTCCCAATGCATCCTGGGCTATCTCTAGTTGTCCTGATGAATATCAAGACACTGGACCTAGATGACTCTGGAGGAGAAAATGAGGCTGGTGATCTTGCACAGCCCTCTCTCACTCAAATCAAAGTCAACTGCAAGTCTCATGGCAAAACTTCCTTGATGTCATGGTTCTCTTCAAGAATGAAGGACAAACACAATAACAGCCACAAGTTAAGTGGCCCATGTATGGAGAGAGAAAGAATCTTGAATCTATTATGGGGAAGGAAGCAGACAACAAAGGTCCGGGTGAGAAGTAACAGATAAAGGAGAGAAGATAAGAAGGAATATAGTATTATAAGTCAGGAATTATAGAGTAAGATAGCCTTGGGCGCTGTTACCTATAGAAACTGAACCAAGCTTTTGAGCTTGATCTCCCTCCCCCTTCCTACCTCACCCCTACTCCTCATAAAATCACAGAATGTTAATGCTGGAAAGGACCTCAGGGAGGCTCTGATCTCTTTATGGACTGCAACCCTCTTATTTTACCTAGGAGGAAAATGAGTCCAGGAGAATTAATGTGACTTGCTCAAGGATACATAGTGGCCATGATAAGATTTGACCTCAGGTCTTCTGATTGCAAATCTTTCCACTGTAAAATGATTCAAACACTGGATGCACCTTCCCATACTGTTCAGTAAATTGCAACCATTATTAGTAGCTGCTTGGGACATTTAAGACCCCTATAGCTTGAAGGAGGGAATAGTGATTTGAAGTGTGTTGGGAGCTAGGGAGAAGTGAAGGAGAAGAGTTGATGAATGAATGAGTCTGGGATCAGAAATTAGCCATATACCATCTACCAAGTATATAATCCTCGGACAATTAATTGAGAGTCCATCTGTATTTATCAATGTATTTTTTTCCTCAAACAGGAACACACACACACACACACACGCACATGTCCTACTTTGCTCATTTCCTTTATGCTTCTGGGGTTTCAGAGTCCAGCAGCTGGAATTTCCTCCAGCATACAGTGCTTCTGGAGGTGGGAAAAAGGTGGCCAGAGAACCTGACTAGCATGATGGATGTCTAGCTCCTGGAGAGAAATGGATCTTGTATGTGTCTACTCCCTAAACCATGTGGCATCTTTGAGAAGCACAGAGAAACCTAGCTTGTTACTCCATCACCTACCTCCAAGGTACAAATCAAATTCCTAGAGGTGAGTGCAGATGATGAAATCACTTGCCCCTCTCTGGGGAGAATGAGAATATTCAGGTAGTAGTTCCATCCACCTCAGGAGCTTCCACCCTCTTTCACGCTCAAGGGACAATGAACCAGTCTTCTTGATTACATGATGCTACCTTATATAGCCCACTTTGTCTTAATTACCTTTGAAATTTCCCAGGTTTCTTTTTGTCATTATGACACTGATATCATTACGGATATCTGGATATGTTTCTCTCGGGAAAGAGTTTTTGTTGTTCAGTCATTTTCAGTTGTGTCCAACCCCATGACCCCATTTGGGGTTTTCTTGGCAAAGACACTGGAATGGTTTGTCATTTCTTTCTCTAACTCCTTTGACAGATGAGGAAACTGAGGCAAACAGGGTTAAGTGGTTTTGCCCAGGGTTACACAGCTAGTAAGTGTCTAAGGCCAAATTTGAACTTAGGTTCTTCCTGACAGTAGAACTGATACTCTATCTATATGCCACCTAGCTGCCCTGGGAAAGTATTACTACCCCTTATAGGACATGAAGGAGGGCACAATAGGTGAAATTTTGCCTATCCCTATCCTTATTTTTATAGGGTTGGAGAGGGCAATGCAATTTCATGGAAAGAGCTCAGCACTTGAAGTCAGGAGACTGGATTCAAATCCTGCTTTAGATATTGAGTAGATTACAATCATGGACAGGTCATTTGGCTTTTCACAGCTTCACTTTCTTCAACTGTAAAATGAAAATAATACATACACTGCAAATATGCCTCAAGAGATTGATTTGAGGTAAGTACTTTGCAAACTTTAAAGTTTAAATCTTAAAGTGCTCTATGGATGGAATGATAGCCCTGCTAACATGAAAAGTCCCCTGCAGCCTGCTATGCCCCTCCCCACCCCCCCACCCCCCCACCGAACATCTAGAATCTTAAATTTCTTCTTCGTTGTCTTGGCCCCTCTCATTATTCTCAATTAGCTTACAGCTCCCAGCTTGGCTTCCCTACGTGTATCTCTTAATTTTTTTTCCACTGGTATAACTGAAATAACTCACATGTGCATAGAATTTAAACGTTTACAAAGCGCTTTCCTACCAATAACCCTATGACTATAATCCCCATTTTACAGATCATAACTGTGAGTCTTGGAGAAGTTAAGCACAGGGCATCAGAGACAAGATTCAAACCCAGGTCTCCTATTCTAAGACCAGAACTATATCCACTTTGGCATGTTGCTACACTAGGGTATTGTGAGGCTCAAATGAGATAATGGATATAAAGCATTTACAAACCTTAAAGCACTATAGAAATGCTTATCATCATCTTCATCATCACCTTCATCATTATTGTTGTTATTATTAATCTCCAATCACAAAATTTCCAGCCTGATGATGACTTAATTCCCTGACATTCCACTTTACTTCTAATGATCTCAAATAATATTTATAGAGCAATATGGGAAATGTGCTGGTAAATGTTTAACAAACAGGCTTGCTTGGGGAAAATTTATATACACACACAAACTTTTATGTTTGACCTTCATTATCAACACTTTCTTAAGTCTAGACAACCAACAAAACAGTAAATCATGTATTGTGGATTTCTGAGGTTTAAATGTCTACACTGAAAATTGAACAACCAACTCAAGTAGGTGAGAGCTGGCTCTGGTACAACCTTACTGACACAGGAAAAAGAACACTCTCAATGTAACTAAAATGGCTGGCTTTCCAAAAGGGTGGTCTCTGTTGTTGAGTGGAAATGATATTGGCTTATGAATTAGGGGACTTGGTTTTGAGTGATGTACCCTGGGTCAACCCATCTTTAAGCCTCAGTTCCTCATCTATAAGATGAAAATAATTCTTATACTATTAACCTTACATGGTTGTTGTGAGGGAAGCACTTTGTAAATCTTATAATGCTGTGTAAATGTGATTAAGTGACACTAAAAATCTACTCCACTCTAAACTATGCCAATTGGTAATGCTGTATAAAGCCTGAAATTCTACTCAGTAGAGTTTCTCTTCTGGGTTAAGGCATTGTATATCCAAAGGAGGGAGCCCATTAAGTCATTATGGTTTAACTGGGATTCATGACTCAGAGTAGCTCATTATACTTTGGAAACCAGAAAGCAAGAATAGGTTATAGAACAAGTCAACTTTGCTGAGGGGGGCAGGGTTGGGAAATGTCTATAGTATGGGTTTTTGCCCAGAGTGGACAGGCCAAGGCAGGGTATGGACGTAGCACCCTTGGCAGCTATAGCCAAAATGAAGATACCAGGAAAAGAGAAGGGGAATGGTGTAGAAATATCTACATTGCTATCAGATTAATTCTAATCTTCCTAATACACAGTTCTGATCATGTCAGTCATGTAACTCACTGTTCAAGAAATTTCAGTGTTTATTACCTACTGAAGTACCTTACCATGTAATTCAATACCTACCAAAATCTGGCCCCAACCTACTTTTCCAGGCTTATTTCATACGCCTCCTCATGTAGTCTTCTCATGTAGTCTATGCTTTAGCCAAACTGGTCTACTCACCATCTCCTGAAAAAATCCATGCTTTCCCCTCTGTGAACCTCTGTTCATACTATTCCTTATGTTTTAAATGCTTTCATTTATTCAACATACAAATCATTAAGCACTTGTTATATGAAGAGCACTGTGCTGAGAGTTAGAGGAAGGAATATGGTTTATACAAGAAAGAATTCCTGTCTTTATGAATCTTACAGTTTGGTAGGGAGCTGACCTAAACAGATAGCTACAGTACACAATATTATGTAAGTGGTTAGGAAGAGGAATGATTTGAGTATAACTGAAGAAAGTAGGACTAGTTCCATCCCAAAGCCTTCCTAAGTGGAGCTTCAGGGCACCTTGTATAGTCTTTGTACTTGCTTATATGGAGCACGATGGGAGTTTAAATGAATTTGCTCACCCTCAACTCAAATTTTAGGCTGGAATAAGAGAATTGTTGCTGCCAAAAAACAAAGAGCATTTTGAAAGACAGCTTTGGCTTATGGGGTTTTTACTCTGTCTGGGCGAAGCTGGGAAGTTTTCTCACAAAAGTGTTCTAAGAGAATGAGAGCAGTAAGTGACTTACCATGATCACACAGCTAAATGTCAGAGCTCAGATTTGAACATAGGCTTTTTAAATTCAAGTCCACTGCTCATTCTATTACACCTTGGATTTATGTTCCTGACCTCATATCACAGGTTTCTTATGACTTAGGCTAGGGCTTGTATCAATTGTTAAATTTTCAGTGTGAACATTTATACTCGAGAAATCAATTACAAATCAGGGCTTGATTGACATTTTTGTTGATTGTCTAGACTTAAGAAAGTGTAAACATTACATATTAAAGTTGAAAGTTTACTGAATACTTTTTTTTTTCAGAAGGAAAAGACAAGCCTGGCAGTTAAACATTTACTAGCATATCTCTGGTTATGCTTACAAAAAGAGCCATGATATCCTCCCTTTGGGAAGATGCTTAACAGTTACAGTTCAGAAATAGTCATATGGGAAGGGTGATTCAATGGAGAAATAGCACTTGGGAGTAGAAGCTCAACAGAGATCCAGAGGAGGGCAGTGTAACTAGATGATTATGGTGCCATCAGTGGTGATCAATTGGAAAAAACAGCCCAGCAGATGACAGCAGCAGCTTTGCAAAGTAGCAGCAATTAGTAGATTTAGAGGGAGATAAGTGTCCCAACTGGGACAAAGACCTAAAAGTCTGATTCATCTAGGCCAGGAATGTGGAACCCATGTGGTCTCAAGGCCTCAGGTTTCCCACCTCATTCTAGACTGTATATGTTGCTTCTTCCACTGCTGGAGCATGAACCTGTGGGAGAATATGCTTCTGGGTGCATAAATGATTTTTTCCCTTAAATTGTACTTTATTTATTTTGCCTAGCTATTCTCAAATGGCTGACAAAGTTAATGTGTTCTCTGGTTTGGTCCAAGAAAAGGAAAACATTGGTGCAACCTTGTGAGTTGTGGATTTGGAAAATGCTAGTGCAAGCCATGCCTTAAACAAGAATATGGCTTTTAGCGATCCTCATTTTCAGACAAGGGGGTCTGAACTCTGCACTAGCAAGTTACAAAATAAAGTTCTAAATAAGTTCTGAGGGGGAAAGTCTACTTACTGCATAGAGGGTGAGGGTGGAACAGAAAAGCCTTCATGGAGAATGTAACATTTGAACTTGATTTTTAAGAATAGAAATTCAGCAGGCAAAAAGCGAGAGGGATGATACTTTAGACATGGAAAATGATATTAGAACAAAAGGACAGAAAAAGTGCAACAAAGGAATGTTTGATTTGACGATATTGGAGAGTACATAGTTGGGTGGGGGAGTAATATAAAATAAGACTGGAAGGTAGAATGGTGTTAGACTGTGGAAGGCTTTGAGTGCAAGGCAAAAGAGTTTGAATTTTACTTAGTAGGCAATAGTCACTGAAATCTTTTTTTTTTAAACAGTGGAGTGACATAACTAGATTTATATACTAGAAAAAATTATTCTAGCAATAGTGTGAAAGATTGAAGTAGGGAGAAAATATAGGCAAGAAGATCTATTAACAGACTATTGTAAAAATTCAACCAAGTGTAATAATTTACATTTCCCTAGCCCTTTATGGTTTACACAGTTCACTGCCTCTCAACAATCCTGTGTAGATAGGTAGCTTGGGTATTATTGTCCCTATTTTATTGGGGCTTGCCTATATTTATACAATTAGTAAGAGTCTGAAGCAGGATTTGAACCTAGATCTCCTAATGCTTTCTGCCATGCCATCCTGCCCACTAAGTTGGAAGCATTTTGAAAGCAGAGACTCTTCTCTTTTTTTTGCATTGTCTCCAGCAAGTAGCACAGTGCCTTTTACTTAAAAGTTTATTGAATGAATCCAAAATGATCAGTGAAAAGAAGAAAGGGAAATTTTTGAGCACCCAGAACACCACTAAGCTTTGTGAATCCTCTTAGGAAGAAGATTCAACCCTCAGCACAATGGGACAGTGGAGGAGAAACTTGTTTCACATATTTATAAGGCAGAATTATATATGTGGAAAGTTGTTGTTTGTTCTTCCTTTCATGATGAAGAATTAAGGAAAATGTGTCACAATCTTGTGACCTCACTTTGAAATGATGTTAAATGACTACAGTAAAAGAAGAAAATATTACATATATAAAAAAGTTTTTAAAGATGTAAATGTTATTAGATTTATTGCATAAGTCAATCAATTTAATTATCTTACTTTGTCCTGATGATTTCATATAATACTGTGTTTCTACGAGAGTCAGGCATAAAAGTTTATACCCCTCAGGTACAAATGAATGATGCTTAGGCATTACCTGTACCATATAGTGGGTGGGGGTAGAGGAAATTAGGAATACAGAGAGGAAAAAACCAACCCTTTCCTCTGTGAGCCTTCCTCAGAGAATTTTTCAAGTGTCTTCATTTGACCTCACCTATTCACTTAATCATTTCCTGATTATTATCATAGTTGTTTTTTATAAATATACATATATACATGTGTGTACATACAAATGTCTATGCATATACATATACAATCTGCCCTGCCCAATCCCTTCACAAGACAGTAAGCTCCCTGAGGGCAAGGACCTCATGGTTTTTCATCTTCGTATGGTCAGCAAGTGACACATAGTAAATGGTTGCTGAATGAGTTGAATTTTTAAATTGAACTGACTTAGGTCTTTAGGAACCCTCTTAGCCTAAGTCAGAAAATAGAATAACAGTCAGTAGCTTCAGGGAGCTTTCAATTCCCCAGCCAAATCCACCCATTCTAAATGCCACCATGTGGATTAACCAAGCAAAAGGAGTGAAGTGCTTTGAAGACAGAAAGCCCAATATAAATGCCAAATCTAAACTGTCTCCATAAATAATAATGATTTTATTTTCCCCCATTGCTAATTAGCAGCAATAATATAATGACTTTTTTTTAACAAGGAAACAGAAGTTACTTAAATGTGCAATTATTCAGTCAGCAATTTTCAAATCATAAATATGGATTGCTCTGAGTTACCAAGTTCAAATGATCTGAAATGGAGTACCGTATGCAAATGTGATTAACACACCAGAGCACTGCTTAGCCCAGGAAGGTGATTTTTTAAAAAAAATAAAATAAAATGATTGTTGCAACCAGGTGTAGGTCATTAACATTGCTAACTAATGATTTCCTTCCATTAATTCTGTCTCCTCACCCTCCTGCTGTTTGGAGGATGGAGGCAGAAGGTCAAAGCCATTGTCCAGTATCCTGATGCAGAGCCATGTCTCACATTGAGCTGTGATCTACATGGGAGCTCACAGCTGAATCCATACCAACTTGTATAAAATGGTTCCATGGGGTTGAGTGGAAACACTTTCTCTCTGGGCTTGTCCACCCAGCCCAGACTTTTCTACGGCTCTTGTTACAGGGTGCAGACTACATTCCAAACCATATTGTCACCTGCCCTACTAGGATGAGTAATATGAAGGTGAAAGTCCTGGACTTTGAAGTCAGAAAACAGGGTTTTGAATTCCGTCTGTGCTGATTACTACCTGCATGACCTTGGCTAAGTCTCTATACTCTTCTAGACCTTGACTTCTCCATCTCCATTAGGTTAGCAGACCATATGACCTTGAAGTTCCCTTACTGTTCTAATATTGTGTGATTCTAAGCAGTCCTCTTGTAGTGACTTCCAAGTCTTCTTTCCTGCATGATGTTTCCACTCTGGTTGGCTCAAGAAGTAATTCTGCATAGATTCACAACTATGTAGGCCATCCATATACCCTGAATTTTTTTAAGGGCCCATCTGGCCCATCTAAGCCTATTGCAGGTGTAGCACTCAGGACTTAAGCAAGAAAGAAGTGTGTGGGCTATTAGGGTTCATTATTTCCTCCCATATTCTCGAAGCTTGCTATCATTGGCTTCTGTAGCTACAACTGAAAGCTAAGTCTCAAGGAGGTAAATCACATCTGAATTAGTGAACTGTAAAATGGCCAAGGTTGCTATTCCATGGTAAACAGATTCCCAATATAAGAGACCCTGAAGTTGTGCAGTATGCTTTTCTGGTAAATGGAATGCATTAATTATAGCATAATCAGAAATCACCAATCATATCATAACCTAGACTCCTCAGGCCTTACTGTATTCTCAGTTACAGATGGGATCCACTAAAGGAAGATGGCCCATTCTCCATGGAAGCTCTATGCATTTTGTAAAAGATTCCTTAATGAAGAAGCCAAGTGACAGCCAGAGCAGGTATTGTAATAAGACCATAAGACAAATTGCTTGATGTTAGCACTTAAATGCCTTTCTGGTTCCCAAAATGAGGACATACATATAAATGACAGAGATGAAATGGCAAACTGGAAAAATACCAGTGGCACCAGCCAGTGTTGTTTCATTCCCTGATACTGCATGAGATATTGTTTGCTGACAGGTAAAGGACATGATCTAAATCACTCGCTCTTTTGCCCCTTCAGATACAATCAGTTATCATTTCACAAAGTA